>JARBWK010000002.1:60572857-60594312 GCA_030556195.1 Anolis apletophallus
CCTGGAACCATGCTATGTCCCACAACATGGTTCCTCGCCCCAGGAGGGCCCCACACCGACCTTCGTCTGCTGAAATTTGGCCTCCTGCCACGAGCTGCCTCCTTCCACGATGGCTTACAGCAGAATGAGGGAGAAAGGGCTGGCACCACGCTATGCCAGCCCCACCTCCCTTCCAGCATCTTCTGCAAAATCAACCAATCTCTTCTCCGGGGGGAGGAGACAAAAGTGATCCACCCTCCAACTTGTTGGAGGGTGAATTGTATTTCTGGAGTATCCTGAGGCATCCAAATTATGCCTCAGGCTAATCTGGTTCAAACTGGAATAAACTTGGATATCCAGGTTTGCTCTGGTTTAAAAAAACACCTGGAAAGATCCAGACCTTTCAATAAGGTCTGGATCTTTGGAGGTATGGGAGGTGTGGAGACAACTCCTGAGATTGTCATCTGCAATCTCAGAAGCAGTTTCCACAGCGATCCCACCTCCATAGGCTCAAACAGTCTCTGGAAGAGGGATGACAGTGTCATGTTCCCCTCCCTCATCCCCTGGCTTGCCTTTAAACAACTTTTAAATGGTGAGGGAGGAGAGGGGCCCCATATCTTCCCCTGTGCCAATGTTGGGAGGAGGTATGCTGCTCTTCATAGAATCTTAGAGTTGGAAGAAACAACATGGGTCATCTAGTCCAACCCCCTGCCATGAAGGGAAAGCCAATCAGCATGGAAGAGAATATGGCCACTAACCCCCCCTCCTAATTGGGGGGTTTAGGGCTTCTGTTGGACCCTAAGCCTGACAGAAACAGTCATTTTAAATGCCAGCTTCTCTCAGTTTTTTGGCTTGTGTGAAATGGCCCTCACTCTTATATGGGAAGGTTCTGATTAATACTCAAAACAAAATATGCTTACAAGTAGTAACAATAATACACAATGCTAACCCAGGTAATTTAAAGGGGTAGACCTGTAGGCGTTGCTAATGAACAGGGTCACTGTTAGAAAAATATCAAAAAGTGTATTGGAGGCAATATCAGTGTTGTAACACAATATTACATATAGTATAGAGCTAAATGCATATATCACAATATATCATACAGCATACATCATATACACATCAATATGACAATATACCACAAGCCCTTACACACATCTGAGGGCTGAAGCGACGCACAGACAAGATCCAGGTAACCCTATGGGGAGTCCGGAGCCTAATAACTCGCGGACTGGGAGACAGAGTCTATGGAGGAGCCTTGGTGGACGAAAGAGCTGCCAAACTGCTGAGTGGGCAGGCACCTATGGCTAGAGGTAAGCTGACGACGCCAAGATGGCCGTTTCACATAAAACACGCTTCCTCAGGGCGCTCTGAACTTCTGACCGCTCCTCCCCAGGGCTGTAGTGGTTCAATTTGACTCAAGGTCTGGACGGGGGACTTCTAAGTGTGGAATAGCATAAAGTAAGCATAATGCAACAATAACCATGTTCAACAAGTCATAAATTTAAACATCAATACCACAATTGGCAGGAAGAGCAATACATACCGCGTTTCCGCGTTTCAATACATGTCGATAATGCAAATGTCCTCCCGGGCTGAGAGCAGCACCGGGTGTAAGGACTAGCTGATTTAAATAGTAGCACAAGGATCAGGTGTGTGCTTATAAGAGCAAAGTTTGGACGGATAGGGTTTCGTTTAATCCGAACGGGGATTTGCACGATAGAAGTAAAATCCATTTTCTTTCGGCTTTTAATAAAATGTTCTGTTTATCACAATGGGGGGGGACACTTTCTCCAAGCCAGTTATTTTGAGTTTAAGGGGGTCTACCTTCTTATCAGCACAGTGTTGATAAAACTCAGAATCCAAGGATCCACATCTGATCCTGGAAAGGTGTTCCATAATGCGGGTTTTCAAGCATCTGGAAGTCATCCCAGTATAGTAGCGGTTACAACCACATCCACACTGGATGGCGTAAATGACTCCTGAGGAAGTGCAGACAATCTCATCCCTGAGGTACAGCACCCTCCCCGTGCGGTTGTTTGAATGGTGTTGGCGGGGGAGATTAAAGGGCAAATAGAACAACTACCGCACCTTTTTGTTCCCGGGCGTTGGGTGTATATTTTGGGGCGAACCACATGGTTGCTATGTATAAGGTATTCTTGTTGATTTTAGTCCACTTATAAGCGATGCAAGGAGGTGATTCAAGGCCCGGTATGGAGGCTACCAGGGGCCAAAATTTGGTCACAATGTTTTGAATCTGCCTCGAGTGTTGGGTAAGGGTAAGAGGCCAAACGATGTGGGGAATAGCGGATTTAGGTTCTATGTGTAGCAGCCTGTTTCTGGGGCAGATAGCCTAGACCCAAACCATTTAGGGCTTTATAGGTAATGGCAAATGGAAGGGCTAGGTAAATATACAGTGTCGCCCACTGAATGGAAATAATTACACAAATGAATTACAAAAGTATCAAAATGTATTTAAAGTAGCACAGACAATCAATATGGTCAACATTAGAAATATGGTACATTTGAGAAACAGATCATTGCAGGGCGTGTCCCCATATAGCAGTGGTTCTCAACCTGTGGGTCCCCAGATGTTTTGGGCTTCAACTCCCAGAAATCCTAACAGCTGGTAAACTGGCTGGGATTTCTGGGAGTTGTAGGCCAAAACACCTGGGGACCCACAGGTTGAGAACCACTGCCATATAGCAATACATTTTGATACTTTTGTAATTCATTTGTGTAATTATTTCCATTCAGTGGGCGACACTGTATATTTACCTAGCCCTTCCATTTGCCAGGACCTTAGTTACTCAGGTTTATAGCTCAGTTTACTTCAGTTGTTACACAGTGAGCACCCTTCGTTTGTGTTGCTTTATAGGTAATGACCAGCACTTTGTATTTAGCTTGGAAGCAGACCGAGTTCCTGCCATTAGCCAGAGTGAAATAGTTGCCTCAGGCAGCAGGTTTGGGATTGATTGGGAAAACTCTATACGAGTGATTAATAATTGAATGAGATATTATTTTATTTTTACCTGCAGCAGGAGGAGAGATAACTACTTGTGAGATTTTTTACCTAATTCAACCAAATAATTTGGCTGAATTTCGGTATCTATATATCAAATGAGAGGGTAGACACCAACTGCTGCTGCAATTCAGATTGCTAACCCTGCAGTTATATTAGGTGGTATCTAGAACTGTGCACCTCCTATTTTACATACATTTTAAGGGTAATTGTACATTCTATTAGTGGGTAGATAAAAGAAGTAGAAGCCATTTCACCACCTTTATAGTTCTGCATTGATGTATTGGTTGACAGCTGATTACTTGTAACATGGAATGGTAGCTACAGTTGAGAGACAGCTTCAGATACATAAATAACTGAATGCAGTGGAGTCTAGTCACTGTGATATTATTGGGGTGGTAAATCCGCTCTCATTTGAATTTTAAAGGGAGCTGCTGACCTACACTACTAAAATAGTTTTGGTAAATTGGACAGCTGCTTCAGCTCATACCAGGAGATAAGATCTACCAAACAACCTGGACATGAGCCATAGAAGACTTTTTAGGTCATAACCAGCACTTTGATTTGTGCCCAGAAACAAACTGGCAGCTAGTGCAGCTGTGGCAATGAGGGGATGGTGCGCTCTATGTAGCAATCTGACCACAGCTCTTTGGAGCAGCCAAATTTTCTGAACACTCTTCAGAGGCAGCCCCACATAGAGTACATTACTGTAATCCTAACATAATTATGAAAAATGAAATGTACGTATAAAGGATGAGTGACATCAGGCATGGAAGCACTATGAATAGAAATGATCTAGGGACCTGAGTAGGCCTCAAGATGAACATGAATCACTAGTGTGATGTGACATTCATAAATAAATAAATAATAGGAGCACAGTATCCAGATCAAATGAAGCAGTAATGCTACTCTATGCAACTTTGGTCAAATCTAACTTTGAATACTGTGTCAATTTCTGGACAGGACGTTAACCAAGTTGATCTAATGGATATGTTTAGCTTGATGAAGAGAATATTCAAAGGAAACATACTATCTAAGATTCTAAAGGGGATTCCATGTAAAAGATAGGGCAAACATATTTTTTTACTGCTGAGACTAGAACACAAAACATTGGATTTAAATGGGAAAGAAAGAGATTTAGTCTAAACATAAAAAAGGATTTCTTGATAGTAAGAGCTGTTCAATGTGGAATAGAAGGGTGTATCAGAGTGTGGGTTATTTACAATCTCTTCACGTGTGCCACCTGAATTGCCATGGATCATGGGGGTGTGGGGAACCCGTTGCTCCACAGTACCCATTCACGTTTTCATCCCATGGAGGGAAGTTTCCGCCACCCACCTTCCCCCCACTTATCCAAGGCAATACAGAAAGCCTTCTGTATTGACATGGTGGCAGCATGCATTGGTTTACCTTATCCTTTAAAACAGAGCCCTGCCAGAAGTTGCAATGCATCATATAATGGGAGCCATCAGACTCCATCTTAAAGGAGAAGGCAAACCAGCACATGCCACCGATTTTGCCCATATGTGATGAGGTTGTTAAAGAGAGTTTGAATGACAATTGCTCACGAGTGTTTCAACTATAACTTCCTTCCTGGTGAGGGTGAAATTAGATGGGCCTTGTTGTTCCTTCAAGCTCTTTTTTATGACTCTTTTGACTATTTTCTTGCAAATTGTCTTTATTAATTCCTTTTTTTGGCAATAGTCTCCTTTAATGTTATTTTTAAAAGATCCTTCCAGATTCTTATAAGTTACTAAATGCTGCACAGTTTCTGGTTTGCTCACAAAATGCCTACAGACCCTACTGGTGTGTTTTTGATCCTTTGTCAAATAGAATTAGAGTGGCCACCTAAAACATCAGCAATGAGACCCATCATAAATTGTCCTCTTTGTTGTGTGAGGGAATTACAGTTGTAAAAAAAAGGGAGCAATCACTTTTTGTGGATCCACATCATACACAATAAAAATATATTGTTTCCCTATCATAAAATCTATCAAAGTTTCTCAGCAGCTCCATATTTTTATATGTCTTCACAACTGTGAACAGATGCCTCTGCATATGTTCCTTGATTTTATGCCCACATTACAATGGTATCAAAGCACTTCTAGCTGTGTGGGCACATTTTTTATCCACCTCCAACCTTCTGTTGCTGGAAGAGTCAATGCAATGGATGGAAGAGAGATGGGATAATGGGGGTAATTTAGAGAACGTGTGGCCCAAACCTATCCCAGAAGCACAAAGCTGTCTGCCCTATTATATACTGTAGCAGCCAGGATCAGCTTTCCAAAAGCATTACAGGGATAGAATTTCATCCAGCCCATTTCTGCCAAAGATCTTCTGCAATGTTTGAACTGGTTTTACAAAAGCATTGAGTTGTTTATTCCTTTGCAGAAATGAAATATCCAGGGAAAACACACTACATTAGCTATTTAACTGCAATAAAGATATACTCAATCACAGTCTCAGGGCCAACTCCGATGTCACATTTATCCAGTACAGCAGATGTAAGAATCACTGCTGGTTCTATATGCTCATTAATAAGGCAGTGCTTGAGCTATTGACACATGCATCTCACCCACTGTCAGGTCTGGATGATCCAAACTGGGCTAAGCTCTGCATGAAGATGTATTGCTGCATCTCAATAATGCACAACCGCTGGAAAGAACAAGGCAAAGAACAAATGGCAGGATCAAATACCATAGCTGTATTTATTTATAACCACATCTGCACTTGGATTTCCTACAGTGCAGAGTTGGACATGGGGCAAAAATGCTATTATGGATTAGAGGCCTCTTATACCAAGGCTTGGAAAAGTTTATTCTGGAGTGAGACTCAAGGTGACTCATATAGAGAAGAAACAGCAACCTAACAATAACACTTTAAACACAATTTAAAACTGATCACATTAACACAGTTATAAACAATGCAAAACCAATGTATTGTTGTTGTTATTTTTGTTGTTATATGTCTTCAGGTGAATCCTAATATTTTCTTGGCAAGACTTGCATTCTTCTGAGTCAAGAGAGTTTGAGTTGCCCAGTTGGCTTCATGGCAGAGAGGGAATTTGAATCCTGCTGGCTAGAATCTTAGCCCCAAAGTTAAAAGTAAACCACCCTCTATAACAGGCATGGGCAAACTTTGGTCCTCCAGGTGTTTTGGACCTCAACTCCCACAATTTCTACTGGCTGTTAGGAATGGTGGGACTTGAAGTCCAAAACACCTGGAGGGCTGAAGTTTGCCCATGCCTGCTCTTTAAGAAGGCTCCTTGTAAGAAAGTGCACATGAAAATACTACTTTGTTTTAGAAACAAGGAATAGAAGGGAATTCCAGGGGATAGGAGTAGCCACTGAGAAGGCTGTCTCCCAAGTCTTCTCCCTTGTCAATATCCTTCTTGAATTGTGGTGATCAGAACTGGAAATAGCTTTCCACTGTTCTCACCATGTCGGTATGGATTGTGTGCATTATTTTACAATCAGCTACATGAGGTAGATCACCATTTTCTTTCTAACCTGAAGGCTGTAAATGCTTGTAGAATCTGAACCAAACCTTGTATGGCTCATTCACATTTGAAATATCTGATCTAAATGTACTCTCTATTGGTTTCAACTTTTGATTAATTCTTAAGTATCAGAAATACAGATTTAATGTCATGATCCATAACAAGTTGCACAATTCTAGAATACTGTTTTTCTTTAAAAAAAAGATTGCTATGTCATTGAACATATTTTAAAAAATGAATGTGGGACAATTATGAATGGATACTTTCCCCCACATTACTTGAATTCTCTTCTGTTGGTTTTCCTTGCCCTGCTTATTTTCCCTTTGTTCACTTTTCTAAGGGAAATGGGTTTTTTGCCTTGTAAAACGGAATGTACCAAGGAGGACTAGCTACAAGTAAAGCAATTCTATGTAAAATGAAATCAAAATCCAAATGTTTTGGAAGATGTATTAAAATAGGATTCCCCCACCCCCAAACTTGTGGTGCATGTAGCCTATTCAATTAATGCAGTTTGACAGTACGTTGACTGCCATGTCTCAATGCTATGGAATCCTGAGATGTGTAGTTTGCTGAGGCACCAGCACACTATGACAGAGAAGACTAAGTACCTTGTAAAACTACAACTGCTATGATTCCATAGAATTGAACCATGGCAGTTAAAGTTGTGTCATAATGCACTAATTCTACTATAGATGCATCCTTGGTCAGCAGTTTGGGAGCTATCCAAGGTACTGAAGCTATTTGTTGAGTGGAAATTATCAATTCAATTCCCTGAAAAATCCCAAGAAATCTGCTGCCTCTCTGATACAGAAACCACTATCCAGCACTACAATAGGCATTTTAACATATTGAAATCACTTGACTTATGTCAAACTTCAGATATTTGGAATGTACCCAGTATCTGTTAACCTGCACAGTACGCAATAGCATGTTAAATTTAATAACTCATTATCACTTATGATTGGAAATGATATGGTAGGAACACACAAGGGAGACCTATGAATGAGTTAAAATATGCCTGTATTCTTTGTTAGTTTTTATTTTCCTTGTGCATCTGTTGTTCAGAATTCAGGGAGGGGGGTGCAGCTGTTGAAGACTATTAAGCTCTCACTATCAAGTCCCATCTCTTGAGCTCAGTAGTACAGTAATTAAAGCAGTATTTACTATGTAATAAAGGCAAGGCTAATTACTGGCAAATGAGAGCAGGATGATGTTTGGTTCAAGGAAAATATATCTTGGATTAGGCCAGACCAATAAATCTTTTAGCTGCCTCATTTGTTCATTATTATCTTCATAATTCCCTGGCTAGTAATGATTATTTAATTTATTACCACCAAACAGAGAAACCTTGTGGAGCACTGAAAGAATTGAAATGTGAGCAGGACAGAATTACAAACAATAACCCTACAACCTCCCCTATTATTTCATTAGTTCACATTTGACTCTTGTCACATTTGCTTCTCATTCTTTCTGCCCCATTTCAGTTGAAATTTAGAGCGGGGGATAGCCTTTCATCCTGCATAGGCATGTACTACAGTTCTAAAGATATGAGAATATGATACTTCCAGAAATATTTTAAAACTTTCCAGAGTGGTGGGCTCCAATATTAGCCAAATCAATAACACAGGTATAATCCCAAAGGGCTGGAAACATAGCATAGTTTCCCCCATTTACAAGAAGGGTGATAAACAAGATACCAATGACGATCACCTTGTTAGCGTCTTAGATATTGACTCATATATTATATTGACTCTTTATATAGTAAACATTTATTAAACAAATTAGAGGACTGGGAAGTTAATAACCAAATCATTTACTTTGAACAGGCTGGTTTATGGAGAGGACAGAGTACAACAGACCAGTGTTTGACCTTGTAATATAATAACCTTACCAGATCGAAGGTGTCTTGTTTAAACCAAGTGTGTTGCATGGCATTCAGTTGTATGTAAAATCAATGAATGGGATACAGTGAACTGATTCTGCATATAATATGGATGAAAGGTAATTTGCCATTTAAAATATAACCCCTCTTTGTGTTCTCAAAATCTGCTTAGGAGGGATGGAGGACTCTCTGAAGAAGATTTTGAGGGGACACCAAAGCTGTGATGTCTGCACACACGTTACCTTCACCAAGCATGGGAGGGAGTGAGAACTATTGAACACAGTAAATGTGCATCATATTGCAGAATGAGAGATTGGATGTATGGGGAGAAGGAGATCTGCAGTTTGAGAACCACGTAATGACTCTTGTGGGATCCAGTGGGGTTCTTGAAATAGCCCTGTGCTCCTGAAAAGGCCCTGCCACCACAGCCAGGATTTTTAACAAAATAATCACATATAGCAGGGCTGTCCAACTGGCGGCCCTGGGGCTGTATACGGCCCCCTAGCCCCCTCCCTGCGGCCCCCCCACCCTCCTGCAAGATATCTGCTTTTTAAGATTTTTTAAAAATATTTTTTTTATTTTTTTGGAATATTTTTTGGAATATTTTATTATTATTTTTTATTAATTTTTTTCGTGGCGGGGGGGGGAGGGGCGGGGGGGAGGAGCAGGCTCCCTTCCTCCTCCGCCTCCTACTTCCCTCCCTCCCCTCTTCCGCCGCCGCCTCCCGCGCAGGCCCAGCTGCAGCCGGCCATCCCCAGCCGCTGCAGCCTTACCTTCAGGCGCTCGAGCTGCGCCTCCCAGAAGAGTAAAAGCTACGAGGAGGAAGGTTGAAGCCTGGAATATAATGTAAACACTGGGATTTAAAGGGAAAGTAGGAAGGAAGGGTGTAATCCAAGGTGAAAGGATTACCCCCTCCCTTGCTACTTCCCCTTTAAATCCCAGTGTTTACATTATTCCCAGTTTCAGGTCATCGTCGCTGCTTTTTTACTCTTCCGCGAGGTGCAGCGGGATCTATCTGCATTTGCCATCCGCTTGGGAGAACCAGCGACCTGGGCTTCTCTCCAGCTTCCTCCCGCTTCCTCCCACCCATCCACCCTTTCGCCCTCCCTCCCTCCCTTTATGTTATTATTATATTTAACTGTATATTTATGCCCCTGAAGTGTTCCATCCATCCACCCCTCTCCCCTTATTCAAATAATATAATATTTAATTGTATATTTATGCCCCTGAAGTGTTCCATCCATCCACCCCTCTCCCCTTATTTTAATAATATAATATTTAATTGTATATTTATGCCCCTGAAGTGTTCCATCCATCCACCCCTCTCCCCTTATTTAAATAATATATTTAACTGTATATTTCTGCCCCTGAAGTGTTCCATCCATCCATCCCTCTCCCCTTATTTAAATAATATAATATTTAACTGTATATTTATGCCCCTGAAGTGTTCCATCCACCCACCCCTCTCCCCTTATTTAAATAATATAATATTTAATTGCATATTTATGCCCCTGAAGTGTTCCATCCATCCATCCCTCCCCCTTATGTTAACATTAAATATATGGAATTGTTTATTGATGCCCCCCATGTGTGGTAATCCCTCCCTCCCCCCTTATGTTAATATTAAATATATGGAATTGGAGCCCGGGGAGGGGGCGGAGCTGGGGGAGGGGGCGGGGCCAGATCAGGGGCGGAGCCGGGGGCGGAGCCAGACCCTTAGGCCCCCCAGGTGATCACTGACCGGAACTCAGGCCCCCGGTCCAGTAGAAGTTGGACAGCCCTGACATATAGCAAGGAAGCTATTATACTATTTTGGGGAGGGGTTCCCAATATAAAAAAGGGATGTGTTGTTAATTTGAACTGCTACAAATGGCAGCTAAACTACAAACCTGTGATCTTCTAGAACTAAAACATAGGAGGTTGTGTGAAAAGAAGGAAAGAAAGAAACCCCTTAAACAGAAGAGGAAGAAGAAGAGGAGGGTGTGGCAGTGGGGGAAATGTCCATTGGTGCATGGATACAGGGGGAGGGAGAATGGTGGGGAGAGAAGTGGCACGTGAGGTGAAAGGAGGGAAAGATGAGGGTCCCTCTCTCTCCTTTCTCTCTGAGGGGCAAGGAAACAATGAACTCCCTGACTGAGGGGCAAGAAAGAGGAGGCCAACCCAGAGATGAGGGGGAATGTTTTCCCTTGGGGTGGGTGAAAGAAGGGGGAATAATATTAAGGAAAATGGAAGGATAAAACTAACAACAATTATTACTATTATGATTATTGCCGCTTATTATTATCATAACCCCTTCTTCTTCATCCTCCTCCTCCTTTTCTTCTTCTTGTCATAGGACCCACTGTTTTGTTGTTATTCCTGATGTTATCATTTATTTATGTCACACCATTACTGAACCAGTGTGGTCTGAGCATTGGACTACAACTTTAGGGATCAGAATGTAAATCCCTTTTCAGGCATGGCTACCCACTGGGTTACCTTGCACAAAATACTCTCTCTCAACTTTAGAGGAAGGTCAGGAAAGCCCAGTGATATCAACTTGAAGGCACACAATATAACTGTACTGGGTGCATGGTGTCAGGTTATTTAACAATATATTCAGGAGTAGTTAAATTTATAGTCTTACAATTACAAATGGCCCTCTGAAGGCAACCATAAGGCTGATGTGGACGTCGGTGGAAATGAGTTTGATATCCCTCTCTAGAGCATGTCAAACACTCCATAATGCTGGTCTATGGGTTTTATTTGGGTGGATGTGGAGAAAAATAAAACAATCAACTCTACCATAGAGTTGAGTGTTTTATCTCCATTTCCATATGGGTGTGTGCCTGTGTGTCTCAGAATTTTGCCCTTCCCAATTAGCTATTTTCCCATTACTGGATAAATTAATCAATGAAAAAATCAATAAGCTGGGACAACCATCTTTCGGGAGTTCAAAATGTCAGGAACCAAGGAAAATTTTCTTGGAAACAGCCTCTTTTATTGGATTGTTGGGTAACTATCCCATTCATACAATTATAATGTTGGTTCTTAATAGAGTTAGAACAACAACATGCAATTAAATGTCTAAAATCCTTAATGACTACAACAATTAATGTGAGATTATAAAGCCATCCATGAAAGATAGAAGTAGCTTTGGTCAAAGTATAAAATAATTTCATGTTCTAAAGACCATTCCAGATTTTCTTTTTGTGCTCTGTGTCCATCGAAACTATAGCATATACGACCACCAGGTTTGGGAGTTTGTGGACCTTTTGATAACAATTCAATGTATTCAGTGCAATACATTTGTGGTTGAATGTGTCTTAGTGACCTAGTACCACATTACTACACTTGCAGGCAAACATTATATAAGACAGAACAGAATCTTGTCCTACTTTCCCCACCAAATTTCATGAATCTCCCTCTTTGCCACTAGCTGAAAGAAATCACACTAGATTAATACAAACTGAAAATAGACAATCTGATTATGATTAATAATAATCTGATTATAAAAATAAGTCTTCATTTTTCATCAATTCCTGTGAAGTGATAACGTGTCCTTGTAGGATGCCAGGCAAATGGATTTTCTTCCCTGCCTCTACTAAGGTAGTTGATAATAGCAATACTTACTATCAGTCTGCCACTTTCCTCCCATTCCTTCTCAGGCTGTCTGTTATTTTAGACTGTAAGCCCCATGGGCTCCAACCTGTCACATTACTTGGATCTAAAATAGAAGACTGCATAAAACCTACAGCCAGGCCATGTTGCATCTCTGGTATGCATCATCTCAGGTCCTTTCCCACCACAGGGGAAGATTTGTGGACACAGAGGGCACATTTGCCAATGAACACTGTCATGAATAGAGCCTGTTAATCATAGGTGAAAGACTGGCACAATGCAGGGGGGAATTAACACACTTTTTACAGTTCTCCACATTGAAATGACTGATATATTCCTGGAGCTTGGAAGCCACACTAGGGCAATAAAACATATTTTTCAGGATGGCATACCCCAGCAGTGAATCACCAAACTGTGATGGCTATTTTATTCTTTTCTACTTTCCTAGCTCCACAACATTATTACCCTTTTGCACTGTCAGATATTAAAATCATATTAACGATCAGGAACTGTATTAAACTGTCAAAAAGTGAAATAATATAAAACCACCACTGAAGGTTAGAGACAGCCCTTGGGTATAATTCACAAAACTCCAATCTACCTGCTTGATACTCTGGGGAGTAAATAGATTGCATTGTTTTCTGGGAGATCAATTGCCATTAAGGTACAGGAGTGGTGCACCCCAAATTATGCACAGAGCTAGATATATTTTACTTTGAGGGTTTCTCAGGCAATTGTTAGTGGTAGTCTGGAAGGCTGTTTTGACATCACCAATAAAGCACTATATCAAGACAAGTTCAAATGATAAAAAATAGGTTACTTTGAACTGGGTCAGTTTCCAGCAAGGATCTTGTGATTCTCAGAAAACAGTTCTTCAGTGAATGAAGCAAAATATCTTGTTCTCCCCTAAAATATTACAGGCTTGTGCTGAAAGAATAGAGAAGATGTGGAATTCATCATTTATCTAAATTTGAAGTAAAGTACTGGGTTATTATCATTTTGTGTGTGTGCCAGGAGAGACTTGAGAAACTGCAAGTTGCTTCTGGTGTGATAGAATTGGCCATTTGCAAGGATGTTGCCTAGGGCAGTGTTTTTCAACCTTTTTTGAGCCATGGCACATTTTTTACATTTACAAAATCCTGGGGGACACCACCAACCAAAATGACACTCTAACACAGTAATACTTATAGTTAATATGTTTTTAAATGTATTTATACACTCAGTGTGAAACTTGGGCCTGTTTCGATGAACACAACATAGATATCCTGGCAGGAATGGCAGAAACACACACACAAAGGTCTTGCTCAACAGCTGTCAGTCTCTCTCTGTGTTTAGTTTTTATCGCAGTCAAGCTAGAGAAGCTCATCTCACACAGATATGTGGTCAAAAACGGGAGCAATGTCAAAATAGACCAACAGAAAATACTGGAAGGGTTTGGTGGGCATTAACCTTGAGTTTTGGAGTTGTAGTTCACCGACATCCAGAGAGCACTGTGGACTCAAACAATGTTGGATCAGGACCAAACTTGGCATGAATACTCAATATGCCCAAATGTGAACACAGATGGAGTTTGGGGAAAATAGACCTTGACATTTGGGGGTTACAGTTTCTGGGATTTATAGTTAACACACAAAAAGAGCATCCTGAACTCTTGCAACAATGGAATTGAACCAAACTTGGCATATTGAACTCTCATTACCAACAGAAAGTACTGAAAGGGTTTGCTTGGGAATTGACCTTGAGTTTTGAAGTTGTAGTTCACCTACACCCAGAGAGCACTGTGAACTCAAACAATGTTATGTTATGTTGTTGTTTGTTTTCTATCCAGAACCACAATGTTGGAAGGAGGCTCACCACTTTAAGGTCCCTAAAACAGGCATGGAAAAACTTCAGCCCTCTGGGTGCTTTGGACTTCAACTCCCACCATTTCTAACAGCCTGAGGCCCTTTCCTGCTTAAATGGCTGGGGGGGGAGGGCCTGAGGCTGCTAGGAATGGTGGGAGTTGGAGTCCAAATCACCTGGAAGGTCCGAGTTTGCCCATGCCGGCTTTCGACAGAGACCTCTTTCTCCCCCTTCGCACCCTTTCTTCCCCCTCCTGCTTACTTTTTCTTCTCCACTTGGGCTCTCTTCTTCAGGAGGGGAGGGAGGAGGGAGGAAGACATGACCTGTGTGGGCGCTACTGCGCAGACTCACCCCACGTCTTCCTCCCTCCCCCTTCCCCTCCTGAACATGCTCACGCTGCCCCCTTGGATAAAAATGGCAGCAGCGTGAGCAAAGTGAGGCAAAGCGAACAGAGCGAGGCTGGGAAGAAGGGAGCCTGAGTGGAGAAGAAAAAGTGTTCGGCAGGAAGGGGAAGAAAGGGTATTGGAGGTTCCAATTTCCCACGGCACACCTGATGATCGCTCACGGCACACCTGTTGGGAAACACTGGCCATGGGGATGCCCAGATGTTAGATATTTTATCATCCTTGAGGGAGTCTTCTCTCATGTCCCCGCATGGGGAGCTGGAGCTGACAGAGGGAGCTCAACCCACTCTCTCCAAGCTGCTGACCTGTCAGTCTTCAGTTCTGATGGCACAAGGATTTAACCCACTGCACCACTGGACACTCCCTATTATCATTATAATGACTATAGTTCATATTTTCCTTCAGGATGCCAGTGGTTTTTGCAATTTTATTTTAACTTATATTGTATGCTGCTTTGAATCCCATTTTTTGGGGGAAGGTAGGTTGTAAATCAGATCAAACCAATAAATGAGCATGAACAAGGTTGCTCCATTTGGCCTGAGACCATTGTGGTCAAGTGAAAGGAATGATTTTTCCTCATTCCACCCTGTTTAGTCTCTGCATTGTGAGGGCAGGGGTGGGAAAGGGGACTTGAAAAAGAATGAATGCAGGAAGAGAGGTTTAAAACTCCCACTTACAATGCTCCTGATCTGAACCAGACCACTGCATGCTTACCTAAAAGTTTAAAAAAAGAAAATGACTCTAAACTGTATGTTACCAATTTTAACAGAGTATGAGACAGGCCATTTGCATGGTAGAACAGTATACCTGCAGCAATATGATGAAAGTTTCCATGAATAACAGTGTACTGTACAAGGCAAAATAAATATATAAAGCGATTGTACTGCAAATTAAACCTCGCTTTTTCTCCTCATTCTCTTCCTCCTCCTCCTCTTCCATCATCATCAAATCATCATCATGTACTGAACTACACTCGCTGGGCACTTCCTTAATTTGTGAGCCATATTAAACCCAAATAAGCACGTTAGCAGTGTTGCTGCTATTATGATCTAGCATGTGACATATTTTGTAACTTAAAAGCCCCACTATCATTCTTCCTTCCCAACATGTCATATGTTTGTGTCATTCTCAGAGACCTTTTGACAAGAAATAATGCCATCAGCAAAAAGATTTCTGTTGCTGTTGTCATGTTATATAAAGCATCAATAAGAGTGTTGGGAAGGTGAAGCTTCTGCCTATGCAATTTAAGTCCTATCTCTCCCTCTGAAATGGAACTGAAATTCTTCTTTGCATGCACAGTTTTCCAACTAAAATGCTTTTCTGATCTACCTCTTCTTGGAGTACATAGTGCTCCTCTATGTACGTGTAACACATTCTTGATGGTATCTCCACAACTGTGCACCTTCACAACATTTTTTCCTAATCTCTCAAATATCCTGTAAGGCAATTGTAATTGTACTCAAGCAATTTTGGAAATAATGCTTAAGCTTTTAACCAAATTCTAAGCTCTGATTCCAGCATATATTTATTAAGCACATATCCTTCATGTATTGTCATTTGTATTTTTTGTAGTCTTCAATGTTTTCGACTGTATTTTTAAAGTATTTTAATGTAACTTGAATCTCAGATATATGAGGTACAAGTTCAGATAAACATGAATTGAGTGCTTTCCTTCATTATGTCAAAGAATTTGAGCATGAGATTAAGGGGCCTCTATTGTCTTATGTGATTTTATTTACAAACAGAACAAAACAACATTGAAGCATGGTGCCATGCACTTCTTGTGGCTGGTTTGCCCCCTTCCTGTGATAAACCCATTTGTTTATATTGATAGAAAAGCCCATCAATAGCTGCAGATCCAGTCATATTCCTGCCACCTACCTGAAAGCATGCTGGCACTGAAGTGTCATCTAGGGTAGGATTCTTCTCTTCTCCCACTCTCTCTCCCCTTACTATTCCCAAAATAATAGTTTTAGGATTGTAAGTTTTGTATGAATTTGTTTTATT
This sequence comes from Anolis apletophallus, assembly GCA_030556195.1. NCBI lineage: Eukaryota > Metazoa > Chordata > Lepidosauria > Squamata > Anolidae > Anolis > Anolis apletophallus. The sequence goes on from JARBWK010000002.1 coordinate 60,589,093, forward strand.
AGCTGGATTTGCAAAATCGCTTTTAAAGGAGCTATTAAAATTACTCAACAGCAGAAGTGCAAGAGGGTAGGATTACAAGGTTAAGTATGAGTGTGGGACTACTGATCAGCAAATGGGTACAGTTTTGTGAATGCAGAAATGTATTATGTAAACTGCCCCGAGCCTGTTGGGATGGAGTGGTATATAAAATCAAAGTTATAAATAAATAAGTAAATATAATAATAAAGATCTTCATGTTAATATGATCATAATACTGCCATGGAACAGTAGTTTTAGTCCTTAGTTTGGAATAATGCATGGATCTTTCCATTAAGTTAGAAAAGAGAATGGGCAGAAGCATTTAGACAATTCTAGAGTTGTCTGATGAGCAAACAATTACAGATGGTCAAAGCTCAGGGCATTTGTTCTCCATGTCATGCCAGAATACCAGATTGTCAACAACTGCCCCAGTGGGAAGCGGGTTAAGAATTGACTAGAGGCAAGAAATACTAGAACAGACTGAATAGCTCTCTATTTTATGATAATCATGACTGTAGCATCAATAAGAAGAGTCCAGGTTATTCTTCTATTTGCCAAATTCTTAGGCAAGCATCTGTATTCCCTGCTGTTTCATACTAGCTTACATAGCATACCCTTGAAGAGCTACAGAAGACTATCATGAAAAACTTTGTGTTCCATTTGCAGTGAAGCACATCACCTCACCAGAAGGCTGACTTTCTTTTAATTTTGAAAGTTTCTAGGACATTATTGAAATCCAAGTTATTATTCCATGGGTTTTAGATTATTCAGAATGGTATTGCTTCTTTCTGAATATTTTGTTGCTCTCAGCTTTTATCTTTATTCTCCCCCTAACGTTTAGTTTTTAATTTCAGTTCTCTCTTTTCACATGTATTATCTTTAAATACATGATTATTCAGCACTAAGTGCCCAACATTTATTCCATTTCCAGTTTGTGTATCAAGTTTCATTGTTGCCTAAGACCAGCAGTTGTTTCTTCTTGGGAATTACATTTTAGGATTTTTTTTTTAAAAAAACCCTGAATTCTTAAATTTTTTCTGGTTTGAAAGGTAAGAGGAAAAAGTGTCTCAGAACAAATTGGATAGATATTATTATTGTTATTGTTGTTGTTACCCCACTTTTCCTCTCCACAAGGAGACAAAGTGGCTTACATTAAAAGCATTTCAATATAATTTAAAATGTCAAATATAAAAACATTAAAGCAGAATTAAATATCATTGGTATTAAAGTTGGTATCTGGTTGTGGATAATCTTCAGACAGAATACTTGGATTCAAGGCCCACCTTAATTTAATTTACTCAGCCTCTTCTCTCCAGTGATTTTGTTTACTGGCTGGAAATTTCATCACAACCATACTGTTTTGTCACTGTCAGGAGCCAGTGTCTAAGTTAATAGAGCATGATAGAAAATGAGGTTATAATTCTCTCCTTACTTTTCATGTATTTGAAAGAGAAAGTGGAATTTTATTGTGCTGGCCTATATTACTTACTAGCTTGCGTACCCGGCATTGCCCAGGTTATTAGGAGAAGTCATTGTTTTAATTTTACAAAATGCATAAGGTGTATTACAACTAATCATGCTGGATTAAGTCATTGAAACTATCAATACTTAACATTTGTCATGTTGGGCAAGTTTTTAGGAATTGTGGGAGTTGGAGTCCAAAACACCTGGAGGGCCGAAGTTTGCCCATGGCTGCTCTAAATGCAGCATTGGTGGAGTTCATTATGTTCTCCAGCTGCAGGGTGAATTAAAACTCCCACCATTGTGGGTCAGTCCTGTCAAATCCCTCCAGTATGTTCAGTTGGTCATGGGGGTTCTGTGTGCCAAGTTAGATCAGGTCCATCATTAGTGGGGTTCAGAGTGCTCTTTGATTTCAGATAAATTATATATCCCAGTACTTACAATGGTGATAAATTAAGGTGAATTCCCCTCAAACCTCTGCAGTATTTTTCTTTGCTCATGGGGTTTTGTGTGTCAAATGTGGTCTAGGTCCATTGTCAGTGGGGATCACAGTACTCTGACTTGATGCAGACTGAACTACAACTTCCATCATGTGGAGCCAATCCCCCAAACTCCTCCAGTATGTTTATTTGTTTATTAGTTCTGCTCAGTTTGTTGTGCAGACAAAATTGAAAATAGTAGGAAAGGGTTAAGGCAGTGGGTGGGATCATGCAAATTCTACACCAATTGAGAGAGTAAGAAACACTACGATGTCTCTGTGGTGTAGGAAACATGTAAAATCTAGGATGAAATTATCCCCGAATGAAAGCATTCCTTGGGTAGTGGGCAGTATGGTGTTTGGGGAGGACATTGGCAGGGGTTGGTCTACATATTCATTATGCTTGCTATAACCTGAAATACTGTCTTTGGAAAGTGTGCTTTTGGTGGCTCTTCAGCACTCTGGGTTAAAACTGTCTGTGAAAATAGGCATCACAGCCACATGCACATATACATATTTTTATGTTTATTAGGTGTATAGATATCTCCAGTGATGTGAGACTAATTCAAGAAATGTCAGAGATTTTGGTTAGGTTAGACGCAAGTGTGGGGCTACCAATTCATTTTTGAGACACCTTGGATATTGATTTCTTAAACCACTAGCTCTTTTGTAACTGTAGGGTTATGGTAAAACAAATAGATTCCCATCTCATACCACCACTGCACAAGACGTTCCAAGCCCCTTACATATTCTCCAAAGTCTTCTTTCTGCAGTGTGATTAAGCTACCAGATGCAATGAGAATTCCTCAAACAATTTGTGGTCAGTGTCCAAACTAGAAACTTTATTGCTAAATCTGAACCTAGGCAGACAGGAGAAATTATACTATTTAATGAAATAGTATGGTGTAGAAGTTGCAGCCAAGATCACATGCCAAAGCATCTGCCAACATGCTGGCATGGCACATACCAGAGCTATATAAGGTCAGTTTTCCCCATCAAGTGCCTCTTTTCAAATTTGGTTTGCAATCCATAGTGCAGTATGGGGTTTTCTGGTAATTTCATGGCAAATATGTTTTGCCTACCCCATACTGTGCTCATACTTCGACATTTGGCAAAATGTGATGTCCATAAATAGATGTCCCTTGGCAGGTATTTGGGGGAGAAGATGAGAGTAAAGTTTATACCTTGGCACCCTTTTGGTGAAGGCTGGGGTTCTGCAACAGCCTCTTTAGATCCTGCAGTCTAGGGTATGTGTATGTGAAAGAGTCAGTCATTGAGGCTAACCTGGGAGTTTGCTCTCTCTCACACACATAAGGTCTTGTGGTTTGGAAAGAAATTTCCTAGGTTTGCCTTCCAGACAAGGCCAGGCAGAGTGAGCAAGTCATCAAATGGTTGCTGAGGAGGTGGTCACAGAATGATACCTGGCCTCAGTCAGACTCACATCAGGAACATACCCACCCTTTTGCTCATCTCCAGTCATCAAAATACTTTAGGTGAATAAAGTGGTCCTAGTTTTACCCAAAACTCACTGTCTGCCTCATTATTTCATGGTTGGATCTCAAATACATATACCACAGAAAAACCCCTAGGAGTACATAGACTTTTGTCATGAAGTTCATTTATCCTAGCAGAATATAAGGCTCTGGTGCACAGCAAACACTAATGGGCTTAGGAAGGTGCAAAGCCTTCTTCAAACAAAAGAAGCAGATTAAAAAGATGAGACATGCAAGCACATATGAACTGAAAATGTGTAGAAAATGATAATGCAAATGAAAGGATGAACAATAGTAACCAATGGAATACAAAGTAAAAATAAAAATATACTCTGATTGTTGAGTTTCCACAACTTGCAATTCATATTACACAAGTTATGGGAATATTAAATATAAATGCAGTATATAATCAATGACTATTAATGAGAATATTCTCTAGAACTCATTTTGGAACTTGTCCTACCTGATTTTCTGATTCTTTCCTCAGAAGAAATAGTCACTAGAGCACAGAATGTTTAGTAATTCTCCTATATGGGGCTGATTCTAGTCCTTTCGCACTACACAATTATAATACCATGGCACTTTAACTGTCATGGCAACATGGCACAGACTCCTGGGATTTGCAGTTTGGGGAGGGGAATTTAGAATCCTGAGCCAGACATGTCTATTCCCTAACCAAACTAAAAATTCCACAAGATGTTGCCATTGAAAGTAATATACAACTATATTGCCATAATGGTGCAGAGTAAAACATTACAGGATCTACTGTTTTCCAAAAAGTCATACACAACCTGTGACATATGAGGGAGGCTAACTGGCCTTGAAGCAGGACCATCACCGAAGTCCTTATTCTTCGACGTTGAGTATTTATGTCACAGCGGATAGGCAACAGAAATATAGAAGTTTAACTCCCCATCGGCCCAAAAACTCCAGTCTCTGTTCGAGTGAATAATGAAACTCTCATTCAATTCACAAGGTAAATATATAACTTTGTATTGAATTGTATTTAACAATAACTGGCAAAACATCGAAAAACAACAGCCATCACAGCTACCTTTCTAAACATCCTTTCCTCACAGAGATCAAATCCCAACTGACAAATCCCAACGGTCACTTTGTAACTGACATTCCTCAAGGTTCCATTTAGCAGTCTTGAGACAGCGCCATCTGGTGTCAAACATGTCACACTGCAGGTCATCTCAAACTGCGAAAATATATCTTGTGCTGACTCATGAATTGCTATTCAAAATGCAATAATCTGACACTCCTCCTTCATGAGCAACACAAGTACACACATTACTTATAATAACAATATCTTCTTACAAAATACATTTAATTTACAATTAGTCAATGCTTTTGTAAACATATCAGCCATATTCTCATCTGACTGGACATACACAGGATTAATAAAACCATCCTGTACTAACTTTCTAACATTTTGGTACCTTACCCCAATATATTTTGTTCTCTGCTTTAATCCTTCAGCATTTGATATTGCTATACAAGATTGAGAATCAGTAAATAAAGATATCTTATCTTCAAAACTTTGGAACTCGTTTACTAGAGCCTTTATCCACTCTAGTTCTGTACAATAGTCAGACAAAGCAGAAAATTCGGCTTCTGCTGTGGATAAACAAACGTGTGACTGTTTACGAGATTTCCATGTCACTTGTATCCCATTAAAACGAATTAGATACCCGGAACATGACAAGTTTTGTTCGTTGTCACCAAAACTTGCGTCTGCAAACACCTTCATACCGCTTTCTTTTG
>JARBWK010000002.1:60594412-60895187 GCA_030556195.1 Anolis apletophallus
TTTTTATTGTAGAAAAGGAACAAGTAAAAAGGCAATTGTCCATAAGATATAAAAGTTCAGTTCAAAAGCAAAGAGTCCATAGTAAATTCAAAGGCAAAGGTCTTGGCAAAAGGCTTGGCATAAGCTCCGCAAAACCAAGCGGATCAAGAAACTAGGCAGAGTTCAATCAGGATCCAAGAAACTTCTTGGCAAGGCACGAGCCGCAACTTGGCTCCGTGGTCCTTTCCTCGCTACACCTCCTTAGGTTAGAAATGGCCGAGGTACTGAGGATCCGTTCCCACGGATCCTATACTTAATTCCCTTTGCGAGGACCCCGACGCCTAGGCTTCTCCTCCAATCTGTGCTTCGGGGGCCCGCCCCTTCGGGCCGGTCTAGGCTGTGGTGCCAGCCCTCCTGCTAGCCTCAATGCTCCGTCTCCTATCAAAGCTTCGACCTTGCCTCTCAGCACCTGGTTCCCTATCTTCGTGAGAGTCAAACTCCCCTTGCGCTTCCATGGACTCATCCTCCTCCGTTTCCCACATTCGTTCCTGTGAACCGTGCCCCCCCCCCCGGTTTCTCATAGCCTTCGCTATCACTGCTATCCGAATCCCTCTGACCTTCCACATTCTCGTACGGGTCAGGCCATCCATCATCCCAGGCCAGACTCTCTGTGGGAGAAGAAGGCCCAGCTAACTCATTAACCCCTTCTTCCAATCCCTCCAAATCCTCCTCAGAATCTTCCTCAGCTGCCGCTGGTTCTAATGCGAGTGGGACCCCCGGTGCTGACCCTTGCCCCCCAGGCATGAAAGAGAACTGGGTTGCTACACAGAGTGTCTGTTTGCTTTTACTCACTTTTCATTTATCATCCTCTCTCAGGCTTGCTTCACTGGCTTGCATTGGTGAGCTTTGGCTACTCTGGCCATCCATCAATCTCTCACCTCCGCACAGCTTTCCGGTCAACATTTCTTCGTTCTGTTACTGGCTGCAGTCCAAACACTAGCGCAGCGGAAGCGTGCTGGGCCCATAACCCTTTTGTCTGTGCACCAGTGATGAAGCGAAGCCAGGTCTGAACTTAGAAAGTTCTTTTATTGACTAAGTGAGGAAAGCAAAGCATTCTCACACAGAGCAATTCAGCAGTCTGCACCTCACAGCAGAATCAGCATGGCGACTGACTCAAGCAGCTCAGCATCTCCGTTATCAGTATGTTTACACAGCTGAAGGTCAAAACAGTACTGGACACCACTTGTGCTGTTTTAACTCTATACATGCCTGGTTACACAACACAGCATCTTATACAATGGTTGAATTGCAGAAACATTTGAAAATCACACTCTGACATAAATGCCCCTTGATGGTGTCTGTGCTATGATTTCTGTTCCTGGGTTATAAATGTCATTTCCTAATCGGTACTGTCATAAAAACATGATGAAAGTTTATTACACTACAAAAACTTTGTCTTTGCGCAAAGTAAAGACCACATAATGAAACAGGATTTTCTTTATTAACAGATTTTCTTTATTATTAAAAATGTTTTTATAAAAACTTTGAAAATTTGCCAAAAATCTATGGATAAGTCAAACATTCTGATATGTGGTGAGCAAATGTGTTTTACCACTGTAGCAAATTTCATCAGGATAGCCCAAACTGAGGGAGAGAGAAGCCTCTGAAGTTTACTCACCGAGAGTGATGTTTTCCCTATTTATTTATTTCGAGGATTTGTACCCCACCCTTCTCTAACCCCAAAGGGGGACTCAGGGTGGCTTACATTGGCAACAATTCGATGCCCCACATATATAATCAATAAAACAATAGTTACATAATAAAAATGACAAAATTCAACAGATTAAAAAACATTTAAAACAATTTAAAAATTGCAACTAGTCCAAGTTCTACAGTCATCAATCAATCTGAAGCCAGTCCACAATCCGTTTCTGTATCTTGTTGTCATTTTACTGACCGCCTGCTATCCCACTGTCTAACCAAAAGCATGGTCCCATAGCCACATCTTCAGCTTTTTCCTAAAGGAAAGGAAGGATGAGGTTGATCTAGCTTTGCTGGGGAGCAAGTTCCACAGGTGAGGGACCGCCACCGAGAAGGCCCTGTTCCCACCCAACGTATTTGCGGCGAAGGTGGGATCGAGAGCAGGGCCTCCTGGGAAGATCGTAAGTTTCGAGGTGGGACATAAGGGGAGATACGTTGGGACAAGCAAGCTGGGCCAGAACCATATAGGGCTTTAAAGGTTAAAACCAGCACTTTGAATTGTGCTCAGAATTGGAAGTGGATGTTGCCCCCCTAGGGCCTTGGCTCACGACCTCCCTGGATAAACCACACAATGACATGGGTACAACCGGGTTTTATTGTGCAGGAAACAATAGAAAGCTTGAAGGCATATATAGTGCCTTTAAGGAAGCAAGCATGATCTACAGGTGGGTATAATCCTGTAGTTCGGACCACAAGCCAGATGCCAGCAGGAAGAGGGAAGGCCTATAGCGGAGTCCCCTCCGGATCAGCAAACGTTGCGGCTCGGGAAGCACAGAGTTCAGAGATAGCAGAGTTTCTCAGGAGTGGCGATGAAGCCAAGTGCGCTCAGGAACGCTGATCAAGGCAGCCCGGTTGGGAGGGGCCAGCAAGCAGGTTCCCTGGCCGGCCGCTGTAAGGCCCATCGAAAGTATCCCAGCCGAGGCAAGAAGGCTGGGACAAATGGCTTCACGGCAAGAGCCTTTTCCCCAAAAGATCCCTGCCGTGGCTAGCAGACAGGGACAGTCAACGTAGCAAGTAAATAATCTCTTTAGAAACACAGCCGATGCAATAAGGCTGGGGTGGCCTCTTCACTGGCACAGGTCCTTCAAAGGGAGACCTCACCGCAGCAGGAGACAGGGACGGCTGTAGCAGTCCACAGTAGGCGCTGCAGATTTCCTGCCGAGGCAGGAAGCCACGCTTTCAGTAGCGGAGGGACCAGCAACCTTGCGGGGATCCCATTGGAGACAAGGAGGCGGGAAGCAGCGCATTCAGCAGCAGAGGATCCAGCAACCTTGAGGGATTCCCTGCCGAGGCAAGGAGTCGGGAACAGTGTCCCATTAGTGGAGAGTCCAAACACTGTAACAGCTGCATGCTTCCTCCTTGGGTTACGACGGTGACCTGGGGTGCAGGCATAGCACGGCCGAACCACTGGTGAGGCAGGAACAAGCTTCGGTGGAGCAGAGACGAACCAGCCGGAGTTGGCTGGCTGGCCCTCCCTGGAAGGGAAGGCCCGACCGGCCTCTCCCCTAGAAAGACTTTAGTAATGAAGTGCCACTGCCCCCTATTATTGGAAGGAGTTTAGAATCATTTTTAAATGGATCACACATGCCTAACAGTTGCCCAAAGGTGAATTGACCACAGGTTGCTTGGAATGATTTTTTTCCTTTGAATAAATAGCTTTACTTAAAATATTTGTCATAATCAAACACATCGTCTAATGGAACACTGAGAGGGAAGAAGACAAAGAAAATGACTGCAGGTTAGAATGGAAGGCAGAATGTTTAGTAGATCCAATAGGTAGTTTTCATACATACAGTATATGCTATGACCAAATGCCTATCAAGTAACATTCAAACTGGTAATTATTAAGTATAGGAAAGAGAAACCAAACCATGTTCAGTAAAACCCCAGCTCTTCTCATGCAGCACCTTGAATAAAGGCCTTGAGAGGCAGGAGCAGTATCTGTAGCCTCATTAGTGAGGTCCAAAGTGATACCACTTCAAAAAAGTCATGGAAGGAATGAATACAATATAAAGATAATTGAGAAGAAAATGGATTGGGGGATTGAGGGAAAGAGGCTAGAAGGAGTTAGAGTGGTATCTCTAATTGAGGCCAGATTAGGGGCACACCTCCACTGTAGAATTAATGCACTGTGACACCACTTTAACTGCCATAACTTAATGCTATGGAATTCTGAGATTTGTAGGGGTATTTTGTTTTACAGATTTTATCCTTTTTTGTCAAAATCAAACTCCCAGGATTGCATTGCACTGAGTCAAAGTAGTTAAAGTGGTGTCAAACTTTAATTCTAAGGTAGTCAGCCTAGATATCTAATTATTCAGTGCATGCTGGTAAACATGTAGGCAAACAAGCTACAGTTCCCTTTATCTATTCAAAATGAAATTGCACAATGAAATAACAGAAACCTTGGCTATTTACATCCCTCCAGTAGCCTATTCCCATGTGGTGCATGGGCACCTGTTTCTTTGCCACTTAAACAATTTCTTACTGATAAATTAAAAACTGGTCTAATTAAATGATATAATGGAACCATCAATCTGTGTTAGTGACCTGGAACTGTGATGTAATTAATTATTGATACAAAAAGATGTCTTAAGACAGAATTTTCATTGCTGTCAGGGGTTCAGCATGGCATGCTTGCAGACAGACACAACCCCTTTGTATTCCTACTTGTTCAACAACAATGAATCCAGAAATGCAATTTCACTATCTACCCAGCAGAGATGTATCTGACAGGGGTGTATGGGATGCCTGAAATTCAATTAGTAATTTGTTTTGGAGATTTGGATGGCACCTTCTTCAATTTATAAAGATTCAGAGGGAAACCATTTTGATTTGTTATCCAAAAAAGAAAGAAAGGTGGGAATAGTAGAAGGGAGGGGGAAAGGTGGTGCACTTCCAGGTCACCTTGGGTCGCAAAATCCTTCTTGTGGGTTAGAAATATGCATCTTTCCATCTTCTTACGGTTAAGTTTTCGGTCTATAAATGTATTTAAATTTTTGTTCTTTTAGTTTTACAGGGTTTCATTATTTTTCTTCTCTAAGTATCTTAGGAATTTGTCCCAATTGATTGTGATGTTTTTCGTACTGCTTTGAGATATCTTCTGAGTAAGTATATCCATATTCTTAGTCATCAACGCACTTGTAAAAAGCGTGGGATGAGTCCTTCCTAAGAATCTTTGTTCGAGAAGTGGAGAGAGAGAGATATCCATATTCATAATGTCTAGTATTTTCAAAGACCATTGTTCCAACGTAGGGGTTGTTTGGGTTTTCCATACCTGGGCTAGCTTTATTCTTGCTGCTGTAGTTAAGTAAAAAAAATCTTATTTGTGTGTTTGTCCATATCAAAGTCCGTGATACCCAACAGAAAATATTCTGGCTTAAAATTAAACTTTATTTGTAAAATTGATTCCATTTCTTTATGGATTTGATGCCAGTATGTCTTAACTTTGCTGCATTTCCACCACAGGTGGATGAAATTTCCCATGTGTTTTCCACATTTCCAACATTCCCCATCAGTTTTCCTTTTGTTAAATTTTGATATTTGTTCAGGTGTTAAGTACCACCTAAAAATAACTTATACCAGTTTTTTTTGTAGTCTGTTGAGTATGTGTATTTTAATTTCTTTGTCCATCTCTCCCCCCCCCCATTCAAATAAACTGATAGAGTGGCCTATATCTTTAGCCCATTTTATCATAACCTCCTTTATCTGCTCTTCCTCTGTAGACCACTTAAGTAGTTGTAAATATATTTTTTTGATTAATTTTGCATCAGTTTTTAGTATTTTGTCCCAAAAGGAATCCTCTATTTCAAATCCTATCTTACTGTCTAATCTAAAATTCTTGTTGATTTGATAATATTGAAACCAGGAGAATGAGACGTCCATCATTTCTAATTCTTCCAGTGTTTTAATATTACTTCTTGCCCATTTCTTTTTAGTAAATCTTTGTAAGTTAACCATATTTCTCTAGGGATCTCTCTTATCTGATTGGCTTCATTAGGAGAAAACCAGAGAGGTGTCCTGAGATGAAATCTTTCTTTGTATTTATGCCAGATCTGAATAAGTGGGGCTCTTATGAAATGATTTTTAAAGGTTTTTTCCTTCATGGCTTTCTCTCTCCATAAGTAATAGTGCCATCCCTTCATCAAATCACTCCCTTCTAGGGCTAGTAATTTCCTTTTGTCTAAAGTTGTCCAGTCCTTAATCCAACACAGGGCTGCGGCCTCATAATATATTTGTAGGTTTGGCATACCTAGATCGCCTCTTTTATCGTCCACAAAAGCACGGAGTTTGTAGGTATATTTTTTCATACTTATCCCTTTTAAATCATTATTTTTCTTATATTAGATAATAGAAGCTCTAAAGTCAGAATAAACAAAAGTGGAGATAGAGGGCATCCTTGCCTCATGCCTTTCTGGATTGAAATGGAGGGAGATAGCTGTCCATTTATTGCTATTCTTGCTGACTGGTCGGTGTATATAGATTTTATCACATTTAGGAAGTTGTAACCAGCATCCATTTCCTTTAAAGTTTATTTATTTATTTATTTCCAACATTTCTACCCCACTCTTCTCTACCCCCGAGGGGGGACTCAGAGCAGCCTAACAAAAGGCATAATTCGATGCCAACATAATAAATACAATATAAAACCAAAAACATACAGCATTAAAACACATTAAAATACAATTAACATTAACACATCATACACATTCTCTTAAGTTAAAAACAGTATTTCGTCCATAACAGGAGCATTGAGCTATATCCATAAACTTGCTGTTACAAATCCAGTCCAAAGTGCTGTATTGTGCTAATGTGCAAATGCTTGGCCCCACAGCCAAGATTTCACTTTTTTCCTGAATGCCAGGAGGGATGGTGTTGATCGTATGCCACTTGGAAGCACATTCCACAGACGGGGAGCCACCACCGAGAAAGCCCTCTCTCTCGTCCCCACCAACTGCGTTTGAGAAGTTGGCGGGAACGAGAGCAGGGCCTCCCCGGATGATCTTAAATTACGAGGTGGGACGTAGAGGCTGATGCGTTCAGACAAGTAAGCTGGGCCAGAACCGTATAGAGCTTTAAAGTTCAAAACCAGCACTTTGAATTGAGCTTGGAAATGGACAGGTAGCCAGTGGAGCTGACACAACAGGGGGGTGGTATGCTCCCTGTATGTAGCTCCAGTTAGTAATCTGGCTGCCGCCTGTTGGACTAATTGTAATTTCCAAACTGTCTTCAAAGGCAGCCCCATAGAGTGCATTGCAGTAATCTATTCGGGATGTGACCAGAGCGTGGACGACCATATCCAGATCAGACTTCCCAAGGTACAGGCGCAGCTGGTGCACGAGTTGCCATTAGGAGGTTCAAATTTACATTGTCAAAAGCCTTTTCGGCGTCCAGAAATAAAAATACCACTTCCTTCTGGATGTTCTACTTTTTTTTAAAAAAAATCATTTTTATTGAATTTTGTGAATATAATGTGATACATATAACAAAAGCAGGAAAAAACAAAAAAGTATTAATTATGAAATGTGAAGGGCTAGTAGCATATTCAAAAAAGGGAATTTAGGGAAAAATTAGAAATAGAAAGGGGAAAAATAGGGGAAAAAATCTAATTCTGGATGTTCTTCCCATAATATTCAACTGCATTTACTGTTACCCATTGATTTTTTAGGAAGCTTTTAAATTTTTGTTTTAAAAATATTAGAAGAGGGATCTTCTTAAATTTCTCTAGAGCAATACAACATAAGCAGGATATCATTCTTGTAAAGTTTCAGAAAGATCTGGTCATGTGCTGATTTTGGGGGGGGGGGTTGAATTTAAGTACATTCTCTCAGCCTCAGAAAAAATATGTTTTATGGCTATCAGGATGAAACCTGGCACAGTTGTAGGCAACACTTACCACATAAAGCCTGCCAAGTTTCAGAAAATTTCAGTTATCCACTGATTTCTAGGAAGCTTAAAATTGTTCCAAATATTTTTTAAAAAAACATAAAGGAGGGACCCCCTTGAATTTTTGCATGATGAGACAACACGAGTAGGGCATCAATCCTGAAAAGTCTCAATGTTTCAGTTATCTACTGACTTTCAGAAAACCTTTAAAGTTTTTACAGCTAAAGGAAGGATCCCCTTAAATTTCTGCATGATGAGACAACATCATGCAGAAATGCAGGGCATTAATCTTGCAAGGTGTCACACCCCAGCCTGCCTCAGGCCTTCAGCAAGACTCCCGCCATGTTGAATCCACAGTTGCAGAGAGGCCTAAAAGCCAAAGGCTGGCTGCAAGTAAGAAGCTGCAGAGGCCCCAAGTTCAACCAGTGTTCAAGGCCACGAGTATCTCAGTTCCATCTCAACCGATAAGGAGCCGGGGGAAAGAGGAGCCAAGTTTACTCCCCATTCGCCCAGGTGCCTGTGCTAATTGGGCTGGCATACCAATCTCATGCGGAGGACTTGAGGAGGCCCAGCTGGAAGCTTGTTTTGAGAACCATGTTTCGATGCACTGAGGCGTCGTAACATCAAAGCTTGGGAGGCCTATATAAGTTAGGTCTATGGGATGTATAGTATCTTTCGCCAATGGTCAGCAACAAGCCAAGCCTTCACAGAACTCTGCCTGGGCCTTGGGCCTTCTAGCTTCTGGGACTCTGCCAAGCCTTGTGCCAAGACCCTTTCCTGGATTAGCCCATTGGGGCAAGAAGATTCTCTTTACTTTTGTTCCTGTTTGCCAAAGGACTATAGCCTTGCTTCCTTGCTTCTTTTGGACAATTTGCTGCTATCTGTTGCTGCTTGAGAGCATCAATAGACTATAATCCTAGCCTCTTTACTCTATCCATTTATTCTAAATAAAGCATTTAACTATGGCCGGTCTCAAGTGGTTTACTGAGGGGTCTTTCAGGTCTACGGTACAACACAAAGTTTCATAATGTTTTGGCCATTCACTAATTATTAAAATTTTGTTTCAATTTAAATACATTTGATTATGATAAACCTAAATCACTCAATGAGACTTATAAACAAGCAATAAGTAAGCAAGCAATGCATACTTGCAAAGTGAAATGATGGTCCCGTCAGAGAAAGCAGGTAGGTAATTAAGATTTCTGCAAGTCTGCTCTGACTTGCTGGGTGTGTTGACAGAGGCATGTTAGAGTTGAGATATAGTTTAGGGAAAGTGTAGTGGGGTTTTTGGGGGGGTTTTTTTTACAAAAAGAGATAAGAAATAAAAGTCATTGATGGAGTGGGAGTTTGCACAAAGTACTCTGGAGACCAAGGTTCAAATCACTGCTCAGACACGGAATCTCAGTGGGCAGGTCACACTCTCAGCTTCAGAGGAAGGCAAAGGCAAAACCCCCTTCAATTAAATCATTAGAAATGGTCAAAACAAACACCTAGAGGAAGACTTTGTGGTGAAAAGGAGTAGACCTGCATATCAGTCATTCTAATAAACAACTAAAGATTGAAGGTAAAACAACTCACATTGATGGAGTGGAATACAATATTCCAGCAGTGCAGCCAGTTACTTTGTGACAAGTGTTCTGCTGAAGAAAGAGACTATAACAGCATCAAAATAAAGGCTGCCTTAACACAGAATGCAATTTTGAGAATTTGTGGGAAATTGAAAAGATAGAAAATGAAATGGTTCAAAACAACTGAACTTGATGGAGTGGGAGTTTTGCAGCAGCTATGCAGCCAGTGAATGCCTGTCACACTCAGATCCCGATCTGGGAAGCTCAGGAAGAGGAGGTTGAGTCTTGAGGAATACCAATTGTTCCACTGAGGCAGGGTTGAGTGTGTTCTGGGGAGACAACACCTCCAGCCATGCTGAATACCCTTTCACTTCCCACGCTAGTCAGTGGACAGCTGAGGTATTCCCGGAAAATTGTTGCTAGATCTAGCCACATCTGACTCCTTGGAGGCCCAGTGGGCCAAGGGGTTGCAGGACAGATGCTCTACTGGCTCCTCCAGGTACTGATTTACAGAAATCTCTGTCAACTCTGTCCTGTGTGGTTGTACAGATTCAAATTCAACCATCTTTGCCAAAGCCCTGGCAAAGAACCCCTCCTCCTGATGCTGCCATCTGCTGGCAATAGGGACAGATGCCTCCCTACTGGCAGTGCTTCTCGAGGTCCCTAGTGCGGATGAGGGTGGTGAGGTGGTGATGCCAGGTGTGCCAGCTACACCTTCTCCCTTTTCACCCCTCTGTATGTACATTGCCCTCACTGCTGACACCAGCTTGTCCTTCTAGCATGTGGCCAAGTTGCGAGGAGCAAATGATACCATTCATGCACAGATTCTACATGCCAGCCAACATGTGCAGCTGGCTGCTAGAAGAGCAGCTCCAGGAGTTTGGTTATGGCATCAGCCAAGTGAGTCACCACTGCCTGCATCTGGAGTGCCAGTGTCACAGACAGGCTTGCAAGCATACCACACCACAACTCCCCCCCGGCATCTTTCCAAGTGCTGCTTCAGTTCCAGCATCACCGGGAGCACATGATTGAGAATTGCTGAGAGTATCTGTGGCCTCCAGGAAGAGCTGGAGCACAGAGACCAGCTGGGAGATGTAATTCCTTGAGAGGGGTGTCTACACAGGGTCAAGACTCTCCAGTTCTAGGGGGAGGCTGTGGATCATCTTCTGCTGCCTCCCAGAAAGCTACCCCTCCAGCATGTGGTCTATGGTCTGGCAGATCCCCAAAGAATTGTGGGCCTCATCAAGTACTTCTATGTGGATCTGGGCCCAATTTTGCCCTGTCTTCATGGTGCCTTCTCTCTCTCTCTCCAATGCCCAGTGATGGAGAGGTACATATGGGCTCCACCACGGCTAGCCTTGGGTATTCAGTCTACATTGATACTTAAGAATTTAATTTGTTCCATGCCTATGTTCTTAAATCAAAACATTCTTATCTCAAAGTGAATTTTTCCATTGGAATGCACTGAAGTGCTATTAATCTATTTCGCCTCCCCCAAAAACCACCTCAATTTTTGTTATGTGTTTTAAAACAAGAACATGTACTTTATAAATAACAAATAATGTGCAAAGTGTCAAGAGATCAAAAGAACTTGGTTCCATCCAGCCACTGTGGCAAGGAAGCACATTTGAGGCAACAAAATATGTTGGCCAGTGTACAGCAAGGCAAAACAGTATCATTTTCTTCTTACAGTAATTCCGGCCTCCCTCTCTCCCTCTCTCTCTCTCATCTTGAAGGAAAACATACAGTACTCACTGTTTAGGTTAAGGCTCTGCAATCTCTGGAGTGGATTATCTGGATTGGGCTCCTCCCAGAGTGTTCTGGGGAAGCAATTACATGGAGCTGGAGTTTCTGCCTTGTGGGAGAGCGAGGGCTGCTCTGGCTAGAAATCCAGTACATGTTTTGTTTAGCTCTGCCTTGCTGTTAAAATTGGTAAAGGGAGCAAAGAGACCTCTTTTGCACTGTTCATAAGTCAAAACAGTGTTTGGATGATAACAAATTACTTTAGGCTGGGTGAGGATTTATAGGTTAACACACTTGTGTTGGGGCATTCTTATGTAGAGGTTCTACTGTGGATGATAGATTGGCAATGCAAGTGGATATTTCTCTTTTGCTCAGCATGCTAACCTCTACAGGGCATTGTAAGAGCTCATTTGAAGCCGTTACTGGATGGCTGCGAGCCAGTAAGTTGAAGGTGAACCCGGCGAAGACGGAGATCTTGTGGCTGGGCCGCCCGGGGGGGGGGGGGTAGTGACCCAGTTGCCAACTTTTGATGGTGTGGCCCTCTGCCCTCAGCCATCGGTAAAAAGTCTGGGGGTCCGGCTGGACGCCCACCTGTCCATGGAGGAGCAGATTGGCTGCACCTGCAGGACAGCATTCTACCACCTACGGTTGGCTAAGCGCCTGGCTCCCTACCTCTCCCAACGTGACCTTGCTACGGTGATCCAAGCCACGGTCATCTCGAGGCTCGACATACTGTAATGCGCCTACATTGGCCTTCCCTTGTCGATGATCCGGAAGCTTAAGCTAGTGCAGCACGCCGCAGCCCACCTCCTCCTGGGTGCTGCAAGATCTGACCGCGCGACCCCACTCCTGCGCGAGCTGCACTGGCTTCCGATTGAATTCCGGGTCCTCTTCAAGGTGTTAGTTCTCACCTTTAAGGCCATCTATGGTTTGGGGCCAGTGTACCTGAGGGAGCGACTTACCCCTTATGTGCCCGCGAGATCACTGCGCTCTGAGGAGCTTAACCTCCTTGAGGTGCCTTCCCTTGGAACCTGCAGACTGGCCACTACACGGCAGAGGGCATTCTCTGTAGCTGCCCCAAGTCTCTGGAACGGCCTCCCGGAGGAGATCCGCGCCATCCGCGCTCTTCTGCCCTTCCGCAAGGCCTTGAAGACTTGGCTCTTTAGGAAGGCGTTTGGCCCTTAACTCAACCACACTGTGTGCCATGCCGCCTATTCCCCCCCCCCCCAGATTCTTATCACGTCCCCCAGCCTTCGCTGAGGGCAAGTGTTTTTAATATGTTTTAACTGCTTTGATGTTTAATGTGTTTTAACTGTTTAATCTGTTTTATTACTCACGGTGTTTATGCTTCTTCTGTAAACCGCTCTGAGCTCCGGAGTGAGCGGTATACTAAATCGAAGTTAATAAATAAATAAATAATAAATTTTGATGATGCTAATAATTTAGTTGTCCTATTACAAACTTACTTGCATACATATACATATATTAATTAATAGAGACTCCTGCATTTTTGAATTCATTTTGAAAGTAGGAATATAGATATTATAATAGTAGACAACTGCACTTCAAAATGTAACTATACCATAAGGTCTGGGGGGAGCATGGTGAGGAGAGAGACAGACTTGCCTCCCGCTGCCTACCAGCATGGCAGCCCCAGCCATGGCGCCCCCCCCCCCTCAGGCCCCTAGGAGCTCTACCAGCGGAGATGGAGCATTCCAGGTTCGTGCCCTTCGGGGCTGGGAGTCAGGAAAGCCCTAGTCTGCCTGCCTGCCTGCCTGCCTGCCTTCCCTCCCTCTCTTTGCCTTTTTTTCTTTCCCCCTTCCTTGCTTGCTTCCTTCTGCCTTAATCCCTTCCCTCCATTCGCCTTTCCCATCTTTTCCATTTCCTTCCTTCCTTCCCTCCTTCCTTCATTCTTTCTATCCCTCTGTACTTGGCCGCTCCCTCCATTCATCTCCAGCCCCGCCTCCTCCACGGCCGGCCACCGGGCAAGGGAGCAGCAGCAGCAGGGCCTCTGCCTCCATGTACCTCGACAGCAACAGTATTCCAATTTCAGCATATCAGCTTTTTGTGCCAAATTTGATAAAGATCCATCATTGTTTGAGTTTACAGTGTTCTCTGGATGTAGGTAAACTACAACTCCAAAACTCAAGGCCAATGCCCTTCCATTTTTATTATTATTATTATTTCTGATCATGCCTGGCAGAAAGAAGGGACTGGACTAGATAACCTTTGGGGGAGGGCCCAAGTTGGCCCAGGCCTTCTCTGACCTACCTGGGATGGAAAGTGACACTGGAGATCCAGAGAGAAGAAGGGCAAGAAGCACTGGGTTGGACCAATGGGGCGGTGAGGTGGGGTCATCCTCTTCCCCTGACTTCACAACACCATATATCCCAGTCCAAAGCAGTTCATGTGGGATTTTAGTCAGCTGTGTGGAAGAAGGTGGAGTGCCCCAAAGCCCCCTCCCCTAAACTGTAAGTTCCAGAGTTCCATATTATGGAACCATGAGAGTTAAAAGTGGAATCATCCCTCTGTAATTGAGTGGTGTTTCTTGTTACTTTCCCTACTCTTCCACACAACCATATAACCCAGAATATCAAGACAGATAATCCACAATATCTGCTTTGAACTGGGTTATCTGAGTCCACACTACTAAATAATCCAAATCAATGTGGATTCTGCCTCTTCCTTTTGGAGCTTCTCCTTGTGTGCGCATGGGCGCTCGCTGCTCCACGCGGCGATCTCTGCCATCCATCTATCCATCCATCCATCTACCTACCTTTCCATCCATCTATCCATCCATCTACCTACCTACCTATCCATCCATCTATCAATCCATCCATCTATCAATCTATCCATCTATCAATCCATCCATCCATCTATCCATCCATCCATCTACCTACCTACCTACCTATCCATCTATCCATCCATCTACCTACCTATCCATCCATCTATCCATCCATCCATCTACCCATCTATCCATCTACCTACCTACCTATCCATCTATCCATCCATCTACCTACCTACCCATCCATCTATCCATCCATCTACCTACCTATCTATCTATCCATCCATCTATCAATCTATCCATCTATCAATCCATCCATCTATCAATCCATCCATCCATCTACCCATCTATCCATCCATCCATCTACCTACCTATCCATCCATCTATCCATCCATCTACCTACCTACCCATCCATCTATCCATCCATCCATCCATCTACCCATCTATCTATCTATCTATCTATCTATCTATCTATCTATCTATCTATCTACCCATCTCTCTATCCATCCATCTACCCATCTATCTATCTTATCTATCTACCTATCTATCCATCCATCTATCTTTCTATCTATCTATCCATCCATCTACCTATCCATCCATCCATCTCTCCATCCATCTATCTGTCTTATCTATCCATCCATCTACCTACCTATCTATACATCTACCTATCTATCCATCCATCCATCTCTCTATCCATTCATCCATCTATCTACCTATCTACCTACCTACCTATCTATCTTATCTATCTACCCATGCGCACACAAGCAGAAGCCCCAAAAGGAGGAGGCAGCTGCACAGGCCTGCGCAGCTGCCTCCTCCTTTTGGGGCAGAGCCGGGGGCGGAGGCAGACCCTTTGGCCCCCCAGGCTCCCCAGGCCCCCAGGACAGCCGGTAGAAGTTGGACAGCCCTGACATAGGGCATATAGTACTCTTTGAACAATTGAAAGCACCTTGCTGTTTGCTTTTTATTTAATCGTCTAAAGATTTGTACTTATAAACATGCTCTCTTGGCATTGTATAAAACCAAAGAAACATAACAGGGAAAAGCCAATAATTGGACTTTGAAAAACAGCCAGCAATACTCCCAGCTGTACAGCTCAACACTGAGAAGTACAATGCATTGCAGCACAAGTCACAGGTGCTGAAAACAACCAGCCAACACCAGAGCTAAAAGAATCATGACTGTTACAGGATGTAAAACAATAACATCTTAGAAAGGTATCGGAAAACAGGAGGGTCTCCGCTTGGTACATAAAGAATGTGCTAATAAGTATCAATGGAACCTCCCTAGAAAGAATATTCAAGAACCTTTTGTACAGACATCCTCTATCTCAGGTTATAGGGTCACATGGGGATGAACTTCTGTAGAAAACCTTAAGATATAGTAAGTAGGCATGCGCGATCCATTAGAAAAATGGTTCAAAGGTAATTCCAAAACTGGACTGGCATTATATTTCTAAAGTGAAAAAATTGTTACTATAACGAGAACAATGAAATTTTGTTACTATTTCATTATAGTAATTGCACATAATTACTATAATTGGGGAAACTTCAGGGGTTTCTTTCTCCCTCATTTTTCCAACTATTGGGGTGAAACTCACTACAATGGTAGAACACATTTAGCACTCTTAGCCCACCAAATATCAGAACATTTCACATATCCATGGATTTTAAAGGAATTTTCAAAGTTTTTATAAACAACATTTTTAATAATGAAAATATGTTCCAAGTTTCAAAGTGTTATTTCCTGCTTAATTGTGTAGTACTTACACTGAAAGTAGTATTTCTACTCCAGGAACTTTGTTTTTGCACCAGGAACTTCTTTAAATGACTGGATTAAGATGTTAAATTGGTGGATTGGAGACTACAGCAAAATGTGCTATAAAAGGTGTCCCTTGCTCAAAGAAAGTTTTTTTCAGTTTAACAAACTTTTGCCATGTTTTTTAAATGATAGAACCAATTAGAAAATGTCATTTATAACCCAGGAACAAAATTCATAGTGTAGAACAGTGCTGTCCAACTTCTAACCGGCCAAGGGCCGGACTTGAGGTCACTAATGACCTGACCTGGCCCCTCCCCCAGCCCCCTCCCCCAGCCCCCCCCCAGCCCCTCCCCCAGCCCCCCCCCAGCCCCCTCCCCAGCCCTGCCCCAGGCCCCTCCCCAGCCCCGCCCCAGCCCCTCCCCAGCCCCCCCCCCAGCCCCCTCCCCAGCCCCTCCCCAGCCCCTCCCCAGCCCTGCCCCAGGCCCCTCCCCAGCCCCGCCCCAGGCCCCTCCCCAGCCCCGCCCCCCCCGCCCCTTGGGGGGGAGAGAGAGATGCCAGTCAGCTGACTGGCTTCTCTCTCTCTCTCTCTCCCCGCGCCCGACGCCTGGGCGGGAGAGGGAGAGAGAGAGAAGCCCGTCAGCTGACTGGCCTCTCTCTCTCTCTCCTTCCCTGCGCGCGGGGGAGAGAGAGAGAGATGCCAGTCAGCTGACTGGCTTCTCTCTCTCTCTCTCCCTCCCCGCGCGCGCGCCGACGCCTGGGCGCGCGGGGAGAGAGAGAGAGATGCCAGTCAGCTGACTGGCTTCTCTCTCTCTCTCTCCCCGCAGCCGCGCCGCGCCTGGGCGGCGCGGGGAGAGAGAGAGAGAGAGATGCCAGTCAGCTGACTGGCTTCTCTCTCTCTCTCCTTCCCCAGCGCCGACGCCTGGGCGTGAGGGAGAGAGAGAGAGAGATGCGAGTCAGCTGACTGGCTGCTCTCTCCTCCCCCCCTCACGCGCGGCGCTGGCGCACGGGGAAAGAGAGAGAGAGATGCCAGTCAGCTGACTGGCTTCTCTCTCTCTCTCTCTTTCCCAGCGCGCCGACGCCTGGGATCCCCGCGGAGGGGAGAGAGAGGAGAAGCCAGTCAGCTGACTGGCTTCTCCTTTCTCTCTTTTCCAGCGCGCCCTTGCCCCGATCCCGAGCGCCGGCGCGGGGGTGAAGGAGGAGGGGCGAAGGAGGAAGAAAGCAGCCAGCTGACTTCCTCCTCCTTCGCCCTCCTCCTCCCCCGCGGACGCGCCGCGCTCCAATCATGAGCCACGGTGCTGGGAGGGGAAGGAGGACGGGCGAAGGTGGCGGAGCCAGCTACCTTCCTCCTCCCTGCCCCGCCCCCCCCCCCCCGGCCGCTATTTTTTTTTTAAAATCGATTTTTTAAAATTTAAAAATGGCGGCTGAGGGCATAGGTGGGGCCGTGTCCAACAGGCTACGGGGCCGGATCCGGCCCCGGTGCCGCCAGTTGGACAGCCCTGGTGTAGAATAATAAATTTATTGGAACTCTGGCTGGCTACGGATGGGAGCACTGCATTCTAAATGCAGTTCAGGGCAGGGCCTTTTGAATACTCTGGCATAGGACTCCTCACCTCCCCAAACTATATTTCCCAGAGTTCTGTGCCTTTCCCAGCAAACTCTGCTTTCTCCCTCTTTTTCAGCCTCTTCTGATGGCAAGAAACCACTAATTTAGAGGAAAGGCAAGACACTAAGGCAGCCTTTATGGCTTTGATTTCAGCTTTGCTTCCTTTCACTGAATATGAAACTGACCTTTGGAGACTTCTGAGATTTACAAAAATGAAAATGAAAAAGTATGGGGTAAGTTTTGATTCTTAAATTTTTGGCATGGGTGTCCCGTGTCCCACCCCCTGGCTTCCAGCATGGGGAAAGGCAAAGGCTTTGCAGCTTCTGGCAGGGCCAAAAATTCAGAAGTATAAATTTAACAAATTTGACCTGACTTATGAGGACTAATGAAAAACTGCACACCCCTAACACATAGCTCTGTAGGGGAAACGTTCTCATAAAAGGACAAATCTTCTTATTCCAACAAGCAAGCTAAGTTTCACTTGTCAAGCTTGCTTATTTGAAAACATGCACATTTCAATAATGGGGCTTCTGAATGAGAGACAAGCATCCTAGCTATCTGAATTCCAACAGAACTTGTTATACACTTCCTTCACAGTATCTAGTCTACATTATAATTGCATGCATTGTGCTATGCACCACCTGGGAATTTCAAGCAGCGAGCGTGTATGGCAGTATGTCATTATGCTTTTTTTCATGAGTCCTGGTAATCCTTTTTATATTGAGTATGAAAAGAGAAATGTTTGATAGAAGATATTTTAGAAAAGATTTACCTGTCCTTACTTATGACAAATAGAAATCAAATCCATTGTTTTTCTGAATGAGAAGGACGGAAAAAGGGGCTCTGTCATCACGCAACAAGACACCTTCTTCAATGAGGCTTGACTTCTGTAACAGCTGCTTTGTAGAAACAAGGGTATCCAGAAATGTCAGCTAATAACCAAGATTTAAGCTGTTATAATGCTGTCTTTATTTTCTCTTACAATTCAATGCCCTGAAATTGAATAGCCTGATTCTAAGGACTTGATTTATTAGAAGAAAAGGAGAAAGTTGATTTAAAATTGCCTTCTTCCTAGCAAATTTACTATACTTTGTAAATCACTGTAGTTCAGGGAGAAATATGAGATATAAATAAAATAAATATAAAATTAAACTTGAACTTACCTTACATAAAACCAATATTTGCATCTAAATCAGGAATGTATTGGGAATCCAGGTTTTTAAATGTTATTTTCCCTCTTTCCAAATGGCTTGAATTAGTTGTTGACTGGATGTACCTTTTATTTGAGAATTGAACAAATTACTCAATGGCTAGTGATATACACATATTTGCAAAGTTCACAGGTACCTAATAAAGATATGCTGTAATCATACCCAACAAAGATATGCTGTAATCATAGGGATGTTTGTAACCAGTTATTATGTTATCAGTCCTATCATGCCTGTTAGTTTCCAGGCATGGTCCAATGTATGGATTATTAGCATTAAAGTCCTACATAATTTGAGTCTGGGTTATCCATGGGATTACCATCTCCTGTATATTCAGGTCTTTTGGGGAATTTACTTCAGTCAGACACAAACAGGTTGGCAACTATAACCACAGGATTTTTCATCATCTGCCTCCAAATTGTGAAATGACCTGACAGAAGAGGTTTGACAACTAGATGAAACAGCATGAAAGACCAATATCTTTAAGGAAGCATATCCAGATGGTTTTTAAATTATGGGGTTTTCAATCATACATTTCAGTTAAAAACACACAAAAATAAAATAATGATACACAAGTCTGATGTTGAAATACTTAGAGATGTGGACTTGATAGAAGGTGCATCCCTGCTTACATGGTTCAAGCCTTATATTTACTTTGGAGGTCTAATGTCTATAGGATATTGAATCATATCTAAATATTTATTATAATTGAGATGCCTCCTATATCTCAATATAGAAATGATGGTGACTCTAGACACATATTAAAACAAATGGAGCTAAAAACCCAACCATCATGTTATTAAGTTACAAAAAAATAAACCTCTCTCCATGAATCAGCCCAAACTCTTCGATCTGCGGGGGAGGCCCTCCTTTCACCCCTGCCAGTCTCACAGGCTCGTCTTGTGGGTACAAAGAAGAGAGCCTTCTCCTCTGTGGCCCCCCGACTCTGTAACTCATTGCCAAGAGAGATTAGGAAAGCCCCTACCTTAGAAACCTTTTAAAAGCACCTTAAAACCTGGCTTTTCCGCTGCACCTTTGGAGAGTAGCCACATAACTTTATACCATTGCTCCCCTCAATGCTCCTGTCTCTGGAGTACACTCACCCCCCCCCTTATATGAAGGCCTCTTACAACCCATGATTATACGAACTCACCCTCGCAAATAATCTACTCCCGTTATCTCAACCTGAGTTTTTAACATTTTATCCTGGTCATGCGGCCTGCTTCGTCATTTGTGATTTTGATATTGCATTTGTATATTGTTCTTTTATTTATATGTTTGTATTTTACTGTGTTGTTGCTGTTTTTTTTTAAAAAAAATTATTGTAATTTGTTGTTGGCCTTGGCCTTACGTAAGCCGCCCCAAGTCCCTGTTGGGGACATCGTGGCGGGGTATAAATAAAGATTATTATTATTATTAAAATCACTAACTTAAAACAGCTTTAAAGCATTTAAAACTAAAAGATGAAAAGAAAATCACAACACAATCACCCACCATTTATTACAGCAAATCAAACCTGAACTCTCATTAGAAGCAAAGATGGCTAAACTGATACTGTTGTATTTTGGATATATTATGTAACTCACTAGAGAAGACAATAAAGAGCAAGGCAGTAGGAAAAGAATGAAACTGTACTACAGGAGGCAAAATTATATCAAGGAATTTATGGCCGTGAGCAGGACAGTTGAGGGCTGGGACTCCTGAAAGTCTCTCATAAATAGCATTGCCATAAGTTAAAGTTTAAAACACAGCCCTACCTAGGGTTGCCACTTTTTGATATAAGAAATAAGGGACATTTACAGGATTTTCCACAAAAATAAGGGACACTTCATTAAAAACTGGAAACTCAAACATTAGGTAGAAATAGTTTTATTAACAGAATAAGATAATGATTGAAACTCACAAAAGAAACTGACTTATACCCTCTTAACAGTACATGGTATGTTTCTGCATGCTTTGTCATGCAGAAAAAACATTATTAGAACTACCTAATTTTCTCCATCTGTATTTAGTACTTGACTTTGCTAACTTTAAAAGTGCACTGTCTAAACATTAAAATAAAATGAATTTTATAAGACAGTACATCTTCATGATTATTATGTCAATAGCTAATGGTATAGTATAGTATGGGATACACAGCATTGTATAGTATTGGGATGCACAGCTAGGCCTATTTTAAGAGTAACTCTCAAGCAACCAGAAACTATCTTTATCCAACATGATCCAACATTCCCCTTGGGTAACAGTTAATTAGTCTACTGTACCTTGAAAAAGTCCTGTATCGCCTCTTCCTTCCAACGGGGACGTAGGCTGCCCTGCGAGTTGGAATTCCTGGGCAGGCATTGCCATGGAAACCACAGCGTGCACCTTCCTCTGGTCAACCCCGCCCAGTCCTGTCCTGCTAGTCAAAAATAAGGGACAGGGCCTGAAAAAAGGGACACAAAT
Organism: Anolis apletophallus; assembly: GCA_030556195.1. Lineage (NCBI taxonomy): Eukaryota > Metazoa > Chordata > Lepidosauria > Squamata > Anolidae > Anolis > Anolis apletophallus. The sequence goes on from JARBWK010000002.1 coordinate 60,615,152, forward strand.
TTTAGGACCAAAATAAGGGACGTCCCTTAGAATAAGGGACATATGGCAACCCTAGCTCTACCATTAAAACACCCTTTTGCCACAATCAGTTCATAGTTAAAAGGCTAAAGAATTAATTTTCTGGAAGAAAGAGAACACAGAAAGCTAACCAATTTTTCTGTGGGAGGGAGTAAGCCATCAAGAATGACTTCTGTGGCTCCACCAAATGCGCCTATAACAGCAATAGTACCATGGGAAGAATCTGACTTGAGGATTTTAGCACTCAGGCAGCCTCAGGAGATCTAACTTTTCAGCATATAGAGCATTATGGATCATAGCCAGAATTTTCTGTTATGGTGGTCGAATCTCCCTCTTTGCAAGTTTTTTAACAGAGGCTGGATGGACATGTTTTAGAAGTGCTTTAGCTGTGTATTCCTTTATGGTGATGGGTTGAACTAGATGGCTCTTGTGAGGCCTTCCAATTCTATGATTCTAAGAAAACTATTGATGTCTTCATGCCTGGAGATGGGATTATGTTGGATTAGGGATAAGAAATTGAGTCTTAATCCACATAAAACAGTTAAGAAGGAGACAGATTTTACAATAGACATTCAGCCAGGTCTGATCCTCATGATCCAGACCAGCTGATCCTTGCCAGCTGATCCTCATCAACTGAATATTTCTCCAATTATTCCAGAAACTGTACACCAGCCCATTTCCCCAAATACCCACCAATCCTTATATGACTTCAACTAACTATGTCTGAATACCAGTAATAGCAACACAGTACTTGGAAAACACGCTCAATGCATTTAGAAGATAAAGCAGGATCCGATATATTTGGAGGATAGCTTGGCTGTGTTTATGGTTTTGTTATATTCCCAAAGCAATTATTTCCAGAAAATGCTTTCAAACAATGTATCTTTAAAAAAATTCTTTATTGCCTGGTACATTTTAAAAGTTGTCTTTGGGAATGAGAGAAATTTTTAGAGGATGAATGAAAACTCAGATAAATAGTTCAGAGTGGGTAGTGTAGTGTGGAAAATGTGTGACTGATACCAAAATAGATGGGAAGAGCTTTGAATAGACTTATCTAAATAATGTGAAGCTCCATCTAATTAAATGTCTCTATGGGTAGTAGGATACCAGTTTAATAAAATCGCATTATCTCCTTCCATCAATATCTCAGAGATGAGGCCCAGTGCACAATCACCTGGGGCATCGGGAAGGAAAAATAAGTTGAAGAATAATGAAGTTTCTGAAAGTAAAATTTAGTTTGCACAGATGCCAGCCCAGGTGCAAGGATTACAGGCATAAAATTACAAGAGACTCAATGAAATAGGAGCAATAAAAAGTCAGTCTTAAAGAGCTCTGGTGGGAAGACATGCAGATGTCTCATTTTTGGCCAACATGACAATAATCTTCTTTTTATTCAGCACTTTTTATCTAATCAATGCAGTTGCTACTTGTAGAAAAATATATAACTTGGCAATAGATCTAGCTAATAAAACTCTTATTTAAGATAACCCTCTTGCCATCAGAAATATATGTGCTTCACATTCTGTTAGAAGGCACACAAAGACTAGGACACCATTTGGTGATTATCAGAAAAGATACCCTTTCTGTGCTAGGCCTTAATGGCAAAGCTCACAGGTAGTATACATTTATTGTTAACCACACCTGTTGCTATAAAATAGAACACATCCTTGTAAATACTGTGCTGACCATTTAAGTGCAAAGGGAATTTCCATAACAAAGAATGCCATAGCAGGCAGAACCTGACCGATATATTTAGCTGCCTGAAACTGCAGGCACTTTAAGATCACACAGTTATAGAGCAACATTGCATTCATTCACAGATGCATTCAATGTATACTCTGCCTTTTACTTGCCAGGGGACCTAAGGCATCTCACAATCATGTAAAATAAAAAATAATTAAAATGTTGTCTTCCAAAATCCAAAAAGGAACTACACCTCTATTTAAAGCACATAGTTAAAAACAGTTTAAACCACATTTTAAAAATAACTGGCACACAACAAAATATATTTCACTTTGGCTGCACAGCTGCCTGTTATGAAATCCAGAGAAATGTACTATGGGGAGCACTTGAGCTCTGGCTGAGAATGCTAAATGCCTCCCTAAACTCAGCTATATCATAGCCATTCCATAAGACTCGGCCATACCAACTAAATGGGAATCATAGCTGTATAACTGTGTGGTCTTAAAGGGCTCAATGACATCATGCCATTTACACAAATTGACCAGAATGGTAGTAGAATATTTGTTTTAATTTTGGCAATCGATTAGCATCTTCCACTGGGCTTGAGTCTGTACTCAAACTCAGTGGAGGATGCTAATTGGTTGTCAAAGTAAGTCTGGTTGCTAAAGTAAGTTCAGTTGTTCAGTTGTAAAAGTAATTTCAGCAGGTGCCTGTTGAGCTCCATGGCACTCATAGCTCTGTCTTTCAAAATCTCATTCCACTGTCTGCCAGCTCATGTTGCTTCTTTAAAACGAATGATCCTATGAGACTCTGAATAAAACACTTTGTACTTTTTTTGTAATTTCCAACATATTACAATATTCTTTTCCTTAATTATTCAATGTATAATCCACCTTTCTTCCACAGGTTGGCATCCATTCACTTATCAGACAAAGGAATTGTGAGAGCAATTTACATGCTAAGAATAAAACCAGAAGCTCTGGCTGCAAGTTTGTTCTGCAAAATAAGGGTGAGAATCATGTGTTGCTCCAGATATGCTAGATCACAACTCCAACCAGATCTAGCTGGCATAGCCTGATTACGAATGTTAAGATTTACCATATTTGTTGGTATGCATGATTCCCACCTCAGTCAAAAACATATGACATAAAAGTAGAATGTGTTGGGGAAGAAAGAAAAAAAATGGAATCCAGAGATCAATGAAATTGTCATCATTATATCAGCTAGAAACCATCCAGGAAAATTTCAATAATTAACTATTCAGAAGGCTGATGGAATGACTCTGCTTCTCAACTCCTATTGCTGCACTGTGGTGTCATGATGACTTCTTGGAGAAGTTAGGGATGAATCCTGATACTTCAGGAATGGCAACATCCAGCATTTTTTGTTTTTCATTATGCCAACTAAGGCTGATGGATATTGCAGTCTAACAAACACTTCAGGGTTCCCGGATTCCTACCAGAGTTTAGGGTTATAGTTCTCATGCCCTCTATGCAGAACATAATGTACTTCAATTGAAACAACATATCTTGGTAAGACGTTTAGGACAGTGTAACTGAGAAGAAGACTGGCTAATGTCATTGTTATTGTATATATGGCACTCCATATAAATATGGGGATTTGCAACCAACTCGACAAAGATATGCTCCTGCCTAACAAAAAAGAGGAACATTGAGAGTAAACTGGAAAAGAGCAACTGTTCCATTTAGTGCATAAACTAATTCTAGGTTTTAGTAGGTAATAAAGATGAATATGTTGTGTCAAATGATACATGAAAAAATATGTCCATGGGGTTATGCTATGCCATGGGCTTCTTATTCTCCAAGCAAAATGTGAGATGTATCCACAGGGAGGGAGGTTCATTGCAGAGTTGTTCTCTATATCTATGGTAGCTTCTCCATTGTCACTGTTCTGAAGGAGGTAAGGGCTGTTAAGACTACACTGTTCAGACTGGCCTTTGATCAGGCACACTAGATGGGGTGGCTGCTATCACAGTCCCTTAATATATTTGTGCCTCGGGTCCGAGGAAATGCTCTATGTTCCTTTCAAACACCTTGTGATGTGACTTGTAATTGTTTTAAATGTATTACTGTTTTATTGTACGGCTGCATGGCTATCACATGCAGCTTGTTTTTATATGTTGTGACCCGCCCCGAGCCTGCAGGGAGGAGCGGAATACAAGACCAAATAATAAATAAATAAATAAATAAAGCCCAGGTTCAGACTATTTGTGTGACTGTGTCTCCCCCATGAGCCTGCCCGGGCCATGAGGTCCACAGGGGAGGCCTTCCTCTCTATCCCACCTTTGTCGTTGTAAGCGCGGCTGGTGGGGACAAAGGAGAGGACCTCCTTGATGTTGACTCCTGGCTCTGGAACACCCTCCTCAAGAAAATCAGACTGGTCCCCACTTTAAAGATTTTTAGAAAGCAGTTAAAATCATGGCTTTTGAAGCAAGCTTTTGAAAATGGCTAATTATAAACTCTGAATGGCGGTTTTAACAGGATCAATTCTAATTGGGTTTTACTGCTTTTACCAATAAAAGCAGATTCTATGGTGTTTTAGTGGTACTATATGTTTTGACTATGGTAATATTTTATACTTGTATGGGTGATATTAAGAGCTATAATTGATATATTTTATTGGTATTATTTTCTCGATGTATTGCAATTTTTCCTTTTGATCTGTTTGCTTTGATTTTACCTTTTGGATTGCAAGTGTGATTGTTACTATGTATATTCTTATTGAAGTCACCCTGAGTCCCCGAGGGGAAAGGGGTTGGGATATAAATAAAGTATTATTATTATTAAGCAGGTGTGGTGTTTTGGCTGCATGTCAGGAAACATCTGAAAAGACTCAGGACTAGTTCCAAATCTTTTCTATTCCCTGGGTATGCACAGGGCCATAGCCAGGATTTTGGTTCGGGGGCTGAGTTTGGTTCGGGGGCTGAGACTGGGTGGAAGAAGGTCTACCCTAGCAAACCTTTTGTATTGTTATCCCAATAACCCCATTAATGTGGGATATAATGAGCATGGTGATCAGATCATGATATGAATAAACATAACAGTTTAAATACTGGACCAGGAAGGCCTCTCGCGGACCACCCGGCGAATTTGGGGGGGGGGTGAAGCCCCCTTAGCCCCCCCCCCCCTGGCTACATGCCTGGTTATGCACATATTGCAAAAACTATATGTAAGATGGAGCTGGCATAATTACTTTTCCTCCACTTTAAGCCAATGGGAGGTGAGGAGATTTGAAATACAAACTGGAGAAGGGGAAAGAAGAGGGGGCTCTGCCTTACACCATGAGCCATATTTTGTGCAAGCCTTCAGCATGTTTTTGGAAAAGGTTTTTCCTCTGTTAATTTTACTTGGATTTCCTGCAGCAAGGAATATAACTGAATTTTGGTATCTATACCTGGATCTATAAAGAAATGATTCTTCATGCAGACAATGTTCTTCATCTACATTCCTAGTAAAGATTTTCTATGCGAGGGCAAAAGACTTAAACTTTCATATAGCAGCCTGATCGAAATCGAGCAGTAAATCAAAAAGGAGAGAGAAGAACTAATGTTTTCATTCTCAAGCAGGAGAGTCAAATACCATCTCTTGATTAGCACAAAACACCTTCAGAAATAGATTCTGCATACCTGGCTGCACAACTTCATTTGTGAGGGTCAAGCACCTGCTAGCTTGCAAAAGCTGGGGAAGCTCTCATCACCTTGAGGTCAGATTGCACACTGTCAAGACAAGACTTCCTGCTAATGGATAATGAAGTATTTGATTCAAATTTCAGAGAACCTATACATTCTGCCCAAGGAGATAGTCCAGCTTTAAAAGGAAGTCATACATGTTCTACCTAATAAAAGGAACAATCTCAGACTGTACTATCTATTAAATGGGCAAGTATGCAGCATTTAAGCATCAATGGTACTCTCTCAAAAGAAATGTCCTAGCACTCAGTAATTTGAGAAAACCCAGGGATCTTGTCATCTTTATGGGAAAAAAGCATAGGGGAATGAATTGTATTTGGTAGTCAGAGGCTCTGGTAAACTGGATTCTATGACTTCACAGATTAGATCTGAGGCTTGAGGTCCCAGTCCTTGTTGTAAATGTAATATGTCCTATAGTCTCAAGGACACCAAGGGAGGTTATCTGATTGATGAAAATAGTGAGACCTAAATACACCTACCTCAGTGTCTGAATTCAGAGCCAAATGAATTGTGAGAAGAAACACCTGTAATCAGGGTCTCCTGTGGTTTCTTCTTCTTTCATACAAAGCAACTATATGCTGTCAATACTGAAATTGTGAAAATAACACTGTGGTAAAGAGGGTTTGACACCTGTTCATTCATGATATGATTGATCTTAGTACTCTCTGAACCTGCTCTTCTCTCTACTCTAGTAACTAGCTATCTGGATAATTCCAGCAGCATGCGAGTGGTGGAATACTTAGATTTTAGCAGTGATCAAGGATATTGTTCCCACCTAATGCAGATTCCTCATGGAATTAACAGCATTTGGGGACATTCCCATCTGTGTAATTAATGGTTCTACAGGTATTATTGGGTAACAACAACAACAACTGTATTTATACCCCACCACCATGTGAGCTGCTCCGGAGGGATTTGGAGTAGCTCACAAAACACTCAAAGGTGCAAACATGCAAAATACAAAAAGTGCAACGACAATAACACACAGCAATAACAGCCAACATAAACATCATAAAAACCTCCTGATTAATATCAGTAAAATGCAACAATAGCCTCAGAATGTAAAAAAACCCCTGTGATCAATATAAGTCTCATAAAGTGCATGGTGAAAAATCCCGAGGTCCTTTGATTTCTAAACCTGGGTCTTAAAGAAAGAAAGGGAAGGAGCTGTTTTATTTTTTTGGGAGTGTGTTCCTGAGGGCCCGCCTCACCCCCTACCAACCCCAGAGATCACTTTGCTTGGAAAGTCAAAACTTGTTGGAAGTTCCCAGCTTTAAGACCTTTTGCCTGATGGCGACCAGGTGTACAGCCTTCATAACTATGGAACGCTTTGCTGGCAGAAACTCAAGCCCTACGAAATTTGTCATCTTTCCGGAGGGCATGTAAAATACACTTGTTCCAGCAAGCATTCGAATTTTGCTAATTGTGATTTAAACTGGCTTTTAACCTGATTTTACTGCTAATTTGTTCTTTTTCCATTGTGAACCACTCCGAGCCTTCGGGAAGTGGTGGTATATAAATCGAAAAAAAAATAAATAATAAAATAAACAAGGCCAAAGGCTTGTCTAAAAAGCCATGTCTTCAATTGTATATGAAAGGCTTGTAGAGTGGAGGTTAACCTTATTTCCCGGGGGGCATTTCAGAGCCAGGGGGCCATCACCAAGAAGGCTCTCACTCTCTCATCCCCACCAACCACTCTTGAGATGGGGATGGAATAGAGAGAAGGGCTTCCCTGGTAGAGGAGGAGGATAAATACCCTGCTTTTCTCCCTCACAAAACCCAAAGTGGCTTACAAAATATTTAAATCATATAAACAACAATCTATATAAACAGATAATAAGTATAAAGCATCACAAAATAAGCATTTTAAAACAATGATAATATACATTCACATTTTTGTGGCATTGTGTCAGGTTATATTGCACTTTGTTCCAGTCCATAACATTATGATGTTCCTTATCACTCAAGCTTAGTTTCCTTCACTAAAGGCCTGTCTAACATGAACTGTTTTAATTGGGTCTTAAAGAAAGAAAGGGAGGGAGCTGTTTTAATTCAAAAAAAAATTTGGAGAGTGGTCTACAGGCTCAGGGCAGCCACTGAAATTGCCCTCTCCCTCGACGATGTCAGTCACATTTGTGATGGTGGTGGAAGTGAGAGTAGATCTTAGGGCCCGTGCTTTGAGAAGAAGTGGTCTCAAAAATAGGTTGGACTCAAAGTGTATAGGGCTTTATAGGCAAAAACCTGCACTTTGAATTGGGCCTGAAAACTCGTCGGCAGCCAGTGGAGCTGCTTTTATAGGGGTGTGGTATGCTCCCTATAACTAGCTCCTGTTAGCAATCTGGTTGCTGACCTTTGGACTAACTGCAGATTCTGAGCTGTCTTCAAAGGCAGCCCAATTGCAGTAGTCCACAACAAAGATGGCGCTGGTGCAGGAGCAGGTCGCAGGAGCGCTCCGCCTGTGCCCATCAGATCCTGCATTTAGGACATCCGAAGCTACCCTCATTATGGAAAAAGATCAACCCCCAGCTGGAGTAGACCCCCGTGCCCCAAGAGGGGTCGGTGTGGGTCTTCAGCGGGGTGCTGCCGAACCCGAGGAGGATTACGAGGACTTCTACAGATTTTGTCAGGGCCTGGAAGCTGAGCTGAAGGCACAGAGAACCTCCGAGGCGCAGAAGGCCTCTGAGGCACTTCTGCCTCCGCCTTCGCCTCCGCCTTCGCCCCTGCCGCTGCCAGACCCTCGAATGACCACACGGTCCCCTACTATTACAACAGAGGGACCGATGACCTTACACCAACTCTGGACAGAGTTTGGCCTGTTAGAGGCGAAGTTTAGGGAGTTTGGTGAACGATTGCAACTCACCATTGCGGATATCGCTGATACCCACCCCACCGCAGACAGCCACTCCATCCACTCCAGCCCACTGAACCCAGACTGTGGAGGGGAAAAAAGGAAAGGAGAGGACACTACCTCCCAGCCCCCCAGCCCCAGGAGCTCCCCAGATCTTCTCTGGGATCACTCCTGGGACCTCCAGATGGAGGACCAATTGGCCGCACCGACAGATCCAGCTTTTGACCTCCGGCCCCCGGGAACCACAGAAGGATCCAGCCATGGCTGTTCCAGCTACTGCAAACCCTAACCATGTGAGGCCGGCCCCAAGCCAGGGATTACCATCAGGACAGAGAGGAGGAGATGCAGATGCTATTGACTCCTTCTTAATTCAAAGGGTGGGAGATTTAGGTCTAGGTCCTTTTGGGAGGCAGGATTTCACAACTGGAGCCGTAGGGTCTCTACAGACTCCAATCCTATATCCCCTCCCCTGGGGCTGACCATCAGCCGTAGTAAACCATCTGACCCAGATCTAGAACCCCCACCAGCACGGACAAAATGAAATTCCACCGGGAAAGGGGATGAGAAGCAGGCAGAACTGCCTCAACCCCCAAACCAACCTGGTCAAGGACTACATGGACCGCTCCGACATGCCCCTCCTTTTCAGAGGGCGGGCAGGAGACCGGACACTTAGCTAGGCCATCGGAGGAAGATGTGCAGGGGCGGATAATACGGGTGATCTCGGGAAGGGGCAACAGGGACGGTAGACATAGGCCTTATGAGAGAGGGCGGAGGAGCCGAGGAAAGGCTCGTCCTCCCTCTGACCTACGTGCTATCCCAAGGCACGCAGATGGGGAGTCCCCATTTACCTCTCCTCCAACTCTGATATTAGCTAACACCAGGTCCGTGCGTAATAAGTCCGGGACAATCAGGGACTTCCTCCTCGAAAGGAGGGCTGATCTAGCCTGTTTCACGGAAACATGGCTTCAAGAGGGAGATGAGGTCATCATGCATGAGCTGGCATCTCCTGGGTTTACTGTTAGCTATCAGATGAGGACAGAGAGGCGGGGGGGGTCGCCATCCTCAGCCGAGACTCTGGACGGAGTTTGGCCCGTTAGAGGCGAAGTTTAGGGAGTTTGGTGAGCGATTGCAACTCACCATTGCGGATATCGCTGATACCCACCCCACCACAGACAGCCACTCCAGCCCACTGAACCCAGACTGTGGAGGGGAAAAAAGGAAAGGAGAGGACACTACCTCCCGGCCCCCCAGCCCCAGGAGCTCCCCAGATCTTCTCTAGGATCACTCCTGGGACCTCCAGACAGAAGACCGGTTGGCTGCACCGACAGATGACTTACCGGGGCCTGGCGAATTGATGGCAGGGCCGGAGGGAGCAGCAGAAGGATGGGACCCCCCTCCGTCGGGCTGTTTCTTCGGGGATGACTGCCCGATCGCCCAAGCCGGCTTAGATCCCAGAATCTGCCCATGGTCGTCCTGTCGGAGGCCGGTAAGACCTTGCCCCGATCAATGGCCAGAGACAGGGGGAGAGGAATCCTTCTGCATTGACCGGGTGCTGGAACGCTGCGTGGGTCTCCGGCCAAGGCACCCCTCTCTATCGCTCTCTATTAGGAGAGAGCTGGGGGCGAGGGGAAAGATGCCGCATGGCCTTGGAGACGCGCTAGAGGAGCACGCGTCCCCCCTCCAATCGGGGGTGGGCAGAGAGGAGCCGAGGCGCAAGCGCACTCACCATCAGCGCCGGCGCCGGAAGAGAAGGCTCCCAGCGACCCCCCCCCCGACTGACGTCTTGGAGGATGCGTCAGACGATATTGCGGAAGTGAAACAAGACGAGCTCTCGGCCCCCCACCTTCCAGAAGTGGGCGGGGTGAAAAGGAGACGTCGTCGGAAACTCAAGAGAAGACGTGAGCAATGCGGAGGCGGGCTATCCTTGGCCCTACCTCCCTTCGACCCGCCCCTTGCTGACGTGGAGACCCCTTCTTCCCCCTCCCCACCGGAGGAAGAACATCAGCGCCATTTAGGCTGCGGAGGACTATTTCCACCAACATCAGCGCAACAACCTGAGCCCCAATCGAACTGCTTGAGGATCCAGCTTTTGACCTCCGGCCCCCGGGAACCGCAGAAGGATCCAGCCATGGCTGTTCCAGCTACTGCAAACCCTAACCATGTGAGGCCGGCCCCAAGCCAGGGATTACCATCAGGACAGAGAGGAGGAGATGCAGATGCTATTGACTCCTTCTTAATTCAAAGGGTGGGAGATTTAGGTCTAGGTCCTTTTGGGGGGCAGGATTTCACAACTGGAGCCGTAGGGTCTCTACAGACTCCAATCCTATATCCCCTCCCCTGGGGCTGACCATCAGCCGTAGTAAACCATCTGACCCAGATCTAGAACCCCCACCAGCATGGACAAAATGAAATTCCACCGGGAAAGGGGATGAGAAGCAGGCAGAACTGCCTCAACCCCCAAACCAACCTGGTCAAGGACTACATGGACCGCTCCGACATGCCCCTCCTTTTCAGCGGGCGGGCAGGAGACCGGACACTTAGCTAGGCCATCGGAGGAAGATGTGCAGGGGCGGGTAATACTGGTGAACTCGGGAAGGGGCAACAGGGACGGTAGACATAGGCCTTATGAGAGAGGGCGGAGGAGCCGAGGAAAGGCTCGTCCTCCCTCTGACCTACGTGCTATCCCAAGGCACGCAGATGGGGAGTCCCCATTTACCTCTCCTCCAACTCTGATATTAGCTAACACCAGGTCAGTGCGTAATAAGTCCGGGACAATCAGGGACTTCCTCCTCGAAAGGAGGGCTGATCTAGCCTGTTTCACGGAAACATGGCTTCAAGAGGGAGATGAGGTCATCATGCACGAGCTGGCATCTCCCGGGTTTACTGTTAGCTATCAGATGAGGGCAGAGAGGCGGGGGTGGGTGGGGTCGCCATCCTCAGCCGAGACAATTTTAATTCTAGGACGATTCCGACAGTGAACATCCCTGGAATAGAGTGTGCGGGTCTGGTGTGGGACTTCAGTGAGAATGTAGCCTTCTTGTTGGTGTACCGTGCACCCAACGCACCAACGGGGAGTCTACCTAAGCTGCTGGAAGTGGTTGTGGAGTGGGCATTGAGGTTCCCTAAGCTTATTGTCTTGGGGGACTTCAATGTCCACGCCGACACCACCTCCCCTTCAACAGCAGCCATGGACCTAGTGTCTACCATGGAGGCACTAGGACTCTCACTTTGTAAGACCGGTCCCATGCACCAGGCCGGGCACACCTTGGATTTGATCTTCGCTGCCGGAATTCGTGTGATCCCAACCTCTATTATGGAGGTTCCATGGTCGGATCACAGTGCCCTAGAAGTCTGTCTGGAAATGGCTTCCCCTCCCGGTAAGGGTGCCGAACCCATTCTGGTTCGCCCGAAGAGACTTATGGAACCCATTAGGTTCCTGAATGCTCTAAGGGATTGGGAACTCCCCAGTGACTCAGTCAATGGGCAGGTGGAATACTGGAACATCAGTCTTTCTACAGCCCTGGACGAGATCGCCCCCAGGCGCTCTCTCATCCCCTGGAGAAATCGCTCGCCTTGGTATACCGAGGAGTTGCAGGCGATGAAACGGGGGAAGAGACAGCTAGAGGACGTGTGGCGGAGCCTCCGTGACGGAGCATTGAAATCAGCTTATAAACAGTTTAAAGAGATTTATGAGCAAGCTATCAAGGAAGCGAAAAAAGTCTAACATTCTTCCTTGATAGAGTCAGCCAGTTCACGCCCAGCTCAACTTTTTAAGATAATTTGATTTTTGACAACAATCCCGACTGTCCCAAATGATAGAGGTTTGGCTCCAACAGCTGAGGTTTTTCAGAACTATTTTGCTGACAAGATTTCGATTCTCCGCCGGGACATCCCTGCCACTCTTGATACAGTTCGCGAACTCGAGATTCCGCCGCCACTCGGCGGGCCCACCTTCACCCGCTTCCAACTGCTGGACGCAGCAGCTGTCGATAAGTTACTTACTGCAGCTAGACCAACTACTTGCTCCCTCGACCCGTGCCCCTCCTGGCTGGTTAGATCTTGCCGGGAGGGGCTACGAGGCCCCCTGGGAAAGATCATAAATAGCTCCCTTGAGCAAGGAGTCTTCCCAGGGGTATTGAAAGAGGCCATGGTAAGACCGCTGCTGAAGAAGCCGAATTTAGATCCTTCGGCTCCCTCCAATTACAGGCCTGTTTCCAACTTGCCTTTTTAGGCAAGGTAATTGAGAGGGCAGCAGCGGATCAGCTGCAGCAGTTCTTAGAAGACACAGCTGGACTTGATCCCTTCCAGTCCGGCTTCCATATTGGGCATGGGACGGAGACCGTGCTTGTCGCCATTACAGACCAACTTCGCTGCCAGCTGGACCGGGGTGGATCAGCCCTGCTTGTTTTGTTAGATCTAACAGCAGCGTTTGATACCGTAGATCACACATTGTTGACCCACCGTTTAGCCGTGTCCGGAGTCAGGGGGACTGCCCTTAAATGGGTGGCCTCCTTCCTCCGGGACCGGGGACAACAGGTGGAGGGGGGCGGGGAGGTCTCTGGGAGGCTTCCACTTAACTGTGGGGTCCCCCAGGGGGCCATCCTCTCTCCCTTATTATTCAACGTTTACATGGGCCCCCTGGCCCAGCTGGCTCGCGACTTTGGTCTGGAGTGTTATCAGTACGCTGATGACACCCAGCTTCTGCTGAGAATGGACGGCAGGCTGGACACCGTACCCGATTGTTTCCATCTTTGCTTTGAAGCCGTGACTGGTTGGCTGCGTGCCAGCCGGCTGAAGGTGAATCTGTTGAAGACGGAGATCTTGTGGCCTGGTCGGCCTGGGCTGGGTGAGTGCCGGTTGCCTACCCTGGATGGTGAGCGACTTAGCCCGTCATCCCTTGTTAAGAGCTTGAGTGTTCAACTGGACCCCTTGCTGACCATGGAGACTCAGGTCTCCGCGGTCAGCAAGATGGCGTTCTTTCACCTACGACAGGCTAGGCGACGGGCACCCAACCTCTCCAGGGATGACCTGGCCGCGGTGATCCAAGCGACGGTCATCTCAAGGCTGGACTACTGTAACGCCCTCTACGTCGGCCTTCCCTTGTCGACAATCCGGAAACTCAAGCTAGTGCAGAATGCCGCTGCTCGCTTGCTGGCGGGAACGCCAGTAAGGGAGCACATCACGCCCATCCTTCAGCAACTGCACTGGCTTCCTATTGAGTACCGCATTGCCTTCAAGGTGCTGGTTTTAACCTTCAAGGCCTTGCACGGCCTAGGGCCTGCCTACCTGAAGGACCGCCTTGCCCCGTACATTCACCCGAGATCACTACGTTCAGAAGAACAGAATCTGTTACTGGTACCATCAATCCGCTCCTGCCATCTGTCTACAACCAGGCAAAGAGCCTTCTCTGTGGCAGCTCCGGTGTTATGGAACTTCCTCCCAGAGGACACCCGAGCCATCCCAGAGCTCATCCCCTTTCGAAGGGCCTGTAAGACCGCCCTTTTCAGAATAGCCTTTGACTAGGCGCACCGGCCTAGTGTGATTGTTTAATATCATTGCCTAGTATACCTGCGCCTCGGGTCCAAGGAAATGCTCTTTATTTTCTTTCCAACACCTCGTGATGTGACATGTAAAATTTTAATGTTTTATTGTAAGGTTGCATGGCTGACACATCACATGCTGCCTGTTTTATATGCTGTAATCCGCCCCGAGCCTGCAGGCAGGAGCGGAATACAAAACCAAACAATAAATAAATAAATAAATAAATAAATAAATTTTAGATGTAACAAAAATGTGGACCACCGTGGCCAAAAGAAGCTTTTCAAAGTACAGTTGCAGCTGACACACACGTTTTAATTGTGTGAAGGCCTTCTCAGCCACTACCAACACCTGAGCTTCAAGCATCAGATTGTGGACCCGTGTCTTCAGGGGGGTGTAACCCTGATTAGCCCTGTGACTGTCCAGGAAGACTTCTGACTTTTCTGGATCATCCAGTCCATCACAGCTGCCAGGCACTGAGGAGCTTCCTTGGAATGAGGTGGAAAATAGTAGTAGAGTTGTGTGTCATCTGCGTAGAGATGGCATCCAATTTCAGAACTCCAGATGACTTCACCCAGAGATTTTACGAGATGTTAAAAATGTAGACGTTAAACAGCATGCTTCTGGAACATGGTCATGTGGCCTGAAAAACTCACAGCAACCCAGCAATTCCAGCCTTCAACAACACATTAAGTTAAGAGTGTTACCACCATACCAGGCAAGAAAATATTAGATTTGGGATTTGGTCTATTTCACCTATTATCAGTTTCCTCACCATCTCTAGATCCCACTACAATTTCCTTTTGGTGTATGGCGAAAAGCTCAAACTGCAAACATTAGAAACAGAAAAAATATGTTTAGGATTCTTAAACTGGTAGCTGTCAAACTGTTGAGTAGAGTGGATGCACTGTTAGCTTCAGAATCAAATAAAAGGGCCCATCTATACTGATTAGGTGTGGAACGTGTTCTGCCCCGTGGTTGCTAAATGCCACACAGGGCTGATCTGAATAAACATAGGGCAAAACTGCTTTACCCTGGGTTAATCTAATATAGGAGAAATTCTGACCCAAAATGTTGCTGCTATTTCTGATGATGATGGTGATATTTTTATATTGCTTTATCAAGGGGGACTCAATGCAACTAACAGAAAAGAACTACCGGTAACTATTTGTGATTTAAAACTTAATGCATGTAACATTAAAATAGAATGTTATGACAGAAATATTGAAAATACATAGCTGAAAGCAATAATGCCTTTAAACAAATCTATTAAATTACATAAAACACAGCACCGCCTGGCTTGGTTATAAAAACTATATTCTTTAAAGATCTGCTTGAATAAAAAGGTTTTAGCTTGCTGTCCAAATAGCAGCAGGGAGAGGGCCTTTCTGGCTTTCCTGGGCAGGGAATTCCAGAGTTGAGAGGCACCCACGGAGAAAGGCCTCTCCGGCATTCCTGAGACTTGTCCGTGCGATGGTGGTGAGACCAAGAGAAGGCCCACAGGGTCCAGGCAGTTTCCTACCAGAAGATATAATCTAACAGAAAGCCTGGACCTGAGCTGTATAGGGTCAGTGACAGTTAATAAGTGGACAATCAGCGTGCACTCCCTTGACTCAGGTGGTCTGGATATATGGGAAAGCTATTCCCCACCACCACCTTGTGTCATTGCTGTCTACCGTATTCTTGGGGAATTTATTTCCTTCTACTCTGGGTTGCATGACCCATGGAGGAGGCTAGGAAGGGGGAGATGAGGAAAGAATAAGGCAGACAGCTGTCTTGCTGCTGTAGGCAGCAGCAACATGGGATAAAAGCATGGGATAAAAGCAGTGGAACTGCCCACTGCAGGCATGTAGCCAGGGGGGGGGGGGGGGGCTAAGGGGCTTCAACCCCCCCCCAAATTCTCAGGGTGGTCCGCGAAAAGGCCTTACTGGTACATTATTTAAACTGTTATGTGCATTTAAATCATGATCTGATCACCATGCTCATTATATCCCACATTAATGGGGTTATTGGGATAACAATACAAAAGGTTTGCTAGGGTAGAACCTCTTCCACCCAGTCTCAGCCCCCCGACCAAACTCAGCCCCCGAATCAAAATCCTGGCTACGGCCCTGGCCCACTGCCACTAAGATGGTTCAGGGAGTCCCTTTCAGGCTGACAAACAGGCTCAAATTGACATATGCAATATTGCTTTAAGCCCACTTTTTGGGCTGCGCAAGGACACATGCATCCAAATTAATACTTGTAAGTTTCTGCTGTACTTTTCATTGAGTTAAATATATCTTCCAACCAGGTTAATGTGTATAAGTAACTTACCCTAGGTAAGCTGTAGCAAGTTGATTTACATACTTAATTTTTAGGTTTTTTAAAATGTAGGGAGAATTTAGTAAAATGTTATTCTTGTAATTGCATTGCAATACTTTTGACTTTACTTCAATTATCTGAAAAGGAATGATATATTACTGGCATTGTTCACCTTAACCTCACCTCAACCTCAAATGATATCATGAATATGAAATAATGTCATGAATAAGAAGGTAGAAATTTCTGAAGGATAAGAGATTTTTTTTTAGATATTTGGGTGGGCCTCATTGCAATGAGGAAGGCATTTGCTCTAAGGCTTGATAATATTTAAGGGACTAATAATTCATTTAAATTACTGGTATAGAGGGTTTATTTCCAGGTCAAATGTCTGACTAAATTTTGAACCAGAAAGAAGAAATGGTTATTGCTATGGTCTCTTTTGGCTGTGTCATTCTGTGACCTGAATTCCAGAGATGGAGTCATCATTTTGCTGCTCTCATTGCCTGTTTGCTAGCCCAGCAACTTTCCAATAAGAACAAAGCTCTTGATTTAAAGGTTGTTACAAGAGGGACATATGTAAGTCATTTGGCAGTAATTGCACCCCAAGAGATCTATGAAGAGCATTTGAGTTGAAAGACACACTTTGAAAGGGAAATGCTTTTGGAATTGTAGAGTCTTATTATTTTTGGTTTCAGGCTGATTGAGCCATGTGTAAGAGAAGAGCTCTCTGAAATGAAGGAATGAGGTGGGTGCAAGCAAACAGATCAGTTAGTGTATAGTGGGGGTCTCCATATTGCAAACTGTGGGCTGCAGGCAACTTCTGGAATCCAATTCTGTGCCCCCTGAAACTGCCTAGCTCTCAAATTATTAGACACAATTTTAGAAGTGTTTGTCAGTCCTCCATAAACCCCTTTCACAGCCCTACAACCTCCCACGAATCCTCAATACATCTATTTTCTTCTGTAGCAATGATGTGATGTTGCTTCCCATTACCATTTTGAGAGAGACTTCAAAAAGAAAAAATGAGGGATTTGGCTTTGCTGGGATGGGGAGTGCAGTTCATGGGGGATCTTTGCAGGAAATTTGCCCCTAACAGTCCTACAATTGCTGGGGCACAGAGCAAATGATTCTGTGGCTCATTTTTTAAACCTGAAATTAGCAGAGTATGCATTCTTTATCTAAGGATAGTCCATATTGATTGTAAGATAATGGCTTGTTTAAGCATGTTTAAAGTTTTGTAAGTGACCTCAAACAGTTTGATAGGACTCATCTGTTTTCAATTCATAGACTCACTGTCTTCGTTTTAACTTATTACAGGGAAATGGTTGGTTGAGTGGACCAGGGAGATAGTGTAATTGCTATTGTTGGAGGAGTGTTAGTAGTAATTTATGATTTTTGACGTTTTCTGCAGCTTTTATTTAAAAAGAGATTTTTGTTGGTCTGGATGCAAAAAAAGGTCCTCATAGGTGGCTGAGATAGTGATAGTTTTACATTCTTATGTTTCAATGTACTCAAGTTTTGTCTCATGCACATAAGTATTAAAATGTCATATATAAAATCACCTTCAAGCTATGTGTACAATGTATATATGAAACATACATGAATTTCATGTTTAGATGTAGATAATCTCTATCATTATGTATATGCAAGCATTCCAAAATCCCCCCAAAATATTTAAAAATAATAGTAATAATATTTGTATTTCTTACCCACCTCTCCTTGTGACTCGAGGCAAGTTACAGAATAATTAAAACACATTAACATTATAAAAGTACTACGAATCCACATATTAAAATGTATTCCTATAAAAGCTACATATTAAATCATATTTCTATAAAATATATATTACAATACACAAAATAGATATTAAACACAAGCCACAAATTTAAAATTCATGCTTAAAGACTGACTGGGTAAGCCTGCCAGAAGAGATAGATCTTTACATGGTTTTAAAATTCCAACAGGTGATCCAGCTGTTGAAGTTCTACTTGCAGGTTATTCCACAGTCTTGGGGCAACTGATGAAAAGGTCCTCTGGATGAAGGTTGCCAGTTGAATTCTGGCTGGATTTTTAAAAACTTTTTATGTTGTGTAACTTTTCATCCTTTGTCTTTTAAGTTCAGGTTGAGAGAGAGGGAGGAGAAAAGACAAAGAGTGAAAGAAACAATTGGTCAGCAATCTTATTTTTGTTGTGATCTCTCCACTGTGTATCAAAGCACAGCAGTAATTTTATTTGTGTGCTATTATTGAGCTGGTTTTTGTTTCTGCTGTTGTTTTCAGAAAGAGAAGGACAAGTAACATCGAAACACATACCATTTTTGTAACATGCAGAAAAATAAATCTTTGTTTCTTTCAGTCTGATTATTTCTGACATCTCTGCAAAAAATATGGCTCTTATTGGCTCACTATTGGGGACAGGACTCTAAATTTCCCTTAATTCTGACCTTGTAAAGAATACAAAACAAAACAACAAAAACAGTACAAAAAAACTTCAGTGGGAAAGGTCTTTCATATTGGTAGAAGAATATCAGGCTGAGTCCATAGACATACCAGAAAGTCCTTTAAGTAATTATAATACTGAAATATGAGACATATCTCTACAGACATTAGCATAAGAGAGAGCTGGGAATAAATTATTTCCCTTTTCAATGAGTGCCCTTGATTGGTAAAATAAGTTATATAAGGAAATTAACCTTAAAACAATTATATTTCAAAGAAAGTGGGTGGTAAGAGGGAGGACCACATAAACATAAAAACAGAATCAAGAGAGACAGCTTACTGGGCTCCTGCTGGAAGCATATTTATTCTTGTATTTATTTATAATTATAGTCCCCACTGCCATCTCTTGTTCAAGGTGGCTCAGGAAGCTATAAAACAGAAAAACAAGATAAAATATTAATACAGTTTTAAAATAGACCAAATCTTAGCAAAATAAATCTGCAGAGCAAAGAGAAAATAGTTGCAATGAGAGGCAAACTATGGATCAGACACCAAGTACTGTGTGATTTGTTTATTTTCTTTTTAAAGGTAAGATCAGGGTGGTAGATAACCTACTATGGGATGCTTGACCCTTCTTCCTGGATTTTTAAAAATAAAAAATAGATTTATTAACAGTGGATTGTGGGAAAGCTGTGGATATAATTTATCTTGACTTAGCAATGTTTCTCCCCATAATTTTTTGTTTAGTTTTTTAATGTTTATTATTGTAGTTGAGCCTGAGGCTGAGAGAGAGGAGTCTGTAGTCAGGAACGCAAAATGGTCTACTCGTGAGCAAGAGTCAGATGAGAAGCAAGAAAGGAAGAGATTAAGGCAACTGCTTGGCGATTATTCTGGGAATGTAATATTTCTGGGTTTTTCAGAGGATGATGGGAGGGAAGATGAGGAGCAGGCAATGGGAGGTTGGGATGAGGGGTCACAGAGAACTGAAGGTGACTCTAGTGAGATGAATTGGACTGATGTGCAACAGATACGGGATATCTGCTTAGAACCCACCAGCAGTGATTAGTTTGCGGGGTACACGGGAGATGGGGAATTGGGTAATGGGAATGGGACTCATGGGGACTGTTGGGGAGAGTTAAGTCGCTGCAGCTGCAGAAGACAAAGGGCAGCATGGGCGGAGATGCTTGAAGTGGGGAAGGGCGAGAGGACAATAAAGTGAGGCAGCATGGGCTGGCAAGGTGATGCTGGCAGCTGAAAGAGATGGGAAAGGGGCAATAATGCAATGACTGTAGTATCAAAATAGCAAATGTAAGCCCTGAGGAGGACTGAATAAAAACATCAATTACAATGAGCTTGCACTATGCATTCACATGTCCACCATTGGTTACAGCTGGCAAGGTGTTGTACTTGCCATCCAGGCTGTTGCCTCCTGTTCTGGATCGTTGCTGGACTGATCGTTTGACTGGCTATCGACATGGAATTCTGGACGTTGGTATTGTATTTTGTGGGTTTTCGCATCTTTGTATCCTGTCCTCAGCTGCTCCACATTACATCCCTTCTTTGCTAGATTCTGCTGCTCCTTCGTTTTGGATTCTGGACTGACCTGACTTCGCTAAGTTTGCATTCTTCCTGGATGGATTAAAGGACCGTATTGACTCTTCTACTCCATCTGCATTCCTCCTAGGTTAACTAAAGGACTGTTTCGCATTTCTACTCTGTTTGCATTCTGCCTGGCTGGTTGTGACCCTGAACTGGTTGAGCACACTCTCTCAGCCTTTTTCTGTTGTGAAGAAGTCAGAACTGGGTGTTTACTTTCTGTTGGATTTCCTTATCAATGTGCTGTGTCCCTAGGCTCATTTGAGTCACAGTAGGGAAGTTTTTGACTTTTGTAAATAAACTCTAACTGATAACTTAACTGGCTTCTTAAGGTAGTCTGGATCATGACAGTAATGGTATTCATTCTAATCCATCAAACTTACTTTATATACTTCGAAAAACCATTACATTTTTGCGCCCCTTTTCCCTCTTCTTCCCGGATTATTTTCTGACTGATTACAAAAATTAGCCCCATAGTTAGAAAAGGAAACTGAGAATGAGGGCTGACTTTTGAAAGGAAAAATAACTTTAGGAAAAGAATTAACTGAAACTCTCTTTTGCAAGAGACTGGGCTGGTCTCCTCCCTGCTTCCCTTCACTAGCAGACAAAGTCCACTTTTTTGTTTAAACAGGCTTTTAATATATAAGCTGGGAAACCTTTTATTGGCATGTTCTATTTATCTTTCTAAATGTTTGTATGTCTTTGAAATGGTTTTATTGTTTTATGTGCTGATTTTAATTGCTTTAACATTTTATTGTTCATTTTTAAATTATTTTTTTCCTGGGAGCAACCTTGGATCCCACTATGAGGAAAAGGTGACATACAAAGCAAACAAATAAAAACAGTCTCTCTGTTCTGCTCCTCTGATCATATTCCCCCCAGGACCTTGCTTTTAAATTGCATCTGTTTTATGAAAATAGCAACTGATTATGTCAGTGTTTTACTGGTAAATTGTAAGGTGCTGTCACTCACCATAACTGTGTTCCAAAGTAGTCCAATAGTGTAGCTGTGTGGATTCATCTCTTTCTCTGTGTTTGTTATACAGTCAACCCCCCATATCCATAGATTCTGCTTCCAAAGATGTTGCCATTTTATATAAAGGACAGCATTTTATTGAGCCATTGTATATAATGAGACCTGAGCATTCACAGATTTTGATATCTACAGAGGGTTTGGGAAACAAACTACTGAGCTTGTTATTTAAAAAATAATACCCCTGCTCCCCAAATATACAGTGAAGTAAAAAAAACATACAAAATGTAGCTAACTACATTAATCTGTTTCAGTAAAGGCCAGGGAGAAGGACTCTAGTAGCATCTGTGAGACTAATGAATCTGTTTCATTGCAAATTTTCATGAACTCATTTCCACATGTATCTGATTAAGTGGAGTCAATGCAGTCTTATGGTGAAATATATGTCTCAAAGACATACATACATATATATCTATATTTGTGTGTGTGTGTGTCACATAAAAAAGAAATGTGAAAGTGTGACCGACATCAGAAAATAACAGATTATCCTTAGGATCGTAAACACAGCTTAAGGTTAATGCAAGGTAAAAGTTTTCCCCTGACATTAAGTCCAGTCGTGTCTGACTCTGGGGGTTGGTGCTCATCTCCATTTCTAAGCCAAAGATCCAGCATTGTCCGTAGATGCCTCCAAGGTCACGTGATCGCCATGACTGCATGGAGCACCAGAGCTGTACCTATTGATCTAGTCAAGTTTACATGTTTTTGAATATCTAGGTTGGCAGAAGCTGGGGCTAACAGCAGGAGCTCATGCCACTCCCTGGATTCAAACCAGCAACCTTTTGGTAAGCAAGTTCAGCAGCTCAGCTGTTTAACCCACTGTGCCACTGGGGGCATTTAAACATGGCTAAATAGGTAATAAAAGAATTATAAAAAGGGCTTTGCTTCTGCTGCCCCTGCCCGCCATGCTTCCAACTCTGTTATTCATATATCCAGGCAATAAGGAATATTTTCCCAAAGAAAAGTTTGACCCTGTGGATGTTACATATAATATTTTGTCTGTCATGCTAAGATACTGGAGAATGGGTTGTGTAGCAAGAACCAGACAATGATTGCTTACATTTCAGGAGGCAATACATGATCAAGTCATGGTAAAAAATCAAAACTTTCTTTCTTTATGGGATTTTCCTATCACACACTCTTTACAGCAGTGGCTGGCAACCCTGACAAAATATATTAGAGTGATAAAAGTTCTTGGCTCAGGCCTGTTATTCTTTTTGGATTATGATCCACCAGGTTAGTAGGCAGACATGCAGTGGGTTTTGGTGTATCACATTAAATTTGAAAAGAAATAAAAGACTATAGGGATGAGGTCAATTTCTTACAATTGTTTTTTAAACCTAAATAATGTGGGGATGCCTTGTAATCTATTTAAAAGTTAAAATTGTTTCACCTGGATTAGCCCTTTGTTTGGGCAAAAGCTTGGTGATTCTGAAGGTGCCAAAGCAAAACATATTTCAGAAGCCTTTTGCCCACCCTGACTGCAACTAAAAAGAAGTACAGTAACTCTTCAGATAACTATTCAGCAACAGTTTCAAACAAGCAGAGCAGAGGTCAGGGAAGGCAAGTACCTTTCTAATGGCACTAGATAAAGTATTGGTGATGGACTTTATCTAGGTAAATAAATCAATGTTAATGCTACTACTAGACTCTTAATTCCTCAAGCTGGAGTCAAAACATTATTTGTAAAATGAAATCGACCAGGCTGGAGCCATGCCCAACAGACACTTTGAGGCTATTACTAAAATCTTAGTATTGTTCAGATTTAATTACCTTCTCTAAATACATATGACCAAATAGTTATTAATTCTGGCCATTTATGTTTTCATGAATCAATTATGAGAGGGGTATTTCATCACTGGTATTAAATGTGAACAGGTACACACTAAGAGGGATGTGCATATTACTTAAACACCAGCAATTTAGTCTCATGGATGTAATACTAATTCATTTTGTTCCAAATAGGATTATGAATGTGCATCTTACACAGAAATTTTAAGGGAAAAATATTTTGAAGTAAACATTAGTCCAATCCTCAATTGAATGCACCTCACCAATTTGGAATTTGTGGCTTTGGGAACAACAGGTCCAGTATTTATTTCAAGAGGTGAAATACCAGTACACCTAGAACTGAATATTTCCTATTACAACATTGTTGCCTGCAGAAATGGTTTATGACTGGGAAATATTCACAGCAGTGGCTACTGGTTGTGCAGCTCCTCCACAGTGAGCCTTGAAAGCCACTATTAAGTCTACAGAGATCTTGGGATACACATGTGACCTCACAGGCAGGCATGTAGCCAGGGAGGGGCTAAGGGGGCTTCAGCCCCCCCCCAAAATTCTCAGGGTGGTCCGCGAAAAGGCCTTACTGGTACATTATTTTAACTGTTATGTTTATTCATATCATGATCTGATCACCATGCTCATTATATCCCACATTCATGGGGTTATTGGGATAACAATACAAAAGGTTTGCTAGGGTAGACCCTCTTCCACCCAGTCTCAGCCCCCGAAACAAACTCAGCCCCCCAAAACAAAATCCTGGCCCTGCTCAGGC
Organism: Anolis apletophallus; assembly: GCA_030556195.1. Lineage (NCBI taxonomy): Eukaryota > Metazoa > Chordata > Lepidosauria > Squamata > Anolidae > Anolis > Anolis apletophallus. The sequence continues at coordinate 60,638,872 of JARBWK010000002.1, forward strand.
CCTGAAACACAGAAGGCCTCAGACTGGAACATCTTTTCTGGATATGTGGTATTGCATTGAGCCCATTTCATCACAGAAAGAAAAAAAAGTATGTGACTCATTTATCTTAAAGTGGTTTCCCCACTCAATGACACCCTTTCATTTAAAGGATGTAACAATGTCACAAGGAGAATCAACTGTTATGTTCTATAGGTTCCAGTCCTATAGAAATTTATCTGAAAGTGTAATTGATCTCATTACTTTTGAGTATAGATATGTAGAATGGCACTGAGAGTGGAGGAAGACAACCTAGGTTTTAGCCATGTGCAATTTACTATACAGCAGTTATACCAGCCACTTCTCCCCAGAAGACAGGGATTGACTGGTAAAGTGCCTGAATCTACTAGAATATGTTTCCAGTCCAATAAGCTTTATTTACACATTGCAAATGGCAGCAGAATTGGTAGGGTGGTTATTATGTTAGCTGTGAATCAGCAAAGGAGTAGAGCTGAGTTCTAGTGCAAGGAAGGCTGAGACTAGATCTACACTACACCATAATCTAGTTTCACAATGTAGATTAACTCTATTGAATTGGATTATATCAATACTCTGCCCTACAATCAATACATTTAATTTGCATTCTGAAATTGGATTATAGGGCAGTATAGATCCAGCCTGAGATTAGTTGTATTTGGCTTGACTTTCCGGTTTGCTGCCTGGAAGAAATCAGACCAGGACAGCATGGAGATCGAGCATAGGAGCAGGTGTAATTGGAGTGGAGGGAAGAGAGTTATATCCTGGCCATCTTTGTGTTGAAAAGCTCTCACTCATTCAGTTTGGCATTTGTCATTTATCCCTAGCTTGAAAAGTGTTATCTGGTTCGTAGTTTGTCCCTCTCTGGATTGTTGAAAGACTAGAAATATTTTTCTCCAGCCCTATTTTTTCAGAATTCTCACTTAATGTGCATTATTTAACCTACTGCAATGCCACTATGTATTTATGGACAAGTCCGAAACTCATTGGTAAGCTGGATTCATTTTTTTATTTAATTTGTATCCTGCTGTTCTCTAATATGAGACCCAAAGTGGATGAAGAGCACTGTGTTTCCCTCCCAAGTTTATGATTGGGGAAGGGGGTGTTTCAAGGTGAGCATCTACATTGTAGAATGTATGCAGTTTGATGCCATTTTAATTGCTATGGCTCAATATTATGGAATTCTGGGAGTGGCAGTTTTACAAGACCTTTAGCCTTCTCTGCCAAAGAGTGCTGCTGTCTCACTAGACTACAAGTTCTAGGATTTCATAGTATTGAGTTCTGGAAGATAAAGGGGTGTCAAACTGCATGAATGCTGCTGTGTAGATGCACCCTAGGTCTAATGTCAAGGTAGAATTACCCAAGTGAGAATAATACCTATCATAATAAGATCTAGAAACATGAAATTTAGATTTTTAGTATGCACAATGAGCCTGCTAAGGCATCCCAATTTTATGAGTCTTGGGGTTGTTTTGTATTAAAAATGAATTGATTTTAGAATTCATTGAGCATTTTCTTTAGCCTGCAGTATGATATTGGTCCATGAGATGCTATTGCATTACTAACCGGCAAATAGAATTCCTTGAATTCTAGAGAGGTCTCCTTGAAAATTAGAGGTCTACCCAAAAGCAAAGGAGCTACTGAAGAGACGAAAACCTTGAAATTGTCTTGTCACTCTGCTGTGGTGGACCTGTGGAAATTTACACTTTACATCCTTTCATTTCTAATCTTCTTCATAACATCCAACACAGGTCATATGGCTTTGTAGGACCGCTTATCTGTTCAGGACTTCAATCATTGTATTTATATGCAATATATGTGTATACACCTGTATAGAGATACAAATAGAGAAAATGATAGTTTCTGCTATTGTTTTCTTTTCCTTGGTTGGATGATACATTTTTTCTGGATTTTGTAAATTCAATTTATTACCTGTATCAGAGGGAAGGATGTAGTGGAGGATAATGGGAAGAGGTAATGGAGAGGGCATAAGAATAATGTTTCAGAGTGGCTTTGTCTTTTAGGTGCATATTCTTAGTCAGGTGTATAGATCAGCTAATTCAGTAACAGTTTTTTTAAAAAAAACCTCAGTATGATTCTTCCAGATTTACAGACAGGATTTAATATTTTAAGAAAGGTATATTGTGAATGCATGCAAGAGTGCTGTCCAACCTGCAACTGCTTGAAAGAAAGAAAAATCAACTACCACGTGATCTCATATCTCCTGAAATTTATACTTGATTGAACTGGGCTCCTCCAGCATCTTTCATATTGCCCATAAGCAGGCAATAATTATCTTAATGAATCAACTTCAAGAATGGGTTTGAAGAACAGAATAGGGGTCTCCTGCTTGACATTCTAGGTGTTCAGATATATGTATATTTGGAAAATGAATTTCTCAGTACTGATTTTTTTAAAAAGCATATTGCATTCTTACACTTTGTGTCCCAAAAGGCACACAGCATAAACATGACGTTGAGATGACTTATTTATTTGTGAAAATTGCTGGGCAAGTGCATAATTTTAAAGTTTTTCACTGCTGTCAGAAATTATCTTGGATAAACAGACAAAAAAGAAGAAAATAACTGCCACCGCTCTGCCATGAAACCACGCAGTAAAACTTTTAAAGGTAGAGATTAAACAGATGTAAATCACAGTGAATATTACATTTCAGACTCCCATATGCTCACTGCTTTGGGCAAATCATTTCTTCAAAGTCCCTGTCTTTATCTGTAAAATTAAAGGTGGGTTTTTTGTTTGCTTGCTTTCATTTCACAGTGGTGAAAGAATGACAAAAGAAGGGAGTTCTAATTGCCTGTATACGTTTAAATTGTTGATGACTTTTGTAACTTTAGTTTTGATTCCATATCTATTCACAGTTATGTAGTAATAAAACATAGAGCTTTGCTTCACTTTCATATGGTTCATTATGCATAATTTTGGTTAGAAACAAAAGTTTAGCAATTTTCTCAAACAACATAATTCTGTGCTGGTTCCTTCTTCAGAATGAGATGATTGAACACTAATGGAAGAAAGCTCATCTGAAAGCTTTTAGAAACCTTCAGTTCCAAGGCATACAAAACTGCTCATTGTACTAATATTAGGCAATGCATTTGCTTGCTCTGTTTTGCAATTGCTCTTAAGTAGGGCTTTAAATCAAATTATCATCATTCAATTTATTAAAACCCAACCAGTGTAGTAAATGTGTTCTACAATTATACAAAGTATCATACCAATAGCTCTAAAATGAGGGAGAAAGGAGTCCCCACTTACTTATTTATTACTTAACAAAAAACTAACAAAAAGTAAAAAAAAAGTAGTTACCTTGTCATAGTTATGACACAGATCCCATCCAATTGCAGAAATACTTTAGAAACAATTATCTCCCCCCCACCCCAATTTAGCCTTCTCTATCATGGCCCCAGTTTTGTGGAATGATCTGCCCCCTGAGACTTGGGCTTTGCGAAATTTGGTAACTTTTCGCAAAGCTTGTAAGACCTTCTTGTTTAGACAAGCCTTCGAGTCTTAATGATATTTTAATGTGTATGGTTTTATTGTTTTATTGTTGTGCTGAAATTCTGTAAACTGCCCTGAGTCTCTGGAAGTGGCAGTGTACAAATCGAATAAATAATGTGTTGAAACTTTTTTCCACTGATTTCACAGACCTACTGTCTAATGTGTCTCCTCTCAACTCTGCAGGCTGAACATTCCCAATGGTAAGGGTGTGGTTTCCAGACATTTAGTCATTTTAGTCACCCTCCTCCAGACACATTCCAGCTAGTCAATATCCCTCTTGAATTGTGGTGCCCAGAATTGGCTACAGTATTCTGAGTGATGTCTTACTAAAGCTGAATAGAGGGGCACCATCATTTCCCTTGATATAGACTTTATACTCCTTTTGATGCAGCCTAAAATCCTGTTGGCTCATGGTCAACTTGTGGTCTACTTGAACTCCAAATTCTTTTTCACATGTACTGATGGCGAGCCAGGTGATATTGTGGCCCAAAAAACACATGGAGGACCATAAGGTTCCCTATTACAGAGTGATGTTAAACTACAAAAATTACCACAATGCAATAAGATATCTATTGGGCTGGTTAATGAGCTGAAATAAATCACTGCCAACCAAAAGGTGGCAAGTTCAAAGCCCAAGTCGGGGTTGAGCACCCAACTGTTAATAGCTGTTTAAAAAATAGCTGTTAAAAATTGCCCTGCTCACTGTCAACCTAAGCAGTTCAAAAACAGCTGTGAGCTGTGAGTAGAGAAATTAGGGACCGCTTAAGCAGGAAGGCTAATTTATGATTCCATAAAAATGCTGGAAAGCATCAGAGCAAGGAGGAACTACTACAATCAAAAAGGCTTGGCATCATAGTGGACAAAGCAACATAGTAGATGAAGCAACAGCCCCCCCCCCCTTCCCGGTGGCTGAATCAAGCAACCTCCAGGATCCAAAGTGGAAGAACTGCTGAATGGTCTCTGTCTGTCGGTATGTCTTGTATATCAAAAACGGCATTGAATGTTTGCCATGTATATGTGCATTGTGATCCGCCCTGAGTCCTCTTCAGGGTGAGAAGGGCGGAATATAAATACTGCAAATAAATAAATAAATTGTCCCTGTGTTGTAGGCTGAGATTGCCGACTTCCTCAAATTTTAAGAATCTCCTTATTTAACCATTCTTTTGTATTTGCATCATCTATTGAGTAAGTTAAGGAGCGCAAGAGGACAAATGCTGTGCTTTTGCAATTCTTATGTGTTGTGTGAGAAACTGGTACACACCATGCCTTTATATCTGAAACGGGGGATAATTGTAAAATATTGCTGTCTTGGCTACAATGCAATACAATATTGAGCAGTTCTGTGCCACCAGAACTCTTTTCTTCAATAAAGTTTAACATCTTCTCCCAAGTCACCCAGTATTTTATAACTGGTTTTCATGACCCAAACTTCTGTGAGTTTCTTCACTATAAGGAAAGAAAAAAAACCAATTTATGAAGACAGGGATCAACTGCAATCTCTGTCTGTCAAACTGTATGATTTGCTAGATCAGTGTGACCTTATTCCTCTGAAAAATGACAATGACAATTTTGTTTACTTTCTATAAAAAGGATGGCACAGTCACAATAATCTAATTGTTCTTTTGTTCAAATGATTATATCTTGGTGCCTTAGAAAGTTACATGTTTTCATTTTTATATTTAGATTCAGTTTTCTCAAGAGGCAGTGTATACTTCAGTAAAAAAAGATAGGCTGACAGTTACTTCTGAAAGAGTGAATCAAAACCATGTTAATACTCTAAACCAAAACTTTGTCTCATTGATTTTAAATAACATCTCCACCCCAGGGGTGTTAAAAACCCATGAGAGACTCCAGAATAGACAGCTTCTTTTATTAATAGCAACCAACACACTATAGTTATGGTGAAAAGATATTGGTACAAGAAGAGAATGCAGAAAGAGGGAATCAAACACTGGAATGGCTTAATTGACATCCCAGGCATCTTGGCGGAGGTCTACACCCATATGTTAGTCTATCATTGCTTAGTATCTTTAGTTAAATTTAAGCTTGTTAGTATTTGTTAAGACAATGGAAGGGGAATGAAATAAGCAACTGTCTGTATGCCTAAAATTGTGTTAATGTGTGAAATATACAACATTAATCTCCTTCACTCAGTGAGGGTATGGCCGAATCTGTGAGCTCCATCCTTCCATAGTGTCTCCATCCCCATCTTACATTTTCCCCAAGCATTCGGAAGATTAACTTCTGAAGTGGGCCATTTCTTTTATGTACCAACGCATCATAAATAGTGTCCACTGCAATATTTAGAATCTCACCTTTCCGAGATCTCTTAAATTATACAAGAATATTCTCAGACAGATGTGTTCCCGCTGCAGAAGTTTACATTCCCAAGAGGAAGGAGGTTATAGGAATTTGGATGCAATGATAGTGACGGGAGGAATGGGTTCATCCTCTTCCTCATATGCCAATGACCAATTAAAGTAGAAAAATCTGGATAAGGCAGATCTCTCCACCCCTCCAAAACAGAGGTGGGGAGGAATGTATATATATAAGACCATATAAAGAGCTGCATAGGAACAGGCCAATATAGTTCATTCATATACTGATCAGGTGGATTTCCATGAGAGACCTATCAGCAGAAAATAAATGCAGTTGAACCTGCCTCTGATGATCCCCATTAACTAATACACAACAACACAGTCCTCCATTATCAGAGGTGACATGTAGCCATCCTGATTAATAATTGATGGTTCTATTTTCCAGAAATGTATTAAATCTTATTTTAAAGCCAGTGCTACATATTGTCTGAATGAATTCTACAGTTTGCAATATGTTACAGGTTGAGCACCCATGATCCAGAATCTTAAAATTCAAAATACTCCAAAATTGTCCACATTTGTGACTGAGACAGGAATACTTTAGCTTTCTGATGATTCAGTGGATGCAAACTTTCATGTAACAAATTATTTAACATATTTATTAAAATTAACTTTGGGTTGTAAGGCAGGGCTGTCCCCTTCCCTACGGCCCCCTAACTTGTTTTAATAAAATACAAATAAAAATAATTTTTTAAAAAAAAAACTACTTCCGGGGTTTAGGCAAGCATCATGAGACTATGCCAGCCACAGACGGGATTTCGAGGGAGGTCGAAATCCCGTCTGTGGCTGCGTACTCTCGCGATAGCTGCCGAAATCTCAGGTCCTGCGGGATTTGCGGCCGGCCTGGGCGCGCGCCTCCTCCTGGCAGACCCTTCAGGTGATCAGTGACCGGAATTCCGGCCCTTGGGCCCATAGAAGTTGGACAGCCCTGTTGTAAGGTAAATATGAAAGATAAATTTTGTGTTTAAACTTGGGTTCTGTTTTCAACATATCTCATTTTGCTCACATATGTGAATACAGGTATTCCCAAATCTGAAAAAAACACTATTTACTTCACACTTTAATCTGAACAGAACTTCAACATTCACCTTTGCAATTGGTATATTTTTCTGAGAGAAGTAGGGAAGAGAAAGAAAAGAGCTGAACTGGTTTTTAAAAAAACCTAGTGACATTGCAAACTTTTTAATATTAAGGTCACATTCTCTGGTGCTGTGCTCTGCATTTATTCATTGCTAATAGCTTGAAGTATCAATATGTGGGAAATTAGTTCAAAGTCAATGGCAAAATACTTATTGACTAGGATTATCTGATTGCTAACAAGACAGGCAACACCATCATCATTGGTTGCAAGTTGAAAAAATATTTTATCTTGTTCCATCTTGTATCAACAACATCAACACAAAATGTTATTAGCACTAGTATGTATTGAAGTAATGTTTGCATAAAAGAGGAAAATAGTATATAAAATAGTATATATGGAACACGCCACATCAATATTTTAATTTATATGTCATGCTTATGTGTGAGGGAAGAAAACCAAGCAAAGACTGATTAGGAAACAAAAGACTTCCATGGAAGGAAAATCTATTGAACATTCTAAGTTTGCTCAGATCCCGTCTATCTGTTCATGCTCCTTCATCAACACATCTCTACTCTTAAAAAATTTTTGAATCACACTAAGATTCGACATGTCTGACAAGTTAACTTTTTATCAGATCCTATTCCTCTCTCATCTTGTCTATGGTTTGCCCAAAATGTATTTTTTAACAAAATGGTTGATTGCAAATCTCTATACAATTTTAGTGAGTTTTCACAAGCACAGTACTTCATTTTTTGTTGCAAATTTACTTGATAAACATTCCTCTAATCAATTTTAAACCACAATGATATCTTATTTGTCCACATTACTGCAGTTGTGCTATTTTGCCAATATGTAGTCCCAGATTATACTTCCACACAGCCTTGTAATGCTACCTTTCCACATGCAGGCCTTCAATTCCTATTGTTATTTTTAGTGCAATTGTGTAGTTGTGGCATTTAAAAACAAACCAAAATGTGAATATTTAATATAGAATGAGGAATTCATCTTAGAAATAGTGGGCTGGGCAAGGGGAGAAAAAAAGAACTCCAAATCTTTGATGTCATTTTACTACCAGCATGCCAGCACATAAATGGAAGGAACCCATTGCAGTAAAGTAGGTGAAGGAATATTGTTTTATTGGTAGCTATTATTTTACCCATCAATTGCTAAAGACAGGAGAATCTGTCCAGTGGGGAGAGGCAGATGAAGACCGACAGCAGGATGCACATGACAGTAGCCCAGATGTGGTTGCCACATGTGGTAAAGTCCTTAGTCATGATTCAAATAAATTGTCAAACTCAAAGACAGGAAGAAACAGAAATATTGCAAGTGGTTTCGCACATGATAATTGCTATACCTCTTTGGGTTACATGCCTAGATAGATGCAGTGTACTCACCCATAATCAATAGCTGATTGTACTATGCAACAAAATTTGAAAGAATTTATGTTCCTGGTTTGAAAGTGTTATTTCCTGTTTCACTTTTAGCTACTTACTTTGAAAGTAGTTGTTATATTCCAGAAATTTTATTTTTGTGACCACAAACTATGTTGAATTTGTTGAGACCCTATGAGATGTTCACTGAAAAACTAACTATAGCAAAATGTGCTGCAGGGTGTCCCACAAAAATAAAGGTTTTGCAGTTTAATAATTTATTCCCATGTTTTTGTTGTTGTTTATTCATTTAGTCATTCCCACTCTTTGTGACTTCATGGACCAGCCCACGCATTTCCCTGTCAGCCATCGCCACCCCCAGCCAAAGTGCTACATCTTTGCCTCTAATATCCTCCCCTCTAATGAGCAGTCGGGCTTTATTTCCTGAAGTATGGACTGGTTGGATCTTCTTGCTGTCCACTCTCAGAATTTTCCTCCAATACTACAGGTCAAAGGCATCTATCTTCCTTTGCTCAGCCTTCCTTATGGTCCAGCTCTCACATCCATAGGTTACAACAGGAAATACCATTGCTTTAACTATGCAGATCTTCGTTGCCAGTGTAATGGCTCTACTTTTCATGATCTTATCGAGATTGGTCATTGCTCTCCTCCCAAGAAGTAAATGTCTTCTGATTTCCTGGCTGCAGTCTGCGTCTGCAGTAATCTTTGCACCTAGAAATACAAAGTCCGGCACTGCCTCCACATTTTCTCCCTCTATTTGCCAGTTACAATCAGTCCAGTTGCCAGAATCTTGGTTTTTTTAATGTTTAACTGCAACCCAGCTTTTGCACTTTCTTCTTTCACCTTGATTAGAAGGCTCCTCAGCTCCTCCTCACTCTTGGCCATCAAAGTGGTATCATCTGTATATCTAAGGTTATTAATGTTTCTTACATCAATTTTAACCCCAGCCTTGTATTCGTCAAGCCCCACACATCGCATGATGTGTTCTGTATACAAGTTGAATAGGTTGGGTGAGAGTATACAACCCTGCCATATGCCTTTCCCAATCTTGAACCAGTCTGTTGTTCCATGGTCAGTTCTTACTGTTGCTACTCGGTCATTATACAGCTTCCTCAGGAGACAGACAAGGTGGTTTGATATCCCCATACCACCATGAATTTGCCACAATTTATTACAATCCACATAGTCAAAGGTTTTAGAATAGTCAATAAAACAGAAATAGATGCCTTTTCTATTGGTGATTTGGTCTCTCGTTCCACTCCTTTTCTAAACCCAGCTTGTACATCTGGCAACTCTCTCCATGTATTGCTGGAGTCTTCCTTGCAGGATCTTGAGCATTACCTTACTGGTATGTGAAATAAGTGCCACTGTACGAAAGTTTGAGCATTCTTTAACGTTTCCCTGTTTTGGTATGGGGATATAAGTTGATTTTTCACCAGTCTGTTGGTCGTTCTTGTATTTTCATATTTGCTGGCAATATTCTTAAAATTGTTTTTTAAACCTAAATAATGTGGGGATGCCTTGTAATCTATTTAAAAGTTAAAATTGTTTCACCTGGATTAGCCCTTTGTTTGGGCAAAAGCTTGGTGATTCTGAAGGTGCCAAAGCAAAACATATTTCAGAAGCCTTTTGCCCACCCTGACTGCAACTAAAAAGAAGTACAGTAACTCTTCAGATAACTATTCAGCAACATGTAACTTTCACTCCTCAAGTTGTCTGGTTCTAATACACTCACCACACCAATTAGAACCAAGTTCTGGTTCTAATACACTCACCACACCAATTAGAACCAATTAGGAAATGGCAGTTATAACCCAGGAACAAAAATGTGTTACATAGTGTTGTTCATGAGGTTCTCATTGTGAATGTTTGTTTTCTGTTATGCAACCTTAGCTGTCTGTAGAGGAAACATTGCATTTCCAATCTCCTCACTTAGCCATTTCAACATGTGGCTAATGTGAAAAAAATTCTGATTTCAGAATCACTTGTTTATGCCTAACACTCCAACAGTAACATTTCAGAATTGATTGTATTGTCATGCAAAAGGTCAATGACTAACTATTTCCAGATGTCTTTTGTCTCCTCAGAGTCATGAATACTGACTTTGTTAATAATGAATACACAACCACTCTGTGAATATGGTACACATTTTAATTTCATCAAAAACAATGCATGTTTCCAGGAAATAGTACTCGATGTCTGTAAATATTATCATTCCAAATGAATACTCTTATGAAACAATATGACTGGAGGTCCCAAAAATTGGATTTACATCAAAAGGGAAGATCTATAAAGATGAGGCATGCATCCCGATCCTTGGCAACATTCTCTATATAGGCACACCCCATTTGCTTTGACAAATAGCCCATTTATATTTTATTTCAGCATGCAGAAAAATGATCTACCCATGTAACTCCAAATAATAAATCTAGCACATACAACACTCCCCATGCAATTAATTGCTAGACTGGAGCAATTCAGAACCCCCCACCCTTACGAAATAGTCACTTCTATCACTCATACATACAGAATAGCTATAAAATACTACTATATAATTAGCATTCTGAAGCTTTTTGTCTGGTCACTATACTGAGTTCCTGATTTAAAGTGTAACTCTTTTTCCAGATCAAGACTTCTTTCTTTGTGGAAGCCACACAATGCATCTTTCTTTTTCTTTTTGTAATACACAAGACGAGGCCTCTGGATATAAGTTAAGTAAGCAGATGTGTTAATGTGCATGTTAAATGAAACACTAGTAATGGATAGAAAATAAGGTGGGGGTGGTGTCTGGGAAGAAAAAGTTTCATATATTCTTCTATTACTGCTTATCAGCTAGGATATTGACTAGGGACTTTATCAGACAAGCAAGGGTAAAGAGGGATACTGTTGTGATTGAGCCTCCAGCTGCTACTGATAGTAGTGATTCAGAAGACTCTGATGGCTCAGCATCTGCAGAGAGTATGGAACTGGGTGGGGCTGTTTGTAGCAGGAGTACTGGCGTTTGCAGAAAGAGGCTTACTCATGAGTCAAGTGAGTCAAGTGAAGAGGATCACTTGCAACTCAAGAGAGTCAAGCAAATAATTACAGCACCTACAGACTCTGAGACATGTGAGGGATTCTCTGGGAATGATGGGAGTCAGAGTACAGAGGACATTTCTACTGAAATGGATTGGACTCAAGTAAGAGAAATTCAGAGGGCTTGTGAGGAGCCCACAAGTTCAGACACCTGGGTAGGATTCCCTGATGATCAGGATTGGCCCTCAGAGTCCCCAGACAATGCGGTGGATGTTCTAAGTCTTAACCACAGGTGGAAATCTTGGAGGGTCAGTCAAAGGGCAGCAGCTGCCTGGAGAGTAACACCTGAGGATGATGACAGGGCATCGACCTCATCAAGTGGATCTGACTTGTAGTGAGCTTAAAAGGTGGGCATTTTGGGACTAACCTCTGTGGCTAGCAAGAAGTTGCCTTTGGATCCTAGGACTCTTGCATCCTGTCATCTTACATCTTGAAGCCTTGTTTCCAAATGGATTCTGCTGCTTTCTGTGGTGGAGTTTGAACTCCACTGGATTGCTCCCCAGTTGGACTGTGGGTTGTGTCTTCGCTTCTATGTCTATCTCCTCTCCTTGACTTTGGCCTGGCTCTTGGATTATGTCTCTCCTACGCCCCTTTGAACACCTTCTTGGACAACCCTTTGATGACTTCAATGCTGATGACCTTGGATTGATTCTGACGACGACGTCTCCTCTGCTGCCCTCAGCGTGCCTTTCTCTGTTTTGCTTTGATTTTGCTAAAGAGTTTTGGCGTTTTGAAACTCCTCTGGGCTTCATTTCTCTCCACTGCTGCAATGCTGTCACAACAGAGCTCCATGGAGTCCCATCAGAAGAAGCCCTGCATCATGCAATGGACTCCTTGGGACTCTGCTCCAGCAGTGGAGAAAAGTGGGGAGAAGACACTCCTCTTCCTGCATCTGATAAGGTACTAGTGTAATGATGTCGATTATTTGTGTGTAAATGTTGTATAACATATGTTAAATGTATGTTGTTTTGTGTAGTTCAAAGGAATATCCTATGAATTGTTGATGTGGGTGAGACAGAAGGGAGGCTTGGCAGAAGCTCTGAAGAGCTGTCGCCATAGCAACCAGGGCCAGAGCCTTTTAGAATGTTCAAGGTATGAATTTTACAGTTGGTGAAGAGCGGTTGGAAGCCAACTGCCATGAGAGGGGGAGGAGTTTGTTTGAGTTTTGGTCTTAAGGACTGTAAGAGAACAGTTCAGTTTTTAGTTGGTCTTAAGGACTGTAAGAGAACAGTTCAGTTTTTAGTTGGTCTTTGTAAGAGAACAGTTCAGTCTTTAGTTAGTCTTAAGGTCTGCAAGAGAGCAGTCCAGTTTTATGGGTGTAGAGACCCTAGTTAAAGATGGAAGAGTCCAGAGGTCTATAGAGGGTTAGTGGGAACCCTATAGTATAACCCCATTTGTGTTTTGTGTAACAGAATAAGTTTGTGCCTCTGAGGAAGTATAAAACCAATCAAGATTTGTACCCATTTGTGTCATAATAAATTATTTACATCTTAAAAGAAAAACACCTCTGTTAGTTCTTTTATTGGTGGTGGCCCTCAAGGTCAGTGGTCAGACAGACAAATGGTGGCAGTGTGGTCAAGTGGTTACTGAGAAATTTAAAGTCTCTGCAATTCAATGGTTAGTGGGGGAGATAGTCTACCCTGCCATAAGACAGAAGTTGCTGAGGTAACTTCGAGGCCCCCTTGCATTTAGGGTTAGCGGTTTGGATTCCGAAAGATTGTCCAGTCTGGGGCCGGTCAACAAGGAGTTGTCACATTTTGGTGGCAGAGCGGTGGGATCGTATAAGAAAACTGATCCAGTGCGAAAGCAAGGCTACCAGAAGAATTTGTTTAATATCTCAGTTTAGTGACCAAAGTCGTGTGGTAGTAGGAACTTTATTAATTTAGTTTAAAGTTCTGAGGTAAAAGTTCGGTAAAATGACCACCCGGAGACAAACGAGGGCTTTGGAAGAAACAGGGCAGCCTGAGGGTCTGCAGGAAGGAGAAGACTATGAAATTTCAGAATCAGAGTCAAGTAAAATGTCTGGAGAATGCCGGTTTAAGTATGAGGTGATGAAACTAGAGATGCAAAGAGAAGAGAAAGAAAAGGAAAGAGAAGAGAAAGAAAAGGAGAGAGAGAGGCAAAGAGAAAGAGAAGAAAAGGAAAGAGAAGAGAAGAGAAAGAAAAGGAGAGAGAGATGCAAAGAGAAAGGGACGAGAGAGAGGAACAGAGAGAACTGGCAACGTTGGAGGTAGAGCGAGAGAGTTGAATGCCTCTCAGCGTGCCAGGCCAGTTCAAGAGGTTCAGGCAGAAGTTTCTATAGACCAACTCCTGAGGAAATTCCCAAAGTATATAAAAGGGGATAGTGTGGAGAAATTTTTGGTTTCTTTTGAAAGATGTTGTTATGATTTTGAAATTGAAGAGGAGAGATGGATGACATATTTACGTCCACAGATCTGTGGCCAGTTGCTGGAGATTTATAGCGATATGGCAGAACAGGACCACAAGGTTTACCAGAAGTTTAAACAACAGGTCCAACAGAAGCTTCAGTTGACGCCAGAACATTACAGAGTTAAGTTTAGGTCCTTGAAAAAGGAGAAAACCGAAAGTTTCTGTCAGCTAGCATCAAAGCAAAGCCAGTATTTTGATAGTTGGTTAAAAGGTGCTCAAATTACCAGTTTTCAGCAACTTAGGGATCTGATGATCCTGGAACAATTTTACCAAAATGTTCCCTCAGAGTATAAATGGTTGGTTCAGGAGAGGGATCCTGGGACACCCAGTCAAGCCGCTCTTATGGTGGATAAGATGGTGACATTGAGAGAGGGAGTTTGTAGGGCTGAAGGCTACAAACCAGTGGAGAAACCTTCTTTTAAGAAACCATTCAAAGCTTTGCCACAGTATCAAGAGGCTAAAAATGCTGCAGGAGAGTACGCTCGTTACAGAAGGCCTGAGGAGAAAAATTACCTCAGAGATGGCTCCCTCAGTAGTGGAAATCGTCCAAGCTTTGATATGGCTAAGAGAATGTGCTTTTCATGCGGCAGGTTCGGACATGTAAAAGCACAATGTTATCTACATAGTAAGGAAAAATCTTCCTTATGTATAACTCCAATATTAGAAAAGAGTTCTGAGAAGAGGCTTGAGTCTAATATAGGAAAGAGTTCTTCGGAACCAATGCAAGTACATAATTCCTCAGAAAAACAATGCCTTTTTGTTATGTTGGACACAGATAGAGATGATTACTTTGAACCACTACAAGTAGATCAAAACGAAATATTAGGATGGAGGGACACCGGATCGGAGGTTTGTGTGATTCACCCTGAACATGTGCCAGAGGCATTCCGAAAACCTGTGTCTCAGCTTAGACTAAAAGGAGTAGGGGCAGCGTTGTCCGACGTTGTGTCTTTGCCAATTCAATATAAAAATTGGAAAGGATTTTGGGATTTTGCAATATATGATGACATTCCTTTTGATTGTTTGTTGGGGAATGATCTTGTAAGGAAGATCAAGTATTTAACAAGAGATGATCAGTTAACCGAAGATCCAGTTAAACAGCAAGATGTTTCTTGTTTACCAGTTGATATTATCCCTGAAGAAAATCCTGAGGCAAGTTCAAATATAATAGAGTTAGTTAAAACAGGAGCAGGGGAAGGGGATATTGTTAATGAGCAAAAGGCAGATGAAACACTGAGATCTTTGTTTACTGCGGCTCAGGATGAGACGAAAGTCTTGTCAAAAGAAAATCCTTCGAGATTTGTAGTTAAAGGACGAGTGTTGTATAGAGAGACCATGTGTGTAAAGTCTCCAGGAGAAACTAGTTCCTGTACACAAATAGTTGTGCCCCAAGCTTATAGGGAACAACTTATGAATTTGGCACACGCAAGCACACAAGGTGGCCATATGGGAATTCAGCGCACTACACAGCGCATCACCAGAAATTTCTTTTGGCCCAATATGTATCAGCACATTAAAGAGTTTTGTCAATCGTGTGATACATGTCAGCGTGTCGGAACAGGGAAAGACAAGACCAAGGTTCCCCTAGTTCCTATGCCACTAATTGGAGAACCATTTTATCGCGTGGGGATCGATATTGTGGGACCCTTACCAAAGGCAAGTCGTAGAGGACGTCGATATATCCTTACTTTGATGGACTATGCCACAAGATACCCAGAAGCAGTGGTGTTGACTAATATTGATACAACCACAGTGGCAAACGCCTTGTTGTCTATATGGGGAAGAACAGGATATCCCAAAGAACTGGTTTCAGATTTGGGAACCCAGTTTACGTCAAGACTGATGGAAAGACTGTTGGAGATGTGTGGAGTTAAACATCTGACATCATCCGCTTACCATCCACAAACTAATGGTCTTGTGGAAAACCTAAATAAGACCTTAGTAAGAATGATCAAGGCATACACTCAACAACATCCAGCCGATTGGGATGAGAAACTACAGCAACTCCTGTTTGCATGCAGAGACTCCACAAGGCAGTACAGGATACAGCCCTTTCGAGTTACTCTTTGGAAGGAAGGCGAGAAGTCCGCTTGATCTAGTGAGAGAGCACTGGGAGACTTCGTCGGTTGCAGAGCCAGTTCCAGTGAGTCGGTATCTACAGAATCTACGGGAGACGATGGAGTTGGCATGAGTTATCACTCAAGACAACCTTGCAGCAGCACAGCAGAAACAGAAGACCTGGTATGATCAATCAGCCGGGAGAGATCCTTGGCGTTGGTGATAAAGTACTATATTTGATCCCGGAAAGAGTCAACAAACTTCAATTGAAATGGACAGGGCCATGGACAGTTGTTAAGCGTTCCAGCAGAGTTAACTACTTGATACAAGAATTACAATCAGGACTGGAAAAACTGGTGCATGTTAACTTGCTTAAACCTTATGTTAAAAGATCAGTAGATGTATGTATAGTAGTTAATGAAGGAGTAAATGGATCGTTTCATTTCTGGGAAGGGAATAGGAAGGCTGACAAGAGTATGAGTCAGGTAAAACTTGATGAAGGGTTGACTTGCAAACCGCAGGAGCAACAGAGACAACGGCTCCATCAGTATAAAAAATTGTGTTCGGCGTTTACCAGGAAGGGTAGAAGGAGTGCAACATCAAATTATGACAGGAGACGCCTTACCCATTGCGTCTACTCCCTATCGAGTCACAGGGAAACTCGTAGAGTGTGTTGAAAGAGAAGTTCAGGAAATGCTGGATATGGGGATTATAGAACCATCCAGTAGTCCTTGAGCATCACCCCACGTGTTAGTTCAAAAACCAGACAACACAATAACGTTTTGTGTTGATTATAGACAAAACGAGGTGACGCAAACCGACACATACCCAATGCCAAGGTTAGACGACCTGTTAGAAAGAATGGAGGAGAGCCAATTTCATCAGTAGCCTAGATCTCACCAAGGGTTTTGGCAGATACCAATGGATCCCAAAGACCGGGAGAAAACGGCCTTTAGAACCCATAAAGGGTTACATCAGTTCAATGTCTTACCATTTGGACTTAAAAACAGCCCAGCCACTTTCCAACGATTGGTAGATAAGATACTCAGGGGGTATGAGTAACTTCTGTGTTACATGGACGACATAGGTGTATTTAGCAATACCTGTGAAGAACACCTACAACATTTAGACCAGGTGCTGTTTCGACTGAAAGAAGCAGGGTTAACAGTGAAAGCACCCAAGTGTTGTTTAGGGAATCGAATGTCCAGTACCTAGGACACATGGTGGGAAGTGGTATGATTGGTCCAGAACCTACTAAGGTGGAGCGATACACAAGTGGCCGATACCCAAAATCAAAAAACCGGTTAGGTCCTTTTTGGGATTAGCCAGTTATTATCGAAGGTTTATCCCAAATTTTAGCGAATTGGCGACTTCATTGACAGGCTTAACCAAGAAGGCATGTCCAAATGTTATAGTGTGGACACCACAATGCCAGCAGTCAATGGACAAGTTAAAACAGACGATAACATCACAATCAGTGTTGAGAGCTCAGTTTTGATCGTCCATTTACCTTAGAACATAAGAACATAAGAACATAAGAAGAGCCATGCTGAATCGGGCCTCAGCCCATCTAGTCCAGCATTCTGTGTCACACAGTGGCCCACTAGTTGTACACAGGGATCTCTAGCAGAAAGGAGGGCAAAACCCTCACCTGCTCCCGGCCCCCACAACCAGTACCCTGGAAATCCTGCCTGCCTCCATCAACCCAGAGGTGGAACTTGGATGTCCATTTCAGTAGCTACTGATTCCCTTGGTATCCATGAATCTGTCTAATCCTGCCTTGAAGCTGTCAGGCTGACCGCTGTCACAACCTCCTCTGGAAGTGAGTTCCATAACCCAATGACCCTCTGGGTGAAGAAATATTTCCCTTTATTAGTCCTAACTTTCCTACCTTGGAGCTTCAGGGAGTGCCCCTAGTCCTAGTGTTGTGTGACAGAGAAAATATTTTTCTCTATTCACCCTTTCTATCCCATGCATGATTTTATACACTTCGATCAAGTCACCTCTTAAACGCCGTCTTTCAAGGCTGAAAAAGACCAAGGCGTTGCAACCTGATTTAAATAAGAGCCGCTCCATCCCTTGGATCATTCTTGTTGCCCTTTTCTGTACCTTTTCCAGTTCCGTTATATCCTTCTTAAGGTGCGGTGACCAGAATTGTACACAGTACTCCAGATGTGGCCTCACCATAGATTTGTAGAGAGGCAATACAACATTTGACGACCTATTTTCGATTCCCTTCCTGATCATGCCAAGCATAGAATTTGCTTTTTTGCTGCTGCGCACTGGGTTGACATCTTCATTGAGCTGTCACCAAAACCCCAGATCCCTTTCCTGGTTTGTCTCGAGCTTTGACCCCAGCAATTTGTAGGTGTAGTTGGGGTTCTTTGCCCCGATGTGCATGACTTTACACTTGTTTAGGTTAAAATGCATTTGCCACTTTGTTGCCCATTCACTCAATTTCGAGAGATCATTCTGGAGCTCTTTACAATCAGTTTCATTTTTAACTACCTGAACAATTTAGTGTCGTCTGCAAACTTTGCTACCTCAGAATTTACTCCTACATCAGGTCATTAATGAATAAATTAAAAAGTAACGGACCCAAAACTGAACCTTGGGTACGCCACTTCTCACCTCTTTCCACCCAAAACTTGATGAAGGGTTGACTTGCAAACAGCAGGAGCAACTTAGAGAACTGCTCCATAAGTATAAAAATTTGTTTTTCGGATTTACCAGGAAGGGTAGAAGGAGTGCAACATCAAATTATGACAGGAGACGCCTTACCCATTGCGTCTACTCCCTATCGAGTCACAGGGAAACTCGTAGAGTGTGTTGAAAGAGAAGTTCAGGAAATGCTGGATATGGGGATTATAGAACCATCCAGTAGTCCTTGGGCATCACCCATCGTGTTAGTTCAAAAACCAGACAACACAATAAGGTTTTGTGTTGATTATAGACGGTTAAACGAGGTGACGCAAACCGACACATACCCTATGCCAAGGTTAGACGACCTGTTAGAAAGAATGGGGAGAGCCAATTACATCAGTAGCCTAGATCTCACCAAGGGTTTTTGGCAGATACCAATGGATCCCAAAGACCGGGAGAAAACGGCCTTTAGAACCCATAAAGGGTTACATCAGTTCAATGTCTTACCATTTGGACTTAAAAACAGCCCAGCCACTTTCCAACGATTGGTAGATAAGATACTCAGGGGTATGAGTAACTTCTGTGTAGCATACATGGACGACATAGGTGTATTTAGCAATACCTGTGAAGAACACCTACAACATTTAGACCAGGTGCTGTTTCGACTGAAAGAAGCAGGGTTAACAGTGAAAGCACCCAAGTGTTGTTTAGGGAATCGAATGTCCAAGTACCTAGGACACATGGTGGGAAGTGGTATGATTGGTCCAGAACCTACTAAGGTGGAGGCGATACACAAGTGGCCGATACCCAAAATCAAAAAACCGGTTAGGTCCTTTTTGGGATTAGCCAGTTATTATCGAAGGTTTATCCCAAATTTTAGCGAATTGGCGACTTCATTGACAGGCTTAACCAAGAAGGCATGTCCAAATGTTATAGTGTGGACACCACAATGCCAGCAGTCAATGGACAAGTTAAAACAGACGATAACATCACAATCAGTGTTGAGAGCTCCGGATTTTGATCGTCCATTTACCTTAGAACATAAGAACATAAGAACATAAGAAGAGCCATGCTGAATCGGGCCTCAGCCCATCTAGTCCAGCATTCTGTGTCACACAGTGGCCCACTAGTTGTACACAGGGATCTCTAGCAGAAAGGAGGGCAAAACCCTCACCTGCTCCCGGCCCCCCACAACCAGTACCCTGGGAAATCCTGCCTGCCTCCATCAACACAGAGGTGGAACTTGGATGTCCATTTCAGTAGCTACTGATTCCCTTGGTATCCATGAATCTGTCTAATCCTGCCTTGAAGCTGTCCAGGCTGACCGCTGTCACACGGTGAAGAAATATTTCCCTTTATTAGTCCTAACTTTCCTACCTTGGAGCTTCAGGAGTGCCCCCTAGTCCTAGTGTTGTGTGACAGAGAAAATATTTTTCTCTATTCACCTTTTCTATCCCATGCATGATTTTATACACTTCGATCAAGTCACCTCTTAAACGCCGTCTTTCAAGGCTGAAAAGACCAAGGCGTTGCAACCTGATTTCGTAAGGGAGCCGCTCCATCCCTTGGATCATTCTTGTTGCCCTTTTCTGTACCTTTTCCAGTTCCGTTATATCCTTCTTAAGGTGCGGTGACCAGAATTGTACACAGTACTCCAGATGTGGCCTCACCATAGATTTGTAGAGAGGCAATACAACATTTGACGACCTATTTTCGATTCCCTTCCTGATCATGCCAAGCATAGAATTTGCTTTTTTTACTGCTGCTGCGCACTGGGTTGACATCTTCATTGAGCTGTCCACCAAAACCCCAAGATCCCTTTCCTGGTTTGTCTCGGAAAGCTTTGACCCCATCAATTTGTAGGTGTAGTTGGGGTTCTTTGCCCCGATGTGCATGACTTTACACTTGTTTAGGTTAAAATGCATTTGCCACTTTGTTGCCCATTCACTCAATTTCGAGAGATCATTCTGCAGCTCTTTACAATCAGTTTCATTTTTAACTACCCTGAACAATTTAGTGTCGTCTGCAAACTTTGCTACCTCAGAATTTACTCCTACATCCAGGTCATTAATGAATAAATTAAAAAGTAACGGACCCAAAACTGAACCTTGGGGTACGCCACTTCTCACCTCTTTCCACCCAGAGAAGTGTCCATTTATTACCACCCTTTGTTTCCTACAGTTTAGCCAGGTTCCAATCCAGGACAAGACCTGTCCTCTGATTCCATGGCTGAAGAGCTTATTTAGGAGCCTTTGGTGAGGGACTTTGTCAAAAGCCTTTTGAAAGTCAAGGTAAACAATATCGACTGGGTCCCCTTTATCTATGTGTTTATTTACACCCTCAAAGAATTCTAACAAGTTAGTAAGACATGATTTGCCTTTGCAGAAACCATGTTGATTTTCCTTCAGCAATGCCTGTTCTTCTATGTGCTTAGTAATTTTTTCTTTAATAATGGTTTCCATCACTTTGCCTGGAACTGAGGTTAGACTAACTGGCCTATAATTTCCTGGATCACCCCTGGATCCTTTCTTGAAGATCGGAGTTACATTTGCCTCCCTCCAGTCCTCGGGTACAGTGCCTGATCTTAGAGAAAGGTTATATATTTTGGCTAGAATTTCAGCAATTTCACACTTGAGTTCCTTAAGAACTCTGGGGTGGATGCCATCTGGCCCTGGTGATTTGTTGACATTTAGTTTAGTAAGGCATGTGAGAACATCTTCCTTGTTTATCTTTATCTGGTTTAATTCATTTAATTCCCTCCCTGAAAAAAACTGACTCAGCTGCAGGCATATGTTGTCTGTCCTCCTGTGTGAAAACGGAGGCAAAGAAGTCGTTTAGCCGCTCAGCAATCTCCTTGTCTTCACTTATTGTCCCTTTCTTACCATTTTCGTCAAGTGGCCCAACTGCTTTTCTAGTTGGGTTTCTACTTCTGATGTACTTAAAGAAGTTTTTGTTATTTTTTTTAATGTTCTTAGCTATATGTGCCTCAAAATCTCTCTTGGCTTTCCTGACGGTTGCTTTGCATTTAGTTTGCCAGAGCTTGTGTTCCTTTCTGTTCTCCTCAGTAGGAAGAGCCTTCCATTTCTTAAATGAGTTTTTCTTCTTTCCAATCACATCTTTTACTTCATTTGTAAGCCATGCCGATGTCCTCTTGGACTTTCCCGGCCTCTTTCTTATTTTAGGAATGCATTTTAGTTCGGCTTGTTTTAAAGTATTTTTAAACAGTTTCCAAGCATTCTGGAGGGATTTGATTTTTTTTACTGTTCCTTTTAGTTTGTTCTTTACTATTTGTTTGTTCTTTACTATCTTTACTATCTTTACCTTAACTTGCGACGCATCAGAAACAGGTCTGGGAGCGGTTTTAAGTCAAGCTGACAAGGATGGGGAAAAGCATCCTGTAATGTTTTTAAGTAAAAAGCTGTTGCTGAGAGAAAGTAGTCTTTCTACCATCGAGAAAGAATGCCTCGCCATAGTGTGGTCGATTCAAAAACTGAGGCCATATCTGTGGGGCAGAAAGTTTATTTTGCAGACGGATCATGCGCCATTAAAATGGCTGAGTAATGTTAAGGGTACTAATAACAAACTCTTAAGATGGAGTTTGCTCTTGCAAGACTACAATTTTGAGGTAGTGCATGTGAAAGGCAAATCAAATGTGGTAGCTGACTCTTTATCGAGAGTTACTTGAATTCAGGTTACAAGATGGATATGGTGTGTATATAGTTGTGTAAGTATGAATGTAGATGTGAAATGTATAAGTTTATATAATGTCTTGCTAACTGCATTATTTTTAATTCACTCTGGACAGAGAAAATTAAAAATAATTTCGGGAGGAAGGAAGGTATGTAATGATGTCGATTATTTGTGTGTAAATGTTGTATAACATATGTTAAATGTATGTTGTTTTGTGTAGTTCAAAGGAATATCCTTTGAATTGTTGATGGGGGTGAGACAGAAGGGAGGCTTGGCAGAAGCTCTGAAGAGCTGTCGCCATAGCAACCAGGGCCAGAGCCTTTTAGAATGTTCAAGGTATGAATTTTACAGTTGGTGAAGAGCGGTTGGAAGCCAACTGCCATGAGAGGGGGGAGGAGTTTGTTTGAGTTAGTTGGTCTTAAGGACTGTAAGAGAACAGTTCAGTTTTTAGTTGGTCTTAAGGACTGTAAGAGAACAGTTCAGTCTTTAGTTAGTCTTAAGGTCTGCAAGAGAGCAGTCCAGTTTTATGGGTGTAGAGACCCTAGTTAAAGATGGAAGAGTCCAGAGGTCTATAGAGGGTTAGTGGGAACCCTATAGTATAACCCCATTTGTGTTTTGTGTAACAGAATAAGTTTGTGCCTCTGAGGAAGTATAAAACCAATCAAGATTTGTACCCATTTGTGTCATAATAAATTATTTACATCTTAAAAGAAAAACACCTCTGTTAGTTCTTTTATTGGTGGTGGCCCTCAAGGTCAGTGGTCAGACAGACAAATGGTGGCAGTGTGGTCAAGTGGTTACTGGGAAATTTAAAGTCTCTGCAATTCAATGGTTACTGGGGGAGATAGTCTACCCTGCCATAAGACAGAAGTTGCTGAGGTAACTTCGAGGCCCCCTTGCATTTAGGGTTAGCGGTTTGGATTCCGAAAGATTGTCCAGTCTGGGGCCGGTCAACAAGGAGTTGTCACAACTAGCACTGCAATAATACTACAAGCAGAAAAGAACAGCATCATTAAACCACCACACTACATCCACATGGGAAGCCTCCCCAACTCTATCCACAGAATGCAAACATAACATTTTATCTGATATGATTTTCATTGGACTGTAAGAAGTTTCTTGAATATGGAATCAATGTTTTAACTAAGAAGTGCCAAATATGGGGTGGCCTGTGGAGGAAGAACATTGGTAGGATTACTAGTAAATATTAATCATAGGCCCAAAATTTGTCCCATTCATTTCATTCATGTTTCTGTTTCATTTCATCCATTCAGATGGCATGAAATGGAAATGTCCTTCATGAAACAAAAAAGCAATTAATGCAAAATGCAGGTGGACCTGCTTTTCGGATGAATTGTGTGGGGCTTAGCAGGTCCTGCAGCCAAGCGCTGAGTAAGGAGCTCTCCGTACTCAGTGCTCGGCTGCAGGCCCTGCAAGGCCCAGGTGCATAGGCCCAAAGCCTATACATGTAGGTCTGGGTGCTTTGGGTCTACGGGTGAAGCCCCCCCCCCAAATGGGATCTTTCAGCCCCCAACATGGAAGACAAATATCTGACCTACAGATTGGATGAAAAAGGATTGGGGCCCCCACCAAAATCCGGGACATAAAATGGATCAAGGTAAGTCCCGAATGCCTATGATTATTAACTATTGCAGTAGTGCTGTAGAACCAAGCCAAGGGTTTTCTGCAGCAGAATTTTCACCTTTAGTGTTTCTATACTGACTGAAATTTTCAAACTGTTATTTTCTTAGTAATTTGCACCGGCACAAGCAAAGTGAAAGTGACGTTTGTAGATATTAAGACTGGGCAATGTTGATTCTTATTGAACTCCATAATTTGGTGCTCAGCAAATCAAAAGACTTTTCTAATCGTCCTGAATGCAAAGGTGTTGTCTGAGGGGTGTAAGTGTCTGTGTGTATAGCGAAGATTGTGTGGGGCTTAGCAGGGCCTGAGCAAGAGAAGATGGATAAAAAGCTATGAAGCCAAAGACAATTACAGCATTCTCAAAGTTCTTATATTTCAAACTATGACATTGTTCCAATTTTCAACAGTCAAGTCATCCATAAGGTGACCAGGTTTTTCTGACCCTGAGCCTGTTTTGTAAAGTTTTCAAATATATCTTGCAAATTGTAATAATGGGAAAATAGTTTAATTCTATTTTAATGTTGGTTTTTGGTTTTTAATTACATTACAAGCATTGAGTTAAGGGAAAATGCAGGATATAAACTTAACAATAAGAACATAAGAACATAAGAAGAGCCATGCTGAATCGGGCCTCAGCCCATCTAGTCCAGCATTCTGTGTCACACAGTGGCCCACTAGTTGTACACGGGGATCTCTAGCAGAAAGGAGGGCAAAACCCTCACCTGCTCCCGACCCCCCACAACCAGTACCCGGGAAAATCCTGCCTGCCTCCATCAACACAGAGGTGGCACTTGGATGTCCATTTCAGTAGCTACTGATTCCCTTGGTATCCATGAATCTGTCTAATCCTGCCTTGAAGCTGTCCAGGCTGACCACTGTCACAACCTCCTCTGGAAGTGAGTTCCATAACCCAATGACCCTCTGGGTGAAGAAATATTTCCCTTTATTAGTCCTAATTTTCCTACCTTGGAGCTTTAGGAGTGCCCCTAGTCCTAGTGTTGGGTGACAGAGAAAATATTTTTCCTTTATTCACCTTTTCTATCCCATGCATGATTTTATACACTTCGATCAAGTCACCTCTTAAACGCCGTCTTTCAAGGCTGAAAAGACCAAGGCGTTGCAACCTGGTTTCATAAGGGAGCTGCTCCATCCCTTGGATCATTTTTGTTGCCCTTCTTTGTACCTTTTCCAGTTCCGTTATATCCTTCTTAAGTTGCGGAGACCAGAATTGTACACAGTACTCCAAATGTGGCCTTACCATAGATTTGTAGAGAGGCAATACAACATTTGCCGACCTATTTTCGATTCCCTTCCTGATCATGCCAAGCATGATCAATATTAATAATCATAATAGCAAGCCAATGAATGAATGATACTATATCCCTTTTTAGGGTGGGTAGGCACTGCTGATCTTAGAATATATCTTTAATCTGCTCATCTTAGAATATATCATTAATCCCCCCCCAACACACACACACACAACATTTCTAGTGATCCTGTTGTCTTTCACTTTTGTTTTAAATTGCTTTAAAGTAATTTTGCACCTTCTAACTCCAATGTGATTTTATCTCAAGACACTCTAGATGAGGCTTTGTTGGTGGACAGTACACACTGCAAACAATCTATCGTTATTTTTAACTTCAAAAGAGATTTAGTTGACCTTTAAAAACTTCTCGAGGTTACTGTGATGTTCTCTTCTTTGTGTTTCAGTTTTAATTGATTCAAAATACTGTTGATCCAAAAGGTACTTGACATTTGAACTTGCTCAGAACTCTACCTTACATTTTAATAGCACAAGGTCTGGGCTCCTGGTTGGAAGTAAGGTTAAAAAGAGGAGCATATTTGAACAGAAAAAAGGATTAAGTTGCTCCCATTTTCTCATTGAAAATTGTGTTGACAAGGACACAGCCAGAGATTGTCTTCTGCCCCTTCTACCCAGAGTAAATAGCAAGAGAAACCTCCCTGGAGTTCTCATATGCACCTCAGCTTGTACTTTTTGCTGTTGTTATCATTACATGCCTTCAAATGGATTTCAACCCAATCATAGGTTATTTTGGAAACATTTATTCAGGGGAGATATGTCACTGCCTGCTCAGCAGCTGAAAGAGAAGGCAACGAGAGAAGGTTCATGCTGTCCCATTTGGTTTCCATGGCTGAGTGGAGATTTAAAGCCAGGGCCAGAATCCTATTAAGTGTGACTTATGCATGCTCATTTTTGCTTTTGAATGGGGCACAGGGTGTTACTGTGTAGTCCTTTGTTTATAATCCAAAACCTTTCCCCTCTTGCCTTTTTAAGACCCAGTGGAGATACTGATACTGTTTACCAGTGTGGAGAAGACAGATTGGGGAGACAATTCTAATAATGGTGTGGTTAGTTTAGTTTTTTGGGGAAACTTAGTGGGATATTATCTTCAAGAACAAAATTGGTGAATATTTAGATCTCATGTTTGTATATACAAGTAACAAAACAGGGCAAGAGAGCTTCCATTTGTAGTTCTATCTCCACATATCTCCAAATAAGAAAGCAGGGATTATGGTGCCAAAAATTCAGATTGAGCTGAAGCTGGGATAATACTTCTCTGCTTTTAATATGGACTCCTGACATGGGATGTCCAGATAGGAAAGAAGAGTTCAGACTGCTAGTCTTGAGCATTCAGTTTAATTTTTAGGAGGGAAAGATGCCTCAATGCGTATATCATCACAGTTGTCCTTCCACATTTATGGTTTCACTTTTGTGGAATTGATGGTTTATGGATTTGATTTAAATGTTCTCTTAAGGAATCTTGAGATCCTCCAATGTTATTTTATTCTCAACATCCTCCAGTCATGCTGGGAGTCCTACAGATGTAAGACTATGTCTAAATTAGACAGTTTCATCCACCCACTTTAGAAAAGCAATCTGATCTCTCTCTCTCTCTCTCTCTCTCTCACACACACACACACCCCTCTGAACATTACAAGCAAAACTTTGCAGAAATCAGAAAGAAAGATTGGAATTGTGGAGTCCTTAAACGTGCATAAAAATTTATCTGCACAGAAATTCTCACATTTTGATCAGCTGAACAACCATTTCAACTGACAGTCTGCAAAGTATGTAATTAATTGAAATGTTTTAACCTTGTTATATATAGGTTCTGGGAATTTTAATTATCTTTGAAAAGCATTTAATCACAATGAAGCACTGCATTGGAGATTTACTGATTTCAGTTTTCACATAGATTGATTGATATTAATCTTTTCCAACATTGTTCACCATTACCACTTCCATGTTTGCTGTTGCTTTTTGTGCTTTTGAATCTTTTTTCCCCTTTTAGAATGATCCCAGGAAAAAAATGCTAAACTGGCAGTTGACAAAAATGATGTAACTAAGTTCAAGTAATGTTACCAGAGAATGAGGCCAATTTTAAGATGGTGTGTCTTGGAAAGGGAATAACTTCCAAAGATCACAGTGGTGATCATATTAATGATCTCTGGAGGCTACCTCTTCCTATATCGGATCAGAACAGATTAAGAGACCATACTGCTGAATCAAGGATCCAGTTTTATTGAAAAAAAATGCTAGTAGGAAGATAAACATCATGAAGAAATAGGTTGTGTGAACCTATTAGGAATAACACCAATAACAGCAACAGCAATTGAAAATCAAACAGTCTTATTTTGTCTGAATTCACTAAAGAAGGGTTAAAATATTTTCTTACCAAATGACACCTATAATATCTGAAATTGAGCAGATGTATAAATGGTTTCCCTGCCAGAACTGAACAGCTGAAAGACTTATAACTAAAATTCAAGATATTCCTGATACACAATCCTAACTGTTATGCAAAGAAATGTAAAAAAAGTCTTATTACAGATCCAACTAAACAATCCTACTCAAATTACTAGCAAGCGTAATAAATATCATTACATTATTACATTTCTTATTGCTCAAAAACTCCATAAATGCTTCCAATGCACAATAGAAGGCCAAAACAAGACCGTTTCACCCAGTTGTACTGGCTTTTTCAAGGAAATCATACATATAGACGTCCAAAATCAAAGGTCCCAGTCAAACAGCATAGTTCAGCCACAATGGGTAGAGTGACCCGGAGGTGTCTTATTTTGGCCTTCTATTGTGCATTGGACACTCTGTTGGCTGCTTACTGAGTCCCTTGTATCATTGTGTAGACTCTGCCATTGTGCATCACATCCCTGGAATTTTTCCCGGTTGGCTGCAATCCCTCTTGGATATTGAAAATATTCTTCATTATTGTCCTTTCATATTTGCATCATCATTGAATCTGCAAAATTTTGAATCTTACTGTGATCAAACACGCCTGGATTCTACCTACTTGAAGTACATTATATTTATTCCAGACTTTGGCCATCTCTCTGCATTGAGGCTTTGGTCTGCAACTATCTCTTTAAATCCCTTTGGAGTCTGATAGCTTGTGGAATCATCATTGTTTCCTAGGTACTGTATACCAACAGCTCCTTGCATTGGATTTTCACACCTCTAATTATATTATAAGACCATCCTCATTGACTTTATATGTGGGTTTGTGGACTCTCTATGAGTGTTTGTATATATTTCCTAGGAATTGCTTACTAACAGCTCCCTGTAATGTATTTGTATACTTCTAATTATATTACAGGACCATCCTCATAGACATATGCGGGTTTGTGGACTTTCTATGAATGTCTGTATATATACTAGGCATGGCTTGGATTAATTATATTGATATTTTGGTGCTCTATTCTTACTAATAGATTTGGCTAACTTATTAGACCCTTTTAGGTCTTCTTTTCTGTGTTTGCTGTGGTAGCCTACCCTTCTGTTTTTTTTCTGATTTGACAATTATGAAAAGACTGAAAAGAGTGGGTAGATCAAGGCAGAGTCAGAAATGCACTTTCCCATAATGTCTGGTTTTAAATTAATCATTTGGCTTTCATTTAAATTGTAGTAGAAAAGGATCTTAAACAGAATTACATCAATAGACTTTCTGCCTTCGAGCTGTACTCTATCTTGGAAATGTAGCTGGAATCAAAGGTAAATGCTACTCAATCTTAGGGCCCATCCAGACAGTACCTTTATCTCAGGAACTCCCACAGCAATCAAAAGGGTGGCCAGACACCGTTTTCTGTAAATCCGGAAATAATCTGGATTGTTGTAGGTTTTTCAGGCTATATGGCCATGTTCTAGAAGCATTCTCTCCTGACATTTTGCCTGCATCTATGGCAGGCATCCTCAGAGGTTGTGAGATTTCTTAGAAACAAGGAAAATGGGATTTCATTAAATTAGGATGAAGCTATCAAAATAATTTTAAAGAGTTAATTTAGGCTGTGATTCTACGGCAACTACTTAGTTATGTAATTACATTCATAATATAACTAGGTAGCATCTCTTGGCCCAACCACCCCATACCTTTTCTTTCACATTTCCCAACAAAGCTGGGAAGAACTTTATCCTTCATCTGTTTAATGAAGTTTGTGGCAGAAAAATGAAGTTCCTGGGGTGCAACAAGTACTTTTATGGTAAGTAGTACACAATGAAACAGGAGCAGACATTTTCAAACCAGGAACAGAATGTCATAATTACTCAGACCTTATTGTGTGGCCATCTGTGCAGACAGGTCTCATGGTATACTTGTGCCAGGGAACAACAGGATGATGTTGCCAGATTATACATGTTGGTTCCTCATTGGGTTTATGCTGATAACCTTTGTAAAGTTTATGGAAAAACTTACTACTGGCTATTGGGACATGGATGTGCTGGGAATGAATGTAAATATCTACAGCTAAAGTCATGCAGATGGCCAATAGGAACAGCCATGTATAATCCAGGAACAGCACCCTATAGTTTGATGCCACAAGTACACAACCAAATCTGTCTTGACAAATGGTTAGGTAGTCAAGCTCTAAAAATGATAGATAATGACAAAGTTCTGTTCCTGGTTTTAAAATGTGTGTTTCTGTTTGTGTACTGCTGACTTGAGCAGTAGTAGTTCTACCCCATGAGGTTTGTAAGTGTGGGAGATATTTCATGAAATGTCTGGAGGGAACTGTTTATTTGGCCAGAACAAAGAATG
This sequence comes from Anolis apletophallus, assembly GCA_030556195.1. NCBI lineage: Eukaryota > Metazoa > Chordata > Lepidosauria > Squamata > Anolidae > Anolis > Anolis apletophallus. Next base: position 60,668,861 of record JARBWK010000002.1, read on the forward strand.
GAACTTTTGTGGTTATCCGTATATCTGAATCTTCACATATCCGCATAGCATGAGGTTTTTAAAAGAAACTCCGGGTTTCTGGAGGAAGTTCTGCCTGCGGCAGCCATTTTAGTAACCTCTAAATCTTGGAACAAAGCATGAAGTCTGGACAACAGAGGCAGAAACCCGAGGACCAACAGGTGTATTTGTGGACCTTTACTTAACTTCCAGGATTTTTTTGCCCCTCACTAAAACCTGTGATATAGTGCTGTCTGTAAGCACCCTTGGAAAGGGTAGCAGGAGAGAAATGTACAACTTTTTCTCCCAAGAAGTGTTTCTCTCTTAACAAGAGAGAAAGCTTATGCACATGTATGTGGCAGTAGCATGAGAACCAGGCCATTGAGGTTCCCTGGAGCATATGCTTTAATTCCACTCCGGATAATTCAGACTTTGCAAGTCCTCACTCACTCAAAACCTGAATTAATGCCCAACTTCAGAGTGGAGTGGTTTACATCAACCTTTTGTCACAACATGACCTTACTTACTTACAGATTTACTTAAGCAATCCCTCATAGTCTGAAGATGATGGTCCTCTAAGTGATGTGTTCTGGCAGAGGATCTGTAGGTGACTTTGGAGCCCTATCCTAGATCCGCATCTTCTCCTGCAGTGAGAGCATTGGTTTTCAGGTGGAAGGCAGTCCCGGTCGGTGTTGGCTTGACACACCTTCCTTTTGGCATGTTTCTCTCTTTCACCCACCATTCGTGCCTCTTCAAATTCTATAGCATTGCTGGTCGCAGCTGACCTCCAGCTGGAGCGCTCAAAGGCCAGGACTTCCCAGTTCTCAGTGTCTATGCCAGAGTTTTTAAGGTTGGCCTTGAGCCCATCTTTAAATCTCTTGTCCTCCAACATTGCATTTTCTGTTATTGAGTTCAGAATAGAGCAACTGCTTTGGGAGACAGTGGTCAGACATCCGGACAACATGGCCAGTCCAGCGGAGTTGATGACAGAGGACTATCACTTCAATGCTGCTGGTCTTTACTTCTTCCAGCATGCTGACATTTGTCCACTTGTCTTACCAAGAGATTTGCAGGATTTTTCGGCAGCAGCACTAATGGAATTGTTCCAGGAGTTGCATGTGACATCTGTAGACAGTCCACGTGTCACAGGTGTATAGCAGGGTTGGGAGGACAAAAAAATAATATTATTAATAATAATATAATGGCTACCTTGGCAGCCACCTCTCCATAAAAGTCAACATTGACACTGAAACACAACACCGCCTGAGCTCTGCGAGTGCAGCATTACAACATGACCACCCCAATCTTCAAATATAACGACTTTAAACAATAAACTTAAAAGATCTCCGTACATTTGCCCCTAAAGTCCAATTAAATTGAAAGAAATGTTGAGAACATTTAATTTTTGATATAAATGTGACAAAAATGAACTCCTTAAGTACATGCCATATTGAATTGTGAATGTAAAATACCATTTTCCAACATATATTTGCTCTTTTCATGGGGATCCAGTACTCCAAACTTCACTTGCCTCTTTTCAATTGAGTATTTTAATGGTCTGTAGATGGCGATGTTGCCTTAAAAAACCCAAGACCAATAAAGAGATAAGCGATATAGTTCCTGCATCCTGCTAAGGGCAAAGTCGCAACTACTGCCTATGGAAGGAAGTTCATCTTATGCTCTCCCCACCTCCAATGTTTTCACAGTTTGGATGCATTTCTCTTTCTCAGCACCTCCTGGGCATGGGGAAGATAAGAGGATAGGCTTTGCTTTCACGTTCTGTATTGTTCATTGCTCATGATTAATACCTCAGCACAAGTAATAATGAAGCAGAAAAGTGACTTGAGTGTGTTGCTGTAATTGAACACCAGTCTGATTAAATACTGCACGGTGCTGAGCCCCACTAATGAGAGCATTTACTAGAATGCTTCCCTCTCCTCCCCAGTGCATGTATGTTTATGCTGCTAGAAAGATTCCATTAATCAATAGGTTTTGAAGGGGACTATGTTTTTGAACAGCAAATTGTCAGTTACAATCTTTCTCCACTCAGCTTGTCCTCTAGTGTTGTTTTCCCCATTGTTCCCTATTAATCAAACTTGCAGAGGTGGTGGCAGCTAAGGGAAACCTGCACATTCTTTCTTTTGTGGTTGTTGTTACTGTTACATTTTATCATTTTCAGGCAAATTCTTTCGTATCATGTTCCCCAGAAATGCAGGAAGGATTCTCCTTAGAACTGTTTTAAATAAAGAATTGAAGCTGAGCTGGGCAACTGTGTCAGATTCAAGGGCCAATTTTCTGCATTTGAAACCTGTCGGCTTACACAGACTGCCAAAAAAGGGCAAAAATAAAGAACAAAAACTCAGAGGTGGCTGCAGGTCTATGTTTTGTTTTGGAAAGCATTTATTTTAAAATAGGAGGAGAGACTGTGATCCATTTAAAAAGCAAATTGTTTTTGGACAAGTCTTAGTCAACATGGTTATTTGGGGAATTTGGAGGTGGTGAGAGCTACAAAAGCAATCCAACCCTGGATTAAAGGCATGATCATTATTACTGTCTTACTGAACAGTAAAACATAATATAGGATATTCGAGGGGGATGTCTTTAGAGTGAGACAAGGTTGAGGATGCTCTGTTTTTTCTTATGGAGTTAGATCATATGCTATACAAGGCTCCATCCGACTCTACAATTCCAAAATAATGATTCAAAAATTTGGGAATATTGTAGATCAGAGCATTCCAAACTTTTCAAGTTGGTGACACATTTTTATACATGCATTATTTTGTGACACAGTAATTCAGTATTACTAGCAAACCAGAAGTTAAACCAATCCCTTATAAGAGCTATGAACACTTACATAAATTGTAATAACAAAATGTATAAGCACATAATATATCTCATGAAAACCTTTCATTTATATTTTTCAAAAAGTATATGATTTATTGCTTATTTCAAATTCAAATCAACTCTGAGGTTTATAATTACATTAGTGCAACATACCTACACACTGCAGCTGATACACTAATGTGTTACAACATAAAGTTTGCAGGAGAAGATGCAGATCAACTTCACTGACTAGAACAGATATATGGCAGAATCCAACATCTTTATGCCCCAGTCCTGGTGTAAGGATCTGCCATATGCTTCTAAATATATTTGTTTGCAATGAATAAGGATTCTTTGATTTAGTGGGTCTTTATCCCCAAATATATGGACACAACATGTTTAAATGTCATTAACGGAAGTGGATGCTACCTTGGCAACAGTTATGTTACTTTGAACTTCAGCATGGTTGATATTCTCCGAATTGGAGCAAAAGTGTTTAAATATCCAATCTAAATCTGAGACTTCATTTGTAACTTTGCTGATTTATTATTGCATGCACTGGTCTCATTATGTTTCTTATGGGTAATGTCCTTGCAGATGGTCAATTCTTTCACACCAGAAGCAACTTGCAATTTCTCAAGTTGCTCCTGACACACACACACACACACACACACACACACACACACACAACATGTTTCTGGGCTCAAAGTGTATATCAGGGAGATCAGACATATTTTTTCATATACAGTATATCTCATCTTTTCTTTTTCTATAAATGTGTCGAATGAACCAGCAGTGCATCTTATGCTCTTCTTTTTGGTTTATCTCTGAACACAATGCATTTGCAAGAAAATGGAAGGCGATTAGCAGTTATTGGGTAATAAATGGCAGTGATGATTGAAAGCCAAGATGTCAATCCCAAATATTTGCTGAAGCATGAAATGATATCTATCAAAATCTCTTTATTCTAACATCCATCCAGACTGTTTAAGCTACTTTTACAGAGCGTATTTCTCACAATGACTACATATAACACTAACGAAGACTAATTATGTAATTTCCTAGAAGGCTATTGATCCCTCTCCCTGCAACTATAGTATTCCTATCAAATTCATTCTCAATTCCCAACTGTGGTCCCTTCCACACAACTGAATAAAATCTCACATTATCTGCTTTGAACTGGAATATATGGCAGTGTGGACTCAGAAAATCCAGTTCAAAGTAGACATTGTGGGATTTTCTGCTTTGATATTCTTGGTTATAAGGCTCTGTGGAAGGGCCATGAGAAAGAGATGCATCTCCTAACAAATGAATGTGAACCTGGTTGTCCATCCATCACTAAATATAAAGTTGCCTTACATTGAATATTGATCACTTTATAACTGTAGTGTCTGCTTCAGCTATGAGATGACATGCCAATTTCTTTTTCTTTCAGATTTCTTTTTTAAAATATTTATTTTTTCTTTGAGGCTGTCCTTGAGGCCGCCCGAGAACCGGCTCTGACTCCCGGAACCCCTGTGAGTGCCGGGGGTGTCATGGGCACCAGGAAGGCCTCTGTGCCCACAGAGGCCCCAGAGATCTGCCCACCCTGGACCCCTGTTCCCTGGCTCGAGATGGAGGAAGCGGAGCCCTTCACCCCCCTAAACACCACCCAGGAGGAAGCAGGTGGTTACGTCCCTGACACCACCCAGGATGAAGTCCCCAGCTTCACCCACCTTCTCCATGGCTTTGGTCGACTAGTTGAGCAGCTGGCTGCCCGGCTGGAGGAGGTGGGAGAGCTGGGGTTGATGCTGGCGTCCCTTTGCCGTGAGGACGGCCTTCGCCACCCTCGCCACCTGGATTCTCGGTCTGGGGGCGGAGAGGCCCCGGCTGATGGGGCAACGGGCTCGCTGCGCCTGGACTCACCACACCCGAGCCTGGAGGAGAGAGAGGCGAGTGTGGCGGCTGCTGTTGGGCCCCCGGGCCTGCCGGGGCCGAGCTCACTAGATCCAGGGGAGCGAGTGGAGGAGAGGCGAGCGGAGGCCCGGGGGAGCGCTCTGTGGGAGATCGTGCTCTTGGGAGAGGAGCGGCCGTCTGCTGAAGGAAGCCTTCCCCTTGAGGAGAGGTCTTCGCCGAAGGGTGAGGCTACGGTTGGAGCAGCGGTTGGTGCCACGAGGGAGCCCAGGGGAAATGCCGGGGTGCCGGGCCACCCTGGACCCGATGGGAGGGGCGTGGACCAGTGGATTCAGCAGTCCAGGCTCAGCGCCTCTAGCCCCGCCCACCCTGTCCATCCCAAAGGCCACGACCACGCCCCCCATGGACTGCAGGCTGGAACAGCCACTACAGCCGGAGTCCCTGCTGGAGGCCCTAGACATCTCCAGGCTGCTGCTGCCGGGATCCCCGACGGAGGCGCTTGATGTTTCTGGGGTTCTGGCGAGGGCTCCCGGGGAGAGGCCCCGGCGATGAGCCTGTCGATTGCCAGCAGTCCCCAAAGTTGCGCCTAGACCACAGTCTGTTCTGCCACCCTCTGGTGGTCAGAGGAAGAGTTGCAGTCCAGGTCAGGGAGAAACAAGATTGGGGGTGGCTAATCCAGGGAGTAGCACAGGGAGGAAGTGCCTGCTCTTAGGGGACCCAAACCCTGGAGGCGTCTTGCAGCGGAAGCCACACGGCCATCGGAGGAAGCGGCGCCAGAAGCCAAGGAACAGCAGATCCCCTCCCCCTGGCTCTACCAGGGACCAGCAGCATGGATCGCCCCCCTGTCGAGGCCGCCGACCCCCTGGACCCATCACATTTTCTGCCAACTGCTTGAGAGAGAGGAGGCCCACCTCACTCGAGCTCAGGTTCAGGAGATCGTTTCATTCCAGAACCTTTTGGAGCTCGAGTTCTAAGCGGCGTGAGCTCCACCGGACATGTCCGAGGTCGTAGAAAGACACTCCTTTAGCAGGTCTGATTCCCCCTGTCAGACCTTTGGACAGAGGAAGCCAGGCCATCCGACTCTCCTGTGGCCAGTTACGAGAGATCTCCTTGAGACCTCCCATGCTTCCTTCTTTTGATGGCAAGGTGGTGTCTGCTTAGGTCCATCTGAGCACCCTCTTGCCACATTCCGAGTTCAATCTCTGTCCTTCTCTTTTCCTTCTCCCTTCCTTCCCCCTTCCTTTCTCCCTTCTTTCTTTGATGTTGTAGTGTCTGTTTGTTGCCTATTGTTTTGTTATCCAGACTTGTGAACCGCTCCGAGCCCTCGGGGAGTGGCGCTGATAGAAGTTTGAATAAATAATAATAATAATAATATGACAATGGAAATTTTGAATAAATTCTTCAAAAATATGTTGAAATGAAATTGCTCCATTTCCACTAAACAAATTATCCCAGCCATGATTTAGGTATGAAGTGTGTGGAACCTCTCAAAAAGAAAGACCTGACAGTGTGACCACTGAATTGGTTGAATACACAAAGGTACACATTTTGATATCAAATAGTTATGCAATCAAAGGCCTGGTCTGAATAGATGAAGTGTAGAGATCAAGGCTGTGCAAGGAGTCGTATCAGTGTTGTATGTCAGATCTATTTCATAAGACACAACTGAAGTGCAACAGTTTAAGGGGGGGGGGGATCTCTTCTCATTATTGCATCTGATACTGCATCTGCTGGGGTGACTGGGGAAACAGACCCAAAGCTTTAGTAGTTGTCCAAAACCATTCTGTGTTTACCCAAATTGCACAACCCTAGTGACTACCTCTTTTTGGGGTGGTGTGTCCACCAGCCAATTACTCCACCCCCCTCACCCCACTACAGTCAGCCATAGCAGCTAAGGTACATTATAGAGAAGTTCAAGGGGATAGCTGCTGTGGCTTAAAATTGACAAAAATTTAAAAATTCTCTCTGAATCTGTAGATGTGCAAATCTTTCTGAAGCTTGGGGAGGCCTTCCAGACAATCCTTAACTAGCCAGGAAGGGCACGAATCCAGAAAGCAGGTAGTAGATCTTGCCATGGCCAAGATCATGTCAGTAGATTCTTTATCCAGGGGTTCAAATTGATTCAGAAAGAGACTGTCTACTGGCCGTGAGCTCTCCAATTCGCTCGTGTTGTCGGTCGTGGATGGCGACATGATCAACTATTTCTGCCGTGATAGTTGACTTAGCCAAGTGTTCCACCAGAGGAGCTAAGCTGGTCATGTCATGGACAATTTTAAATATCTGTGCTAGGCAGGATCTCGCGGTGTTGCACCATAGACCGGAAGGACCCCTCAGTAAACCACTTGAGACCAGCCGTGATTAAATGCTTTATTTAGAATAAATGAAAAGAAGTAAAGAGATAAAAATATAGTCCTTTGATGCTCTTAGCATCTAGTATTGCAATGCAATAGTCCAAAGAGAAAAAGGTTCAATGAATTAAGAAATAGTCCTGATGTCCCAATGGGCGAAATTCTGGATAAGTCTCTGGCAACAAAGGCTTGGCAAATACTTGAGAGCGAGGCTTGAAGGCCCATCGGCCCAGGCTGGAACTTAGAGTACGTGAATCTTGGCGAGGCAAAAACTGAACATTGGCACGAGATGCCGCACATCTCTGTGTCTTAACTCAAATAGCCCCCACGAGGCTTTGATCCTTACCAGTTCCGACGCAAGTTGCATCGGAACTGGTTCTCATGGACAGCTCTCCGGCTGGGCTTTCTCATGCCTCCCACATCAGGATGGTATGTCAACTCATTAGTGATTGCACCTGGATGGAAGGGAGGCAACCCAACTCTGCCTTTCCCTCACTTCTTACCGGCCCGGGATGGAGCTATGCAGTGCCTGTCCTTGAACGTTGGTTGAACTAGAGGCCTCTGCAGAGGCTTGCTTTCTGGCCTGGCTAAAGTCTTGGGTTTAACAATGCTGTGGTCTTTCTTGGAGTCATGGTGTGGCATGACACGCGGTGGTTATCAACGAGGTATTGTATGCTTTCTTAGTGGCTTTGGTGTTGGATTCATAGATCTTACTGAGAGCCTTAAAGGCAGATTTTGATAGTTCATCAGACTTCTGGCGCCAGATACGCTCCAGGCGCTTCCTCTCGCGTTTCAGCAACTGGAATTCATTGGTGTCACCGGAGACGGATGAACCATTTCGTAGCGATCTGGTCCAATGTTGTTGATAGCATATCATTCCATATTTGAACATACCTGCCCCTACTCCAGCCAAAACCCGGCCATGTTGAGGAGGGGGGAAATGTAGTTTCTGAGGTTCATGGCCTAATTATTTGGCATGTGAAATCAATGAAAAAATGTTTCAATACTCATTGCAAACAGACAGAAAAGAATGAGGAGGTCTGTCACTACCAAATCTACAACTTTATTATGATGCCGGAACTCTAAGCTGGGTGAAGGACTGGGCAACGCTATCTAAAAGGAAACTTCTTAACCTAGAGGGATACGGAACAAGGAGAGGGTGGCATGCATACCTATGGTATGACAAAATAGAGAAGAATTTTACCAAACATTATATAAGAGCAGCCTTAATTAGAATTTGGGGAAGGTATAAAAGTAAATTTTATCACGAGACACCTTTACGGATTTCCCCAATCAAAGCACAACACAAGAGAGAAATACCACTGACAGAGTGGCACACCTACAAGATCCTCAACGAAAGAAAAGGAAAAGAATGCAAATTAAATCTCTAGAAAATCTTAGAGAATCAGGTACAGACCCATCCTGGTTCCACTACGCCCAGCTAAAAGACTATTTTAGGGATGACCGCATAAAACAACTTCAACCAACGAGAAACAATATGGGACACAGTTATGCCATTGACGGGAGGGAGGGGCTGAATGGAGAAAGGGAGGGGGCCCAAAGGGGGAATCACCCCCTCTTTTCTCCCCCCTCAAGCAACCCAGAAAGAGGAACTTATTACTCAGGCACTTAGAGGCCCCTTTGGACCCCTCCTCCCAAACCCATTTCCCCCAGCAAGACTTAATGGGGGGGGAGCATGGCTGCCATGCACAACGGGGGTCAGAGGCCCCAGCTGCTTCTTTTTTTGTTTAAGTAAAGGGATGGACTTTGTGGGGGGGATTTCTTTGGAGGGGGGTTTGGGGTTCAATGTCAGGCTGCAAAAGGGGCCACGAAAAAGAAAGGGTGAGGGTTTCCTGCCCACTGTGACGGCAAGGAAAGGGAGAGGGAGGGGACGGGCCCAGTCTCTTTTCGGAAAATAAGGCAAGAAAGGGGGTGTTCATGGCGTGCCTCTCCCTCCCCACCTCCCGGGCACAGGCACCCCTCCTCTTAGTGCTATTTTGGATATACAGTTGTGGGGAAGGGGGCAGATATGGCTAATTCTCCTTCCAGTCCCATGGGGGGGTCTTGAAAAGTCTTATCTTGTGCTTCTTCTTGGCAGTGGGATGCGGCTGTGGGGGGGGGGGAGGGAATAGCCAGAAACCAGGGTGGGAGCAAGTCTCCCTGGATGCCCCCCACTTAAAAAAGGCAAATGAAGGAAAGTGGGGTGCCTTTCCTGCTCGTTTTTTCTGATTTGTTTCTCTCTCACTAACATCAACAATAAAAAGGCATTGGAACTGCATTTGGAGGGAAACGGGGCGGGGGGGGGGGTTACCTAAAAGTTGCACCAACATACTTTGATAAATCCTCCAACCCTGGAAAGTTTATATATATATATAATATATAGAGTCATATTTAGAATTATATATATGCTTATAGACATGTAAAAACAGCAGCAGTGGCGGGAGAAGCATCTCCGCGGCAGAAGAGGGCCCCCCATTAGAGGGCTTGCAGGGGGCTGCAGCAGAAGGCGGGGCCTGCTGCTTGTTGCGGTTCCATCGGCCAAGGGGCAGAGGCTGGAACTTGAACTTGAAGGGGGAGGGGACTCCTCGGCAGGCAGAGGTGGCAGCGGGGGCGGCAGTGGAGGGGGCTTCTCCAGGTGCTGGGGCTGCAGGATGATGATGGTGCTGGGGAGGAAGGCCCGGGGGCTGAGGTGGTAGTTGTAGACGCTCTGTGTGTGGGCCTTCAGGTAGCGCTTTGTGTCCTCGGCACTGAAGGAGAAGTAGGAGCCCCTGCCACCCCCACTCCTCCGGGAGGGAACATGGGGCTGAGGGTGGGGGAGGGGTGTAGTTCAGGGAAGGGGTTAGCGGCAGCGCCGGTGAGAGTTGCGGGAGCGGCCAGCTTGGCCAGCAGGGAGACTGGGAAGGGGCTGAGGGGCTCAGGGCCAGCTGCGAGCGGGCGTACACCTGGAAGAGGCTCTCGTGGGCCTGGCGCGGGTGGCCCAACAGCGGGGGCCCGCAGAAGCCCACCTTCCCCCTTCCGCGCCGCTGCTCCTTGGCCAGGGACTCCTCCACCTCCGAGTTGGCCGAAGTGCTGCTGCTGCAGTTTCTGACAGAGCCCCAGGCCAGGCACCTGGCCATGGCCGAGAAGACCCCCGGCAAGCGCAGGTCCTCGGAGGGCGAGAGCAGGTTGGAGGGTGTGGAGGGTGGGAAGCGGAAGTGCAAGCTGCCCAAGGGCTCCGGAGGGGTGCTCTATGGCACCACGCCACCTGCCATCCCCATGTCAATTAAAGGGTAGTTGACCAGTACCAACTTGTTAAAGTTGAACTTATAGATGAAGCGTTTGCCTTTGGTCTTGTGCAGGATCCGCTTGTTGTAGTAATACCTGAGTGCCTGGCTGAGCTTGTCGTAGTTCATCTGGAGCTTGCACTTGCGCACCCCCCCCCAAGAGCTGGGCCACCTCATTGGGGTCCTTGATGATGAACTCCCCGTAGTCCCCCTGCCAGGCGATGACCTCATGGTACTCCTCTTTGCATAGCAGCTCCAGGATGAAGTGCCAGAGCTGGATCTGCCGCGAGCCCGAGCTCGACTATGGCTTGAAGGCCCTGTCCGGGAAGGCAAACTCTGAGTCTGCTGCGGGGGTCTTCATGGCTGGGCACCCCTTCTTTCCTCCTTCCTTCCAAGGCAGGCTCACTCCCCCCTCTCCTCGGCCCCCCCGCCTCCCTCCTTCCCCCCTCATCGCTTCTCGGCCTTTTGACTAAAATCAAGTGTGTAGCCTAATAATTATGTCATGAACCTCAGAAAATATAACCTGAAACAGATCCAGGACATGGGGTTTCATCCCCCAGTTATTATGACACTGACTAGATAGTTTGGACTGCAACTATCAGCATGCTCATACTGCATAAAAAGGAAGATGGAAAATTCAGTCAAATACATCTAGAGGATGCCAGGTTGAGAAAGGCCACAATAAATAATTAAAATACCCTCATAATAAAAACCTAACAAATGCATACCTACATGGCATACTATATAGAAAACTAAAACAATCAATTTGGGGATCAAACCAGTTGTCAGATATTTCTTCTCAATTTCCAAGTTATAAAAAAGATGGAAAACAGAAGAAAGGCAGATAGGTGCATGATGACCACATTTAGTTGTTTCTCTAGACATACCTTTGCACCATCACTAATTTTAAGTGTCGATGTCACTGGGGGTGATTGTTTTACTGTTTTTACTGTTTTATTGCTGTTTTAATTGTTTCTTATTGATCTTATTGTACTTGCTGCCATGTTGTGAACCGCCCCAAGCCTCCGGGAAGGAGCAGTATATAAGCATGAATAATAAATAAATAAATAAAGGATGCATGAATATTTTATGATGCATTTATATTTTATTAAGTAAAATTAACCAAAAGAAGCCCTTGTAGTTTGACAGAGCCAAATCCAGTAAGTATTCTACTTCAGAAAGTACATATATTGATGTAAATTCAAAAAAGACAATGGAACAGAAGTGAGTAGGGCATATTGCACAATAAGAAATAGGAAACAACAGTCTATATAAATGTATTTATAATTTCTTGTTGACAACCTATGGAGCAGCTCCATTGGTTAAACTGGACAGTCTGGGACAGTTTACCATGTTCCTATCTACTTATTTTTAATTTAACTTTTCTCAATGGGTGGAAGTAAAAGATGTCCTTATAACATCTCATTTAGTCCAGAAGTTTCAGAAGTGGCTGGAAATAGGCTAATATTTCACTGGAAAGGCTGCATTTTGTAGCTATGAGGCTGAATGATGGACATAACACATTTTTTTCTTCAAATTGAATATGCTGTTTTACCCCTTTTAGGGAAGATTAAAGTGATGGCCTCCTCAGATTATCAGCTTGTATGACAGTGGCCTGAACTGTTCATGGACAACCAGGAATATTGTCTGAGATCACACACTTATTAAAGCTAGAGAGCCTAATAGCAATATACTGATCTGGAGCAAATGAACAGTAACAATTTATGCTAGAAGTTTGTTTCTATCAACAATTAAGGACATTATAAAGCTATGGAGAAAAGACACTGGACATTCTATTCCACTATGGTCAAGTATGACTTGCTAGTGTTTCAGGTACAATTCTTTTCCTGGTGTTGTGCACTAACAAGGCCTGCTTCATCTTAGACCTCTTCTACACTGCCATATAATCCAGATTGTCAAAGCAGATAATCCACATTATCTGCTTTGAACTAGATTATAAGAGTGTATACTGTGAGATAATCCAGTTTAAAGCAGATAATCTGAATGTTATATTGCCATAGGGGCCTTGCTTTCTTAAATCAGGTGTATTCAGAGTGGTAAGGTGATATTCTTTACTGTCGTAATTAATGTGGACAAAAGGACTTCGTATTTTTGTAAGATTGTTGTTTAAAGGAAGACTTGCACAGATGGCTATTTTTATTGTACCATAAAGTTGCAGGTGTTAGGCAGTTGTTGCAAAGGATCATATACATTCCCCCTGCTTAAAGCATCTGCTATGAAGATGTGGCACTTTTCAAGTCACAGACAATTAACACTTTTTGCTGCTGGCATTTCCTCCTCAGCCGTCATTTCCATGGCTAATTTGAGTTCCCTCTTTATGATGGCAGTGCAAGACCTATAGACATAGATTATTTAGCCATTAGCCATGTTAAGCTATAGAAAGAGATATCAATTTCATCACAATCTTTCAACCAGTTGAGTCTTCTCTTGGATACTTCCATTGATTCATAATATTGATCATTTTTCTATATTTCTTTTGAGATATTTATTAAACAGAATAATGCTGAATGAGATTGTTCGAGATGCCCAAAGATTGTTTGTCCCATGTATGCTGCCTGAATAAAGAAATCCATTTCTAAGTTCCAGCAATAGGGCTTATTGATTGACCTGAGTAATCCCCCTTATCTTTTGTGTGCTGCAGGCAAGAGAACTTGAACTAAATTGGAGAACTCATTCAAACCTACACACCAATGAGTCAGTTTCTCCAGAAATCTTTTCTCAAGTTCCTACTCAACTGTAAACACTTAACTGTTGAAGGAAAATATGGGCAAGAAATTGTGAAGCATACATCTTCTGCAGTGACTCTTCACACCATGGAACTTCACTGATGACCATTAAAAGTGAATTAAATATCCCATGCATCATGCTATCGCCAGCCATAAGGTGTAGTTCTAACCAGTGAAATAGTATTTAAAATTGCTGACGTCTTTGCCAATAATCAGCTGTATTTATACTGAACTTACTGTCCATTCATCCATGAAGCATTCATCCTGTGTTAGGCAAAATGAAGGACTTGCACTTTTAAAATAAATAAATTAGATAAATAGATAAAGAAAGTGCATTTATATCACCACACATTATTGCAAGCATAATGCTATCCATTTTATTTATTTTATTTCCGTTTTATCTTTTTTCCAGTAATGGAACTCAGAGTGGCTATCTATGTTTTGTTAATTGTGACTGGAAATTGTAGCTTAATGTGGACTTTCCAAACACAGAAGGCATATATTTCAAGTGGTGGAAACAAAAAAGGAGGCATTGTGTATTTCTTGTGCACTTCTCATACAACTTAAGATGGGTCCAGTTAAACATTATTGTTGTTGCTGTTCTTTAACTTCAAGTCATTTCCAACTTAGGGCAAACCTGAGGTTGAAGTTTCATGGGACTTTGTCCCATGCAATAAAATTAGTGTTTCTACACATTTAAGAAATGGCAACTGATGAAGCCCATCACATAATGAAAGCTTGTATCGTGGGTTCCAGATATTTCATTGTTTCTAAAGTGTGGTTTCTTTCTACACTTCCTAAGTCACTTGACAATTGACTACTTTTTCCTCATGTAGAGACATGTAAAAATGTCCTATTTAAGATGTGAATGGAATTCCCCCTTGGCCACTTGTAAACTTGACAATGCCATCATTATGGAGGGAGAAGCCGAGATGGGAAGTATTGATTTCTTTCTTCTTCCATTACTGTTTTGGGAGTGAGCAGGAAAGAATGGTAATGTATATCTGTTTTTAAACATAAAATGTATATCTGTTTTTAAACATAAAACATAAAATAAATCGACTTACTTTTTGAATTGAGAGCTATCTGATCTGTACTTACAAAGAGAAATTGTAATATCCAAAGAAAACAGGAGAGGAGACCATGGGATAATTAGAAAAGAAAACGGAAAGAGGAAAACCATGTGATGGGGCAGCAAAATAATCAGTGTAATTTCAAATTGGGACATTGCAAAGCTTAAGGGAAAAACAACAATCCCAAATGCTTCACTTCTCCATGGTGTTTTCTTGGAAAGATTTGCTCAAAGGGAAGTTTCTGTTGCCTTCTTCAGAGGTGGAGAGAATATGACTTGCTCAAGGTGATCCAGTTGACATCCATAGTCAAGCAACAATTCAAACCATTGTCTCCAAAGTCCCATTCCAACACTCAAGCTACTACCACACAGTTAAATATAGCACTGGATAAAACAGATGTAGTGTATTCCAGGAAAATGTGTTGTTGTATGCCTTCAATTTGTTTATGTCTTATGATGGCTCTAAGGCAAACAAGGTTTTCTTGGAAAAATTGTTCAAACAAGATTTGTATTTGTCTTCCTTGAAGCTGAGAAAGTGTGATTTACCCAAGAACACCCAGTGGTTTTCCATGGGTGAATATTCAAATTCTGGTCTCTAGTATCCCACTCTAACACTCAAATCATTATACTGTGCTATCTCACATTCCAGGAAAATATATGCTTTTATATGTGGTTTATATTAATAGCACATTGTATAGCATTCTAGAAGTTTGTAGATTATTTCATTTTCTTGTGTTTCTCATAATAAAAAAGCAAAAACAAAGTTCAAAAGATTTTGAATGGATTACCATATATATTAGTATATAAAAGCTATGTGCCTTATCTTCACAAGGGCAACACAGTTTGGAAATCATTCTTTTGCATTTTCTGGGGATTAGGTAGTACAGGACTTAATTCAAAATATATTATTTTGGTTTGTTTTATGAAATTATTTTTAAATCCACCTTCTCTGAGTAATGGGACTCCAAGAAACAACCTGTATGTGTATCGGTGTTGATACTGTATTGAATGTGCACATATCTAAATTTTGTTTAGATTCTTTGAATCTCATTTGTATTTTTTTCTGTACATGCTTCAGATTGTATTACAAGATTTTGTGTTTTCTTCCCATGCTAAGAGTCACATATAGATGCATTTTTCACAATTTGTACACTTATTTTACTGAGCACATGCAATGCTCTTCAATTAATAGAGCATGCTTTTACATATTACCACCTCCCCCCTTGTTGCCGCACCAATCAAGGACATTTTGTGTGCTTTATTTCTTGGAAACCCTTACGTACTTGTTACATGACTTGCTCAAGGTGAATCGATCCTCCCCTCATCACCCGGCTTCCCATGGGTGGAAGTATGGTCCACACAGATTCCTTCATTGCTTCTAATGACAACACGAGAAGCTTCCTGTGTTGCTGCAGTAGTAGCTGGTTCTGCCCTCCTTCACCCACAGAGCCTTGCTGGGGTCATTTGATGGGAGCCAATGGGCTCCGTGGGTAACCTGGGCATGCTGTCGAATTTTGCCCTTTGAGATGAGGTGATTAGTAAGCCTTGCAAATGTGTGAATGCTTGTGGCAAGATGTGCAATCTCTTGCAACAAATCTAGGAGGTCATGCAAAAATCCCAATTTTGAGAGAATGGTTGAGTCCAACAAAATTTATGTAATACATGCACATGCTTGCACCAGCTGTTGAAGTTTTATACTCCAAAAAGATGACATAGTAACAAAATTCAAAATAACACAAAAAATTAAAATAATACAAAATAACAAGAAACATTGAACACAAATATCATGTTTTAGGTCATCAAAACTAAGGAAAGTGAATGTGCCCTTGACTGGTGTTCTTGATAAGGTTTGTCTTTAAGGGCCCTTCTACACTGCCATATAATCCACATTATCAAAACATATAATCTGCACTGCCATATAAAATCCAGATGATCTGCTTTGAACTGGATTATATGGGAGTGTAGACACATAATCCTGTTCAAATCAGATAATATGGATTTTATATGGCTGTGTAGATGGGGCCTAAATTTCACACATGATTATCTGCTTTGAACTGGATTATATGGTAGTGTAGACTCATACAATCCAGTTCAAAGCAAATAATCTGGATTTTATATGGCTGTATAGATGGAGCCTGAGTCTCACTCATAAGGAAAGCTGACATAACGGGGAATAGAAACAAAAAAGGCCATATTCATCCAAAGAGCCACATCTTAAATGTATCCTGCCTTGCCAAATTTCTTTATTAACTGTGTCCAAGAGCTTACAATGTGATGACATCTGATGTAGTACTTTCCTGAATAACCTCTAACATTTGTCACAGGTCTTTGCAAAGAAAAAGACGCAGAAGTGTAGAAGATAGAGTTGCTTTATGCTGTTTGGAAACTAGAACATGAACCAGTGGATTCAAATTATAAGAAAATACAGTCCATTTAAAGATTAGGAAGTACTTCTTAAATGTAAAAGCAATTTGAGAGTGGAGGAGACTGCCTGGGAGAGTAGTAAACATTTCTTCTTCTTCTTTTGGACATATTTAAACAGAGTGTTAAAGTCCAGAGCTATATTCTGTTGCCAATTTCTTTGCCTGCTCATGTAATCTTAAATGGTAACAACTGATTTAAGTAAGTAAACACAGGTGAATAGCGAGTAAACACAGGTGAATAGCAAAAACAACACTGGGTCTGATGTATATAATTCCATGGATAATGGAAAGAAAGATTGTACATACGTTTTTCAATGTGCAAGGTGATCAAGAAATAATTATGGAAGTCCAAACCGGGTTATATTGTCCAGAGTCTCTTAGTAGTGGGATAAATAATCCAGAGTCTCTATAGTGGGTCCATATGAATCAATGGGGTTCAAAGTAATCCAACCAGCTCACTGTAGGATCAAACTTCGGTAGGATCAAACCACGGTAAAATATGCACAGTTCCGAGTAATCCACGGAGAGGCACCTCCTTGGTGCATGCAGCCCCAGAGTGGAGTGAAGTATGCTCCGAACAAAGGATGCGTGGACGCAGAGACCGGGAATCGAGCGTCTCATAAGAGTAGGCAAACTTTACAACTGATTTAAGACATTAGATCAGAAAGTGTGCGAGTCTGTATCACATGAGATAATACAAAATCAGTAAGGAACTGGGTACAGTCTGGGATACATGTCACATGTGATGGGGTGTAAATAGGTAAGAAACACCCTAATAATTGTACACCAGATATGAGATGATACTAGAGGAGAAAAAAACCAATGGTGTTTGAACTACACTATGTGTCACCTACAAAGTATGGAAGGTCATAAAGATAACAAGCTTTGTTGATTGGTGAACAGACAAGCTGAGTGGGCATAGGAAGAAAAATAAAAAGATGTTGAGGTACAAATGTTATCAAACAGTTTCCAGCACAGAAGATGCTGTTTTCATTAATAGTGATGACCATTTCTAAATAGCCCTGAAATGCTGCTGTAAAATGCTGACTTTTGCTTGTACTGGAAAGACAGACATTTAGGCTGTACTAAAAATAGATATAATAATGAATAATAATACATGCTGCAAAGAAGGAGATTAACCCTTGAATTCCTGTATTTCATCAAATTCTATTAGAGCTGTGCAACTGCTTAAATGGATGAAAAAGTACTTATATAGGTTAGGTTTAAAATGTTTAAGAATATGATGCAAGGACAGAATTCTGTAAAAATGTCTGGATAATGCTCTAGTAGATACTATGAAATTATGGAGGAACCCCAGTAAGATAATGATAATGATGGATTAGAATCTAATTCAGACCTGGGCAATTGCCGGCCCTCCAGGTGTTTTGGACTTGAAATCCCAGAAATCCTAACAGCTGGTAAACTGGCTAGGATTCTGGGAGTTGAAATCCAAAACACCTGGAGGGCCGGCAATTGCCCAGGTCTGATCTAATTGTTTGGGATGTTCATATTCTTACCTGCATTAATGGTTTCCTGTTAAAACCAAAAATAAAGATTCAGTACCTCTATAAGTACTGATGAATGTTTAACATCTTGAAGTCCATGAAATGTAATGACTGAATATGCAATGGAATGGAATGCAGTGAAGTCTAATACCCCAGACTGTGCTATGTCTCTTTCTCCTTCGGTAGAATTTCTGTCTATCGGTCATCTATCTATCTATGAATACTTATAATAAATTGCCTAAAAGGATGCTGAAATGCTGCCGAACCTGCAAATTTTTAATATAAATATCACAAAGTTCCAGTGCTTATGAATGCTTCAGTTGATTGCTAATGTTGACTCTGACTACTTGGCATAACCATCATCACTAAGGTGATCAGACACTAATAAAGGTGAACTTAGAAATATCCAGATTTAGCTAGACAGCCTAAGAAACAGGAATAGGGAACCATATATCTTTTAAGAGGTTGGATGGCCGTCTTTCGGGAAACTTTAATTGTCTGTTTTAGGAGAGTGAGTGTTGGATTAGATGCCCCTTGCAGTCCCTTCAACTCTATGATTCTATCCACATCTGAACTCCACTCTGCACATTGAGAACAACTTCTGTAGCCTATGTGGCAAAACTTCTTCAAGATATCACAATATGTTCCAGGTCTGATGGGATTCGGCTTTCAAATGTACATAACAATAGCTTTATTGACTACCTTGCATAATGCAAGAAAATGTCTTCGGGGCATTTTATCCACTAGAGATGTGCAGAAAATTTGTAAGATCTGTGCATACATTGCCCACACCAAAATTTTAAGAATCAAAACTTTGATCTGGTATATTTCTGTAAGTTATGTAAATGTTGTAACTCTCTGTGATGCAGTTTTAATTCACAGAGCAACCAAGCACTACCGGGAGACAAAGTCAAATGTGTTGTCATGCCTCTCAGCCAATCAAGGCTGAAGGGGGGGGGAGGGGTTGCCTAAAGTTGATGGTTTACTGATTGCTTCTTTTTGCGGTGGATGCATGTCTTTTGCCTTTAATTTCTATCTCTTCTAGGGGTTGCAAGCCTATTTTGCAAGGCACAATTATTTTAAAAATAATTTTAAAGGGTATCACTATTTTCTAGAGCTATTGCCTGTGCTTATTTTGTGTGCAGAGGTTGCCACAACCCACACAAGTTGTTTCAGTCACGCAAAACAAGCCTTTTTTGCAATGTTTTCTAGTGATACCACTCTGCTAACTGTATGCAATTGAGCCAAAAAGCACACAAAAAGATTTATAGTCGGGAACAAACCTTTTTTGCCACATTTTCTAGTGCTATCTGTGTGCATTTTGCTAAAAAAAAACCCCCCACACAACCAAACAGCTAAAAAGCACACGATCAAGGAAAGACATGCATCAGTTCTATCTGTTATTGCATCTGATATGTGTGTTGGGGGCCTGTAACTATTCCTTGTGTTCAGCAGATCTTGTGACCCACTTAAAGCACACCAGTTTTCAGAAAAAAAATCTGTTCTCATAGCAGCTAATTTTTTTTAAAAAAGTCCTCAAAAATCAAGAGATATTATTATTATTATTATTATTATTAAATTCACATTTGTATACCGCTTCATCCCGAAGGCTCTAAGTGGTTTACATAAGATTGTGTGCCCATTGGCAGCACAAACAGGACAGTACAAAAGACATGGGGAAAAACACAAGGGTAGGGAAAGGGAGGGGGGAGGGGAAGAGGTCAGCAGCGATACCTACTGGAACACCACCCCGCCATTAAAAGAAGGAAGGCGGGGGGGGCAGCAGGATCGCTGGTACTGAAGCGCAAGCAGGAGCAGGGGCCGACGTCTCCCCCATGGGGGTCCGTCTTTAAGGTCCCGACCCGATTGCGCAGTGTCCAGGTTGACCCTCGCGGTGGTCTGCCGGGTCCTATGGAGCTGTGCCGACCTATAGCCGGCGCTCCAGAACGTCCTGGATGGGAATGTCCTACGGGGTCTTAGAGTCCTTGCTTCTGGGGGCCCACCTACCAGTGAGCCAACCAGAGCTCCGGCCCTAGTGTCCCGGTTCCCTTGGGTTCTCCGACAGGGAGATGGGTCCAATCCGGGGCTCACGGTGCGTAGAGTGGGAATTCACCTCCCCTTCGCTTCCGGCGCCGTCTCCTCCTCCGGCGGCTGTGTCTCATCTTGCCCAGCCCACCGGTGGAAGAAGAGTCCTCCGGGGGCGGGACCTCTAGGACTTCCGGCAGGGCACCACATCCGGGTACTGCCTCTTCCTCTCCAGGTCCTGGCACGTGGGATGGTCCGGCGTCATCTGCAACTTGTGGGGAATTATGTCCTGGTTATGTTATGTAATTGTAGATAAATTCAAGGACATTGCTTTTGTAGTTTGTTTTAAAAAGGTTTTTGGAAAAACAATTTAAAAATCCCCAAAAATTAATAGACGGAAGGGGGGGGGGAATAACAGTGGTAAATATGTTCTACCATTGTAGCAAATTTCACTCCAACAACTTTAAAATGAGTGAGAAAGGAGCCCCGGATGCCTCCCCCCCCCCCAGCACAATTATTTAACAAAATAATAATGAAAAAATTGTTTTTCTGTCTTCAGAAATAAAGAACTACTGCATGTACTTCACTGACCAATACAGATTTTGGTGTCTGACAGGTTAGATCTGTTTCTGGTTATATATGAACGGCTGATTCCAGAAATGGCATCTTTTCCCCACTTTTCTTGAAATACAGAACACATGTCGTATATCACTCACCATATAATCTTCCATAGGAAATCGTGATAATCATATCTGAGAAATTAGAGGTGTTGAGGTCTATTCAATACAATTTTCTGAATCAGTATTCCAAATAATCTCAGGAACAGGCCGAAAAACCAAGGCACCAAGAAAAAAAGGTTGGACTGTGTAATTATTGGAAATATAGGTTTCAGAATTCTCTTAAAGTTAAGTCAGATTTTAATGCAGGTCTTTTATTATTATCATACATTTTGTTGAAGACATTTTGATTTTTGGCCTCATGTTTGTTTGTTTATTTATTTACTATATTTATATACCATCCCGCTCAGCCCACAGGCAACTTGGGGCAGTTTACAGTTGGTACCAAGACCATAAAATACAAATGGATAATATAAAACCATAGCAAAATCAATAAAAACATGTATCATTACGGTCTCCTTATTAAAAACATTGTCCAGTTCTTTGTCTAGTTGTAAATCTGGCAAATCAAGTAATTTTGTTTTCTATAAAGCTGAAATATTATCAATTAACTCAATGGCAGTTGTTGGTTGAAAACCTTTGTTATTCCACACAAATTTCTACTTTTCCCTCATGTTCCCAAAGCACAACTGGTGCATACTGTCTGCCAACACAGCACTGACTGTCATGTCAAATCATTTAATTGTCAACTGAGAGCATCCTTGTTTTTCTGCAGCATTTCTGACACTAAGCAAGAGTAGGTTTACTGAAAAACAATCCAAGGTAATGTATTAGAAAAACAAAAGAAACAATGGTCTTTATATGTCTTTCATCTGTCAGTACTCATTACTTTCTTCTAAAAGTAGCACAGAAAGGGATCAATAGCATGATCCTGTGGATAAAAGGAATTGGATGAAAAGTAAATGTAGTAGAGTGTGTGGAGCCCCAAATTTAGTTTGAACTTTTATTGGCCATGCAGAGCACATGAACAATGACCACTGAATCCGGGGTGAAACCAATAAAGATGGAAGCAATGTCACTGTGCAGTTGATGACATTGCAAGTCCTGGAACCAGTTAAGGGGACCAGACGGTGCTTACACACACCACAGAGGCTGGTCTTGAACTGGTTGTAGTATCCAGGGTTTTACAGCTACATAAAATGCATTTTCAACTCCTCCCTCAATGAAATGCACATCTGCAGACCAGCATAGAGCTTCATGTGTCCCCACAGCAATTAACTTTGTATGGAGTTGCTTTCACCACACAGTGACTTACACTAAAATATACTGATGCACATTAATGGGTTTTATTTCAGAGAATCCCCTGACTTTGATTAAACTGGTTTAAAGGTTTTACAGTGTGCTGCAGTGTGTATTCACACTGTGCACTATCTAACCACTACACTGTCAATCCACATTAAACAGTCAGTCTAAAGGTGAACATAGAGAACTGCCCAATTAACCTTGGAGCTACTCAGAGGTTGCAAGACTGAACTTGGGTCAAAATGTGTACTTAAATTTCAAAGTGATTCTTGTAGCTTTGGTCCAAGAAACTAAGTTTTACAAGCTAACTTTTACAATACATTTAAACAAGCCAACTTATGATAATCTTGTATGTTGAGCCCACAACTTTTAAAGTTATCTTAATGTCTCAGCCTGTCCAGCTGCAAAAAGAAAGATAATAGTATTTTGTTGTATATTTTTATCTCCACTCCCTGCTGAAGAACAGAAGTTTGAAAACTAGTTGATATGTTCCTTAATTGGCTTCTCTTACTGAGCCTTCTTGAGTAACAGCCAAGAATGTACTATCATCCAACACTTGAGAGATTTGGAGATTTGCTTTAGTAGCAGCTTAGTAATATTGGTGAGGTTCTGCCAAAGTTCTATGCCTTCTTCATGCATCAAAGTCCTGGTTTTAAACTCTGAATGAGTCAGAACCATTCCTTCATCAATAATTTTATGTTGAGATGTTTTAATGAACTTTACATATGCTTTGTCATATTACCTCAGGTTAGGATTTCACCATAAGATGAGGTTTTTTTCCATATGTTTATGGCAAGCATAGGTTTGCTTTAGGACTTCCAAAGGTACAACAGTGTCATAAATATTGAGATTTGTATAGCAAGAAATTATATTTCTTTACTAATCAAGTTACCAAATATTGTTTTCCCCTCAATTTTAGATTGGAGTGTAAGGGCTGAAATAACAAAAATACAAAAGTGTGTGATTTGTTGGAAAGAAAGTACATTCCTCATGCTATGTGTTAAACATTTTGCCATTGTAAAAATATTTTAAAAGATGAGAGTATAACAACATGGTTATTGCTCCATTTTGTCATCAAACAGCAGAAACAAGTGGCTTAGACCTGGTGGCTGTTTTTCTGTATTATCAAGGTTTTTCTACTGACAGTCACATATGCTGAGTTTATGTGAACAATAAAATCTTCCATTTGCTACAGGATGTATACAAAAGATGCCAAGGATTAAAATAAAAAGGCAGCTCCATAGACTCCACAAAGAACAGATCATTACCCTGACAACTCTGCTTTCAAACTCCAGATATTTTTTGCTGTCTGTAAATGTTCTTGAGGGTGAAAAAAGAAAGATATTCCATTATTGTATTGTAGCTCTGAGAAGCTGAACATGCCAGAAGAATACGGCACAATTTTATGACTGAAAAACATTTTAGAGCCATTTCTGATGTTCTCTTAGAAGATGCTGCCCACAGTGGCCTTTGATGGTGTTGATTTCTCTTTGATGCATAATGTGGCCACAATCTTTGCTTGTTTGGTCTTTCTCATACTGTATAAAAAGGACCAGGATTCAAAGGGCTGGATCTGAAATATCTTCTGCATACAAGGACTATTTCTGAAACACTCTTTGTGTCTCTACAAATATATTCGTAATGTTTGGTAATATTTGGCATAACAAATTCTACTTTTGTAATATGTGTGTGTGAAAGTATCTTTTGGGGGCTAAATTTCTCAAATTCCTAATGAGGTGTTGCACTAGATGATTCTTGGGATTTCTTTCACCTCTAAAAGTCTCTGACAACCTCATCAGAAGGGTAAAATTGTGCACCCTACAACACTTGGACTTCAGTTGAGGCACAGAGCCCATCAGCTCCTATTACACAATGTTGATCTACTTCCGGCAGGGCTCCCCGCCTCAACTAAAGTCCAAGTGTGGTAAGAAGATGCTTCATCAATATAGGAGGCTTGAGAATTCCCATGTTGCATAATAAGCAATGCTGGAATCTGGGTTAGGGCGAGGGGCAAGGCGAGTGATGAGGGGTGATGTGGGGTGCAGGACGACTTGTTAACCATACTTCTTAACAGGCCCTGCCAGATTTGCCATGATCCATGGCAAATCCACCCCCCCCCCCAATGAGATGGGGTCCTGAGTGTAACTTTTGTAAAGTCAGATTATTTATACTTATTTTTAGAAAGCCTAAGGAGACCATCTTAAATAACTAGGGAGTAAACTGCATTGAGGCCCTGGCGGTGCAGTGGGTTAAACTCTTGTGCTGGCAGGACTGAAAATCGACAGGTCGGAGGTTCGAATCTGGGGAGAGGGCAGATAAGCTCCCTCTGTCAGCTCTAGCTCCCCTTGCAAGGACATGGGAGAAGCCTCCCACAAGGATGGTTAAACATCAAAACATCTAGGTGTCCCTTGGGCAATGTCCTTACAGACAGCCAATTCTCTCACACCAGAAACAACTTGCAGTTTCCGAATTTGCTCCTGAAGTGAACAAAAAAACCTGCATTAAACTCCTTCAAGTGAGCCATGTCCCTGAGTCTCCAGGACCTGAACAAAGCTGTTGATGATAGAATGACTTAGAGGTCTTTCATTCACAGAACCTTCATAAGTCAGAGTTGACTTGGTGGCAGTCAACAAAAACACAATAAGCTGCACTGGACAAATTGGTATTAATTTCTGTTGTAAACGTACATGGTAGAATTGCACTGTAAAGGTGCTACCTTGCTACAGACAGCTGATTATTATAATGTATAATAAAGCACAGGCAAATAATTATTTGGTGGGTTCTTGTTCTTGCTCTCTGTAGCTAATAAGAAGTTAATAATACAAGCGTTTTTTAAAAAATTATTATTAAAATAAACCTAAACATCACCATCTATCACATGACCCATCTAAAAAACAAACTCTGGAACATTCCTTTTTTCTAAATATCTCATGATCTTAGTGGGAGACGTTTTATGGTCTCCAGATATCTTGTCACAACTTAGTATAAGATTGACTCATCTGAAAGTTACCCAGATGTGGCAACATTCAAGATATTGATATGTCTATCAGACAACATACTCTGTGTACTTTTTGTACAAGGATTACTGTATATTGAAATTCTAGTTATCTTAAATGAGTTCTAAACTTATTGCTACTAAATCCTAAACAAATTAACCATAAGTTAGAAACACATGGAAGCATTCGTTCTAAACACGCACACTTGTTCTTCCAGAATGATCAGGACTAGGTACCTGCTAGGAATTGAGTGGCAAAATTGCTCCCCGTGACTTTTAGTAGAGGTGAAGTCTTTATTTCATTTCTTTGTTTTTACCACCATTGTATGGGGCAATCTTCATATGTTTTGGGACTCTCTTGGGCCAGCTTAGTGCCAAGAGAGGCATTTTTCATTCAGGAATGACACTGGAAGTTTTCTTTTAATTTGTGTCTGGATTGAAGGGGGGGGCTCTCCTGGGGCTAAAATGGCCTGAGTGTATGTATTCAAATGTAACAAAACTATATTTTTGAAATTATTTTTCCATTTTAATAAATATTTCAGATTGTTAAACAATTACTTAGATGGTTTAATAACATATAATTGGTATCAATTATGGTATCTTCCCTGTGAGGCTAGACAGCCAAAGGCAAAGATGGGAATTATGTGCTTCTCCAAATGTATTACTTTTCCCAACAGCCTGGCTTAGGTTAGGCTGAGGATTGCTGGGAATTAGAATCCAATGGCTCCTGATTCCTGATGCATTGTTCTCAGTCCTTCTATATAAGATGGGCTATTAAATCATATAAATACATATATACTGAAATAATTATGGTCTAAAACTTTGTTTGCCTAGAGACTGAAAAGTACTACAAATTTCAAAAGTAGCTTTTTCAGAGGGGGCGGTGGGGAATAGGAGCAAAACATGAATATTTCATTTTATTCATAACACTTATCACACTTAATCAGTAGTTTTATTAATCAAGGCTCACATTTTCAGCAGTTTCCCTTGGGCTGACAGGTGTGTTTGCAGGGATTCTAATGAGGGTCAGATTGCACGTTCCTCATCAGGAAGATCATAATTTTTCTGCACAACTAAAATGTTTGCTCTTGGTGGCAGAAGCAAGTTGTTGCAAATTTCAGATCTGGAGCTCTGGATTCAATCATATAGTCTCTCATGATTTTTCCCCAGTAGTTCTACTTAATTCTTTGTTTCTTCACACCAAACCAACTAAGAAAACTTTTGCTCATTTGTACTCCTTGTAAAGCTATTGTCAAGTTTGACTCTTATCTCAAACAGAACAGATCACCAGGTACTGAAATGTTAATCAAGATTACCAAACTTTGCATAAAATGTGAAATCATGTTAATATTCACATTCCAAAACCTCGGAGATGTATTTCAAATTGTTCTGTTCATCATCCAACTTGCCTTGTCTATTTGATGTGACCACATCCACACCAATCCAAGATCTAGGAGAAGCTATGAGACTGATTAGATCTGCTTCTCCAAGGCTGGAGAAGAGAGCCATGCCCAGTTAAAAATGGATATCTTTTGACTCAGATCTCTTCTCCAATCCAGGTATAGAAAAAGAGGTACCGCTTGCTTCTCTCTTTTTAAAAGTTTAATTCATTATAATGTCATTGGTAAAATATTTCTTAAACTAACAAAGAATTAGTAAGCAAAGATTAACATGGATTTTGATTTTCAGCTTTCTCATAATTAGCATTACTATAATGCAAAAAATGAAATCCTACTTAATTATCCAAGATTTAAGCATATATCTGCACATTATTTATTTATTTATAGCATTTCTACCTTGTCTTTCTCCACCCCAGAGGGGACTCAGGGCAGCTTACACATAGGCAAGTATTCAATGTCATAAAACAATGTATAATTAAGATAAACATTTAAATAGAATTAGAAAACACGTTAAAGCAATTTTAAACATTTAAGACAATATCTTCGCAATTAATCACATAATCCTCAACTGTAATCTGGGCCATTCCAATACTCATTGCACATAATTTCATATCTAACTATTGCACAAGTTCTCCAAAGACTTGGACACAGAGCCATGTTTTCACTCTCTTACAGAAGGTCAGGAGGGAGGGGGCTGATCTAATATCCCTCCACAGCCAAGGGGCCACCACTGAGAAAGCCCTTGCTCTCATCCCTGCCAATCGTGCCCATGAAGGAGGCGGGACCAAGAATAGGGCCTCCCCTGACTATCTTAAACTCCAAAGTGGTTCATAGGGGGAGATCTTCTTGGCTTTTCTTCACGAATGAAGATTCAGGAAGGACTCATCCCACGCTTTCTACAAGTGCGTTGATGATTCGGAGGTTGGGTGTGTCCTTCGAGCCTGTGCAATGGATTTTTCTGATGGAGCACAGCGTGCACAGAACTGACCTCACCCTTTAAACCAAAGGTTTGTCTGCCGAGGCCTAGCAAGCTGGATGGTAGCAGCGAGGTCCTCAGGTCATAGGTTCAGTTTGAGTATGGCAGATGGTGCTCGCTTAACCCTTGTAAGGTCAACCATCTAAGAGAAGGGAACTCGATTTAGGGGGAGATACCATCAGACAGATAAGCTAGTTTGGAAGTGTTTAGGACTTAATAGGAAGTGTGCTCAGTAACAGACTGGCAGCCAGTGGAGCTGACATTGTATGCTCCCTGTATACTGCTCCAGTGAGCTATCTTACTGCCATCCTTTGGACCATTTAAAGCTTCCAAACAGTCTTCAAAGGCAACCCCACATAGAGCGCATTGCAGTAGTCTATATGAGATGTAACCAGAGCATGGACTACTGTGTCCAAGTCTGACTTCACAAGGTATAGGTGCAACTGGCACACCTGGAGTTCCAGGCTCAGCAATGAATTTAAGGGGAACTCCCAAGCTGTGAACCTGTGTCTTCAGGGGGAGTGTAACCCCATCCAGCACAAGCTGTAACCCTATGCTCTGTTCAGCCTTTTATATACTCTCTCTCTCTCTCTCTCTCTCTCTCTCTCTCTCTATATATATATATATATATATATATATATATATACATGTACTTTTATATTGACAAAAATGATTGCCTTAATAGATGAAAATGTATAACAAGATAAAAAAAGTATCATAAAGGTGAAGTGCAAGTATTACCTTTCCTCGTTGCAAGAGCTAAACTTAACATGAGTCCAAAGTTTAACTCCTAACATGAGGCATGCAATAAAGTGTAGGCCTCTGTATGAGATGACACAGTTAATGAGTGGTATTCCCTGTTCCTTCCTAGGGCTGAGAGAGTGACTGCCTCCAGGAAAAAAATCCATTAAGCATTATTTTAAAAGAAGGAGTTGTCTGCAACCAGGCATGTAGCCAGGGGGCTAAGGGGCTTCAGTCCCCCTGAAATTCTCAGGTGGTCCCCGAAAAGGCCTTACTGGTACATTATTTAAACTGTTATGTTTATTCATATCATGCTCATTATATCCCACATTAATGGGGTTATTGGGATAACAATACAAAAGGTTTGCTAGGGTAGACCCTCTTCCACCCAGTCTCAGCCCCCCCCCCCCGAACCAAACTCAGCCCCCTCCGAAACAAAATCCTGGCTACGGCCCTGTCTGCAACCTTTCTCTGTGGACTAGCAATCATGACTTTGGGGCAGAAGAGTGTGACTCACCCACGCAACAACTTATTAAGAGTGTATTCTATAGGGGGGGGGGGGAACAAACCTCCTCTTCTAAAGGATATGCCTTTTTTTAAAAGCAACCCAGGAGGTTGCTTAGTGCAGCCACCCCCAGCCCAGTTTTTATGTTCTGCTGCTGGGAAATCCTTGCCAATAAATGCCAAGAGCAGGAACTGCCCAAATTGTAGGTTGTCTCTCTGACACAAAGGCATACCAATGGGAACCCTTCTATCTGGAAGAGGGGAGGGAACAATGAAGAAAAGGCTTAATCCCCATTAGAAACCTGCCTCCTACCTCGCTGAAGCAAAGAGCACAGCAGGGGAGAGGAGCGGCCCTAAATAGCCTGCAGCTCTGCCCCTGTCAAAAGCCCCCACTAAGTCTGGTCTCCTTCATGAGGGCCTCCAAATTCCCCCATTCCATGCCTTACTTTTTGTCTGCCAGTTATGGGCGGGCCAACTTGTTGCTTCCACTATATTGGCTATTGCTTCAAGTAATGACAGTGTGAATAAATTGTCAAAATTTGCTTGAGATAGTGCTTGAAGTTCTGGAAGAACTCTTAATGAGTAATTTTTGCTTCTTGAAGACTTAGCATGGGGATTTGGTTAACCAGTTACAATTCATGAGTAAACCAGTTTTTTATCAGAATTTTTTGGGGGGAGGGGTTTGAACTTCTAACCCCCTTTGATTATAGACCTGGGTCCTTATATACATATTTCCAATCAGACTACTTCTAACATCATTATAGCAACATAGCAAACATGCTTTGTCTGGTTTACTTCCAGGCATAATTCAAGCTCTATGCAACTGAGTCCAGACCAAAGAAAAAAAGGGAAAAAAGAATTTCACATAAACCTTCCCAAGTTTTAAATCTCAGAAGCATTTTTTATGAACCTTCATTAAATCAGAGCATCAATTCTTTCCCACAGGAGACCAGACTGGCCTCTCTCTAGATCTCTCGTAAATAAACAAATCTAGATAATAGTGATCCCTTCTGAAATAAAAGATCTGGTTCAAGAATACCACAAGGGCAAACCACATCTGAACAAATTCTACCAAGATATTTGAGATCTAGACAATGCCTAGAGAGGACATCATTTGTTGGAGGTGAATAAATGAAACCACAGATACAGGTCTTGTAGATGTTGGGATTGAGTTGTATTGATGCTTTATTACCATGTCTTATCTAATTGTGTTTTAACTGTTCTACTAGGAGTTTTTAATGCATATGTCCCATTTTTATTTATCAGTAAGTCTTGAGTTCCATTTGGGTGAAAAACAGAATAAAAAGTAAGTAAATAAAGAAATCATTTGGAATCTAGCATTCTTAGCACAGTATTGGATTGCAATTAATGGCCTTGCAGTTTGCAAAGTAGCCATAGAAGGAGTACCAGGCTTTAGATTTGTGTTGAGCAATGTGTATTCCTCTAGTTTCTGTTGGAATACACTTCCCACCAACCTAGCAAGCATAAATAATGAAGGATGATGGGATTTTAAGTTGAGATGCATCCAGCGCCTCCCCAATAACCTTCTGCTTTAGCTGGCATATTTCCTCCTTTAACTTGATCAGCAGATACATTCAACAAAAGTTTTCTAGTTAATAAGTGTCTGGGATATTTATATTTAAATTCACACCATGTTTCTGTCATTAGATGAGAAAATTATTTTAATGCCTCATTTAATGGAAATGAATCAGTTAGTCAGATATACCCAGGATAATAGGAGTACTGTAATTACAAAGCCTGTATCAAGATTATTTTGTTAAAAAAAATAAAAACAACAACAATAACAATAGCGACAAGAATTTAATAGGAACATCATTCCCTCAGTGTGAGTTTTCAATTACCCTGTACTGTTGTGTTGTGTTATGCATACAAAATTTTCCTAAGAATGTTTTCCCTTTACCACCATTATTCCCCTGGATGATGAAATGAAGCAGGCTGCTGAACTCTTAGATCTGATATGCAAAAAGTGATTAGACAATAGTACCTAATTTAGAAATTGAATAAAGCTTTAATTTTACCCTGTTCCTGCATCTCAGGGTCCTAAGCAATGAGATGGAAGTGTTTGCTGGGGCACAGTATGGTGCTACATATTTTTCGACATGGAGATAGAAGACTTAGAGTCAGGATTTCCCAATTTGTCTGATAAATTAGACTGAGTCTAAGAAATTTAATGCTAAAGATTTCTTTCTCTTAGTCTCGAAGATGTTACAATTATTTTTTATTTATTTATTTATGACATTTATAGCCCGCCTTTCTCAACCATACAGCAACTCAAGGTGGGTTACAGATTGGCATGATTCGATGCCATGCATTCATAAAAGTGCAATTAAAAACAGTTAACATAACTATATATATAAATTCGGAAACAGCCCTAGTGAATACATGTTTTAATGGTGTGTGTGTGTGTGTATGTATACACACACACACACACACACACACACACACACACCATTAAAACATGTAGTCACTGGGGCTGTTTCCAAATTTCAGATACTTCTGAATTTCGGAATTTTTTTTGCCTACTTCTGACTTTTAAAGCAATTTCCGATCACTGCCTCCAAATGGGATTGGTGTTTGCATTTCCGAATTTGTTTGGAATTCTGAATTCTGAATTTTGGATGTCATTTCCGAATATTCTTGCTGATTGCTCATTGGCTGATGGCTAACAGCTGACTCTCCCTTCTGCTGATTTTTTGGGCCCTTTTTGAATGCGGACGCCATTTTTGAAGACTTCCAAATTTTGGAAATACTTCCGAATCAATTCCGAAAAAAATTCAAAAAATTTGGAAGTCAATCAGATCTGATTTTTGAACGAAATCAACATCCGATTCCGGAATTGAAGCTTTCTTTTTGCCTTCGGAAACAGCCCTAGTAGTCACCAATGTCATCCCACTGCATATTGATACAGACATGACCATGTATGTATTTCAATAGGATTTGTCAAAAGTCATAATAAGCAAGGCACCAGAACCCTCCAAGGCCCATGTCTCACTGGGGTCCAAATATCAAGCAAAAGTATTCCGAATATATACTCTCAGTTAACTGGAACCCAAGCAACTGAAACTCTCAGTAATAATATTTTAAATAAAAGTTAATACTATAATACTGTGTTACATTGAGGACCTCCTCACATGGAGGGTGTCCTCTGTCTCTACACACTTCAAACATGGATCCCATTAATCAACATACAACCTGTTCCGTGGGTTGCCTGTGGGATTCTGTCTCTGCAGGATGTAGAAACAGTTGGATTTTAAAGATGGGCAGAAATTGCTTTCACTCTTCTCCCTGTGTTTAGAAAACTTAGAAATTGGTATTTTTCCATAGGATGGAAAATGGTACATTTGAACATTTGCACAGTCTGCTTTCTGATATTTCAATATGGGTGTGCATGTGGGTGGTCTTTTCATTTCCCTTGATGCTGCTTCTCTTGTCATTATTCATTGGACACAGGGAAAGATTGGTAAATAATCATATCCTCCCTTTTTTGAATTTTAAAGCTTTTATATAGTAAACACAGGTAGAATAATGTACATTTCAGAAACCATTTCATGATACAAACAGAATGTTATTCACTTAATTTTCCTAACATTTCTGATTCCACATTTATCTCCCATTTGTGTCTAACAATATTACTGTCCTCCTTCCCCCTTCAGGAACAGTACTTTCCTTTATTTTTTTACTGGATCAATCTTGGAGAGCGTATGGTTCAGTTCTTTATATTTTCCTTTTCCTTTTCCTATACCTTTCAAATTTCCCCAGTTCAGATTCTATTTCTTCTTGATTCACCATGTTGTATATTTGGTTCTTCTTTTGAGAATGTAGCCCGGGAGCATGACATCCACGACATTCAAACCATCTTTTAACTTCCCACTTTCTGGGCTTTTTCCAGCCCAATGCTACAGTTGCTTGGGCAACAATTGTCATTTATTTTATCATATCAGCCCAGTCTTTAATGTTGTTCTTCCTACCTACTTTCTGGGAAAAGAATGATTATTTCTTGTTTGACTCTAATTTATGCCTTATTAAATCTTCCATCTCCTCCTTTATCTTGTTATATAATGTTTGTACTTTATTGCAATCCCACCACATATGCATATAGAAGTCAATTTCTCCACATCTTTACCAACATAATTTTGTGATTGATTTAGTTATATGACCTAATTTAATTGGGATTCTATACCATTTGGTCAATATTTTCCTTTGTGTTTCTCTAGTCTTTATGTGTTTAATTTTTTTTGATTGAATTGATCCAGTGTTCAATATCTAACTCATTATTGTTCAGGTTATCTTTCCATATTTCAGCCAATGTTTGTTTCAATTTATATTGTTTTTCAAATAATTTCTTGTATATGAAACATATCAGGCCTTTCTCCTTTTCTAATTTCCAAAACCTGTTTCTGGATCTTCCCCTTTCCTCCAATCCATAATCCTTTGTTTCAAACCATTCCATAGAAGCCAGTTACCTTGACCACTGTTATCCATTATTGTCTCCCAATCCTTGGTTGTTCTGTGTGGATTTAGGAGATCTAATCAGCTTCATTCTGTTTTGTTTTAATTTTGTTAACACTTTGCCAAATATCTGTTTTTCTTTAATTATCTAGCAACCCTATTGGGAGTATATCTATTTTATTTATTAGGAATTTGCTTTGCCATTTTTTTACAACACTTAATTGATATGATCATTGGGGCTCTTTAATTTCTTTTAATACCTTATTGTCAACCCTCCCTTTTATCTCACACATCGATCCCGTTCAGTTATTGTTTTTGCAATTCTGGCTAACTTTTTGCATAATCAAAGTCTAATTCTAACTGTCTTGTTGATCGGCAGGCCTCAAAATAGCCCTGTAAACTAGGTGCACCCCATCCTTCATTTCCTTTTGGGGACTAAAATATTGAGTTGGCGATTGTTTTTGTTTGCTCCTGCTAGTTTTGTTTGTTCCTGCTAGTTTTATTGAGCTGTCCAATTTCTTGATAATTTTCTTGGGAATACTATATATAGACATTTTGGGAGAATCATCATTTTAGCTATCTTAATTTTGCTTGATATATCACAGTTCCAGTTTTTTCTATTGTGCATTTATTGTTGATTCTTTTTTCCATAAATGATTATAGTTCAATTGTATCACTTTAAGCTTTTGGGTATGTATAACCCTAAATACTTTAACTTGTTTTCACCCAGTTTTATCCCCAAGATAGTCTGTATTTCTTTTAACTCTTTCCAAGTAAGATTTTATGTAGAATGTTTGATTTTTGAATGTTAATGATGAACTCTGATAACTTTTCAATTTTTAAATTATGTTAATTACTTCTTTTATAGAGTAATCTGGTGATCCTAATAGAACCATGGCATCATTGGCATATAAATTAACTTTAATTACTTCTTTCCCAATTTTAAATTCTTTAATTTTTTATCATTTCTGATGAAGTTATCATATGGTTCTATTGTCAATGCAAAGAGGATGGGGAGAGGGGCAGCCTTGTTTAGTCCCACTTTGAATCTTAATTGTTTTTGTTCTGGTCATGTTGATGAGTAATTGCACTTGATTATCTTTATAAAGTTCCATAATTACTTCACAGAATTCCCTATCCAAATTAGAATCTTCACAGACTAGAGAGAGATACTGGTGGTTTACTGTGTCAAACACTTTGTAAACATCCAATTTTGATAGCAGTATTTTCTCTTTCTCTCTTGTAGCTTGGTTAATAATAACATTGAGTATATTCTGATTGGATTTTCTAATTTTCTATTTTTAAAGAAACCATATTGGCCCTCTCCTTTGGGATTATGTCTTTCAATCATATTCTCTCTAAGTCGTTCCAAGCCCTTGGGGAAGGACGGCATATAAAACCAAATAAATAAATAAAATTAATAAATATTAGCAAGAACGTTAGTAAAAATAAATCTAAATTGCATAGTGTGATTGCAATTGTAAGAGTTGGTGTTGATCTTCTCTTTATTGGATTTTAAAATTGTAATTATTTCCAACCTTTTCCGTTCTGACCTTTTCTATGTTGACCTATTTCCAACCTTTTCCTCCTTAAAAAAAACCTGTTACTGTAACTGCACAATTTCAAACTTTGAAATTCTGCTTTTTAAAAATAAAATTAAAAAACCCTGTGATGTGGGCTCTCTAATGACAATGGAATGGGAGAAGACAACAGCTTCCTCTTCTCATTCCATTGTCTGCAAAATGCCCACATACCTCACAGGGTTTTTTCAATTAAAAAATTCTACAATTTTAGAATTTCAAAGGTTTGAAACTTTGCAGTTACAGCAATTTTTTTTTTAAAAAAAGAGGATAGATGTGTGATGAGGAATGTAGTGCTTGGTTTAACTAGAAGGGGACAGAGACACATTTTGTATAATGAGAATGGATGCATTCTCGGTTTTCTTTCAATATGGAATACCATGGAAGTTGAGAGGAAGAAGAGTTCTCCCCCTCCCCAGTGTGATGATGTCCTTAGTTAAGTTTGTCTCTATTTGCCTTAATTTGCTTTTAATTATTGTATTTCAATATTTATGTTAAGTCAATACAGAGTTTATGGTATGGTATACTATGGAGTATAGTATTAATTAGGCCCATTTTAATAGTACCTCTCAAGGAAACAGGAATACATTGTATCTACTAATCCCCATGGGTGCTGGTTAACTACAAGTTTAGTATGCAATGGCAGGTTTCTTCTGAAAGCAAATTCAGCTATAGAAAGTTGACTAAATTAATGACTACAATAGCAGACAAAGGGTTAGATTTCCACCCAGGACCTCCTCTCTTCATGTTACTTAACTTGATGCATGTTGCATATAATGGGGGAAATCCCCCAAACAGTTTTTTTAGAAGTCTGTCCCAAAATTAAATTCATTGTTTAATAGTGATTTAATGCATAGATATGCCCCACTGATTTATTGCATCTTCTCTAGGGAGAGCTAAGACTCTCATAACCTCCAGCTTTTCACAGAGGAAAATTAGGACATTAGGACACAGTATTTTCAAGTGTAGCCTGACCAAAGCAGCATAAAATGGCGGGGACGAGAGACAGGACCTTTTCAGTGGTGGCTCCTCGGCTTTGGAACGCCCTCCCTAAAGACATCAGATCGGTCCCCTCCCTCCTGACGTTTCGCAAGAAAGTCAAGACCTGGTTATTTGAGCAGGCATTTGTTGATGAAATATAAGGCTTAATTGGATATAAGGAATGACGACGATGTGATGGAAACTGATTTCAACATGACGCTGAGGCTGCAATTGTATGTTTTTAATTGTTAAATTGTTATTATATGTTTTTTTCTGGGGGGGTTGACTTGTTGCTGTGTTGTATTGAGGGCAGAGACTGCCTGTGTAAACCGCCCCGAGTCGCCTTCGGGCTGAGAGGGGCGGTATAGAAATGTGACAAATAAATAAATGACAAATAAATATGCATAATCCATTCATCTATCTTATATTTATTTACAGTATTTGCAGTATTTTTATCCCGCCCTTCTCAACCCCCGAGGGGGGAATCAGAGCAGCTAACAATGGCACAATTTGATGCCACAATATACAATATAAAAACCATAAACATACAAAATTAAACAATGACACATAAGTCAAAACAAAACACATAATCAACAGACAAATAAGTTAAAAACAGTATTCCATCAACAAACCCAAACTCGTAGCTTGTAAGCCATATCCTCATATATCGGGTTGCCAATCCAATTCTGGTCAAAGATGCTACATTTTGCTATTGTGCAAAGGCCTGGTCCCAAAGCCAAGATTTTTACTTTTTTCCTGAACGCCAGGAGGGATGGGGTCGATCAAATTTCACTTGGCAGCGCATTCCACAGGCGGGGGGCCACAGCCAAGAAGGCCCTGTCTCTCGTCCCCACCAGCCGCATTTGAGACGTTGGTGGGAGCGAGAGCAGGGCCTCCCCAGATGATCTTAAATCATGAGGTGGGACATAGGGGCAGATGCATTCGGACAAGTAAGTTGGGCCATAACCGTATAGAGCTTTATAGGTCAAAACCAACACTTTGAATTGAGCTCGGAATTGGACAGGCAGTCAGTGGTGCTGACACAACAAGGGGGTGGTATGCTACCTGTATGTTAGTAATCTGCTGCCTGTTGGACTACCTGCAGTTTCCGAACTGTCTTCAAAGGCAGCCCCACATAGAGTGCATTGCAGTAATCTATATGGGATGTTACCACAGCATGGACCATCATAGCCATATCAGACTTCCCAAGGTATGGGCGCAACTGGCGCACAAGTCTTAACTGTGCAAAAGCTCCCCTTCTGCAAACTTCTGCATGTTTATGAGGACTGGAGAGTTTGTCTTTCTCCCTCTCACTTGAAGGAAGAGTAACTTACATCCCAGGGCCCTGTAGTGGAGGCTGTTACCAGGGACTCTGCTAGAGAGTTTGTTTAATACTGTTTTAATACTTGTATATTTTAAGTTGTATTGCAATGCTTTTAATTGTGAGCTATTTTGAGTCTCTATATGGAGAGAAAGAGTGGGCTATAAATAATAATAAACATGAATAACATCCTATTAAAAGTTGTTAAATGGGTAATGGCGGGGGGGGGGGGAGAAAAAGTGTCCCATTTAAGAGTGCCTGGTCAGGTGGCACTCTTAAATGTGAGAGTAAGCATGATCAAAAACTAATTGCCATAATTAAAATAAAAAGAGTTCTACTGTACTGTTACTCTGTTTTGCCTGCATGGTATTCTAGTAATGCTTTCCTAAAGTCTTCCTATCATCATGCATATGTTGAAAATTTACATTTGACAAGGTTAGTAAAACTGAGAGCTTGAATGCATGCATGCACTTCAGTTATTTTACCACCTCTATGAGATAAGATTGCCTTTTTGACTGAACCCCCAAAAGACACAAAATTGAGGTCTTCGGGATTATAGAAGCTGAGATCGCAGTTCATGGGAAGTGATACTTCCTTCCTGAGGCTCCTTGTGATTGCTGTATTTGTCGGATTAAGAAACATTTTGAATTTGGTGCTTGTTCTAGTATTTTCAGAATGCATCCTTAATTAAGGATTTACAAGATAATTGCATTTGATTAAAACACAGTGAGCACAGTTTCACTTGATTGATAATTAAAGTCGTGTCCGTCCGTCCGTCCCCCCGTCCCCGGCTGTTCCACTTTCCACTCACATTTAGTGGTT
Organism: Anolis apletophallus; assembly: GCA_030556195.1. NCBI lineage: Eukaryota > Metazoa > Chordata > Lepidosauria > Squamata > Anolidae > Anolis > Anolis apletophallus. The sequence goes on from JARBWK010000002.1 coordinate 60,706,666, forward strand.
AGTCGCTCTATAACACAGTGGAACTAGAGAGTTTAAATATAAAACTCTTCCCTTCCCACCCTCTCGTTTTCTGTGTATGTATGTGATCTAGCTGGGTTTTTGCAAACCATTTGTAAATCCCCTGTCTTTTTTCAACCCACTGGATTTTCTATTTATAGTCCCATAGATGAGAAAAAGGTGAAGGATCTGAAAAGAGATCAATTTAATGAAAGCAGACAGCAGAGACAGATGAGTTTACAATATTGTGTGAAATGGGGTATGGAACAAATGGCATTTTTAAAAATACATTTAAAAATATGTGTGTGAGGATGTAAGTCCTGAATTCATTCATCTTCATGCAGTAAACAGCAGTAAAGAATTTGCCATGCTTTTCAGTTTTAAAATTCCTCTTCTTTCAGTCAGAGAGGTTTTGAACATTTTGGAGACTGGTTCTTGCATATTTCCTTAAACTGTGCACAATTGGAAAGTGCAGAAATTGTTTCTTTGTTGCATGATTTAGTAAAACTGGTAATGTTGTGTGGATTGCTCATATCTTCCTTATGAAAGATATTCCTTGTTATTTTGTGCTTCTTTTGCTCAAGTGCTTAGCTTTGTAAAAAGGAGACAAATCCTTTATGCAAAAGCTGTTTTCTTTTTTACACATCTTGTGGAATGTAAGATGCATTTGAAATCTTGGGCTCATGAAAACTCTGGGGCATCTCAAGGGAACTGCAATTTGGAAAATGCCCCTTTTCTCATGGTCAAAGATATATTTAGTTTAGAAAATGAGAAAACCAAGAGATGGCATAACTATATTTACATATCTGAAGGGATCACATGTGGAAGATGGAGCCAGCTTATTTTCTGCTGCTTTATAGACTAAAACATGAACCAGTGGGCTTAAATTATAAGAAAAGAAGTCCCACCAAAGCATTAAGAACAACTTTTTATTTTTTATATTTTAAGAGCTGTTCTACAATAAAATAAATTGCATGGGGTGCAGTGAATGTTCTTTCTGTTGAGGCTGGATGTTTTAAAACAGATTGGATCACCATCTTTCAGGAGTGCTTTCTTTCTATATTCTGCAAAGCAGCAAGTTGGACTAGATTGCCTTCTAGTTTGAAATATATGACTATTGTTAATATTGATCTTTAACTGCTTTTCCCCCCTTCCATACTTCTCAACAGGTAACACACGCCATTTTGCAATTGTAATGGCATGGATTTGTTGTTTCTTTTTATAGTTCACCTTTGTAAGTGCAGTCAGAACAAGTAATCTTAATAAAGTTTTTTAATTAACTGCTATTTATTTTTGTTTCAATAACTGCTCTGGTTTAAATCCTTCCTGTGGAAAGACTTCTGTATATCTTTATGTGTATTATAATCAGATCCTTTCATCAGCAAGAGAGGGGTTTTTATTGTTGGCTTTCATGGCAAGAATCACTGGGTTGCTGCGAGTTTTCCTCAATGTTTCACCTGTGGCTGTCAACTTCTGAGGTTCATGAATCTCTGAAGATGACCAACAAAAAATACTGGAATGGTTTGGTGGCCATTGACCTTTAGTTTTGGAGTTTTTGCCCTCCTCCAGAGAGCACTGTGGACTCAAACAATGATGGATCTGGACTAAACTTGGCATGAATACTTAATATGTCCAAATGTGAACACTGGTGGAGTTTGGGGAAAATAGAGCTTGACATTTTGGAGTTGTAGTTGCTGAGCCCCACCAATGATAGAATTGGGTCAAACTTTCCACACAGAACTCTAGAGGAGACAGGCACTGCAGGCATACGTGCTGCTCTCTCCTCTCCATGCACACAGCTTTCCAAGACATTTTAAGGAGGCTTCCTAGGGAAGGAAGAGCGATGACCTGGAACTATCCTACCCTGGGCTTCCTTTAAAAAGCCCCCCTTTTTCTCTTGAATTGCACTGCAGGCCCAGCCTTTTTCCCCTTCACACCTTTCTGTTTTTCTTGATTTGCACTGCCGGCTCAGCCTTTTTTCCCCCTTCACACCTTTCTGTTTCAGGTTTAATGCTTACTTAAACTGTTTTGATTTCCTACTCTAGAGAAGAGGTAATTAGGTGATAGTAGTTTTCTGAGAATTAGACTTTTCTTTTTGTTTGCTGGGATTACTATTATTAATAAATATTATCTTTTAGAAATGTTTTCTGAAGGAGAGGAGAAGAGGAGAAAAAGAAGCTAAAAGGGTGACTCTCCAAGCCCCCAAACATGCACGCACATCCTACTCGCCCATCCCAGTCAGTTCCACTAAATAAAAAGAATCAAGAAACTAAACTAAAATAAAAAAGATTCAAGAGAGAAGCCAAGCCAGGACGCCACTGTGATGCATGATCGGCTGCCAAGTGGTCCCGTTATGGATGGGAAAACTTTGACGGCTGGGTCCTTGCCATTATGGCCATCTGGCCAAGCAAAAAAGCCTGATTGGCTGAAGGGAACCAACCCCTCCAATCTGGAATTCCCCAGATTTTCTGGTAAGCATATTTGTATTGACATCTCAGGTGGAATTGTTGTGGAGGTCTTAATTTCCTCTATTTCACATGAACATATGTTCACATGGGCTCACCACAAATTAAGCTCATTATCAAACAATGCAGTGCAGTTCTGTGGTTGATTAAAAGTAAACCCCCTATCAAACAGAATTAGCTTTCCCCTCCCCACTTATTTATTTATTTATTTTATTAGTCAATTTTATATTCCGCTCCTCCCAGCAGGCTTGCTGGGTGGGGAGGGCGATTTGACTCCCTCCAGCAGAGAAATAGTACCACTTGGGACTATATTTCAGGGGCGGAGCTAATCTAGCCAAGTGTTCTGCCCCAGGAGTTCATTCTTTTATTTGGCACTGTCCCACCCTTCCGCCCACTAACAGTGTACTTCCTGGGTTGCCTCTGGGGTCGGATAGGATTTTTCTCCCCTACATTCTTGGGGGTGGGGTTCGTCTACCCTACACTGTTTCTTCATCCTGCCCAGATGCGTCTGTGCCTCTCCTACACCGTAAAATTTCTTCATGGGTTGATTCATGTTTCTGGGTTTTAAATAGGCTATCATGAGGAAATTGAAGATAGGTTCACATCTTGGTGTACACCTCAGGCACTCCTTTGTGGTGTAGGCCAGAACCGGGAACTCTCAAATGCGGTTTAAACAACCAAGGTGAGGGTGAACAGAAATAGCTTTGGAATGGGTGGAGTTCTGGCCCCAATAAACTCTCTGGAGTTGGGGCAAAATTCTCTAAACTGTTTCCCTGCGTGGTCACCCTAGAAACAGTACAATTTGATTACATCTGGAGACCCAAGTGTTTCACCCAAGTTAAGGAGTAGGTCTTCGATGGCTACTGCCTTACCTTATTCCACACCAAGTTCATCCCCCTTAAGAATTGGTTTGTGGGTCACAGAAAAGTTAAAAAGTTTTAAACTCCACTGTGTGCCTTGTTTTTGTTTTGTGTAGTTTGATACATATTTTATGCAGGAACGTTTTAATATGTGTATTTTATGGAATGTTTCAAAATGATTATGTGTTTGTATATGTTTTAGTAATGCTGTAACCCACCTCAAGCAGTGGGGAGAAGCGGGCAAGAAATAAAACCATTATTATCATTATTATTACTTGAAACACAAGATGAGTCCACAGCAGACACTCTGCTGGCTGTTGTATTGGCTCACACAATTATTATTATTCTTATTTAGGTAACATTAATAAAGTTGCCCATATTTATCCCACATGGTTGTGTAATCACATTATTTCAGTGGTTGGGGGGCAATCACTTTCTGTAAAATGTTTAAAGGATCATATCTTCATTATCTTCAAATTTCGAAATCTATCTTATCCTTCTTTCTCTATATCTTTTAATGTTTAAATTACATCCCTGAGTTTTTGCCTCACTGTAATTTTTTCCTTGCCAGCTTTCCTTCTCCAGTTCAGTAGGCTTATTCTCTCTTGTCATTACAATCATGTCACTCCTCCTTTATACAAGCCTCTGTATAGACTCCATTGAATTCTATGTTCATATAGAGTTCATACAATTGCTTTGGGTAACAGCTTCCAGCCTTTTTTTCATTGAAGAATCTGCATTACTTAGCTCATAGGGTAATTTTGGCATTCCACTTAAAGGGAGTTCTACTGAAAAGATGAACATATGGGGAAAAATATGTTGACACTAGCCATCCACATGAATATTCCTGAGTTTCTTGTGCACATCACCCCTGGAAAAATCCAAGTGCAGAAGACAGCAGAAAGAGAGTAGTTTTCCATGTGGGTTTTCAATATTTCCTTTTATTATCTGAGTTCTCAATTTACTGGTGAACCTGTTTATGCATTTAACAGGCTTCTATGTCTTCCTGACTTTGTGGTTGTCCACCTAGTGTGTAACATGATTTTATAGCCTTCTGGAAACTTTATGTCCTTATGTGTCTTGTAGGTATTAGGCTTGTAGATGTCCAGGTTGGTTCATCAAGTGCTCTGCTATGGCTGACTTCCCTGGTTGAATTAGTCTGCAATGCCTTTCTTGTTTGGGTGCTGCATTCGGTGGTCCCAATGTAGACTTGTAATAGTGTAAGAGCTGCATGATATACAGTAGACTCCTGCATAGGTGAGAAGATCCCTCTTGTCCTTTGCTGAATGTAGCACTTGGATTTTCTTACTGGGTTTATATATAATTTGTAGGTTGTGTTTTTTCATCAGCTTCCCTATGCAGACAGTAGTTTCCTTGATGTATGATAAGGCCACTTTTTCTGTGAAGGATCTTTGTCTTTACTTTCATGGAAGTGGTGGGGGTTTACATATTCTTTTTGCATAGTCTTCCAGGGCTTTAATTGTGCTTAAATCAAGGAACAAAAATCAAGAAACAGGAAAGGCAGTGCAGATTAATTCAACCAGGGAAGTCAGCCATAGCTGAGCACTTGATGAACCAACCTGGACACCACATATTATTTGAGAACACAGAAATGCCATTCTAACAACTACCATGACATACTAGACAGAGAAGCCATTGGAATCCACAAGCATGTGGACAATTTCAACAGAAAGGAGGAAACCATGAAAATGAACAAAATCTGGCTACCGGTATTTTTAAAAAAACATCTAAAATCAGGACAGTAAAGAAAGAACACATTCAAAAACAGGGGAATTCCAGACAAGAAACAATCAGGGCCAGCTAATCACCTCTCAACAAAGGATTCCCCCAGGCAGGAACCAGCCAAGCCTTGAAATTGCAAGGCTATTCAATGCTAATCAAGATGATCACTTGTAGCATTCAGGGAGTTGGACTGAATGGTCCATGTGGTCTCTTTCAACTCTAATATTCTATGATTCTAGAGAATCAGTTGTCACCAGATTGCAAGGAGATCTCTGTGTACACAAAAAGCTTAAGTAAACATCTCATGTGAAAAGTTTAAAAATCTCAAGAAACTGACTAGGAAAGATCTCTTCCAAGACGTTGGAGAGCTACTTTCCATCACAGTACTAGTACTGATGAGCTGACTCAATAAAAGAGAGTTTCTTATATCCCATTAAGAAACACACTATGTTTTTTGCTACTGTGGCTGTCTTTACAGATAGGTAACCAAAATGCAAGTGTAATAAAATCAGTGATATTTACTCCGTAAGGCTGTTCCTCTTTCCAGGGCATGCACTTGCTTTGAAGATTGATTATGCTATTTATTGTGCAAGCTTGTAAAATGCAAAGTGATTAGATGTACAGCTACTGCTTAATCCCATCTCTGTCACTCTCTTAGTCAACAGTGCCACAGTCCTAGCAGCTTTGCATGTACTTGCAGAGAAAGGTCACATTTAGCCATCAGCTCTGAAAAACAATCTTGAAGGGCAACTTAACTGCATTATAATAAGGGCTCGGAGCACCTTACAACATTCTAACTTTAACACAATGCACAAACTTTTCTGTAAAAAGAAAACTAGTATGGGAGTTGTGGCATTTCTGGGGGCAGGAGGGTCTATTTTCAGAGCATGGAAGTAATGAATTGTGTCATTCATTACAAACAATTATTTACAGTACATGTAATTAATTCCTTAAAATTGTAATATAATGAAAGACCGAGATGTCTTCCATACTAAGGTCTTGTAGGAGAAGTTTGAAAACAGTTATTTGGACATATTTAGGTGAATAAAGGTAGAGATGCATTTTTCCTTTGCTGCTCTAACTTATATTACTTTGATAGCATTCTAGTTACCATTTGTATTTTTTTGTTTTTAGATACTTGTTATGTTGTGATTTTTGGTATGGAATTTTAGATATTTATAACTTATTTTAATCATGTTTTCACATAAAATTTTTGTTGGCCCTGAGCTCTTGTGAGGAGGACCAGAGTATTTATTACCAACTGGTCAATCAATTTAAAGAGCGCATGGACTTACAAGACCTAGATGTATTGTTTTTATTGTACCAATGTCAAAAAGTACCATATCCATTTTCAGTGTAACTTTAAACCGATTAATGTTGTTACTGGCTTTTTAGTTTTATTGTTGATATTTTGTACTTTTAAATTATACTGCACTGATTGTAATTTGTATGCTGCTTTGAGTCCCAGGTTTTTTTTTAAAGGTGGGAAATAGATAACATTAGATAACATTCATCTCCATCAATATATCTTAGGGTATTCCTCAAATGCTGTTCTGCATCAGTATCAATGTGTGTATGTGATGGAAATTCCAACTGGTGTTGCCTGGTAGACATTATTTGATCTAGGAGAAACTGTTGTGTGGGCAACTACTGGCTATCTCTTTGCACAATACAATGGGGGGAAACTGCATAAGTCACTCAGAAAATGAGACAACATAAAATATATTCCCCTCCAGTGACATAGCAACATTTTTAGAAGATGGGATTATAATAATGGGTATGCCACCAGATGGGGAATAACCAGTCTCTTGAAACCGCCTCTTTATGTGGTAGGAAGAGTTTTACCATTTCTCTGTTACTCACAATTGGTGCATCTAACAAGTACGCTACAGTCGTTTTTTGCAAAACAGATAGTGTATTTTATTGCATAGTAGTCACACATATATCCCTTTTTTGAGCAAAAAAGGGGGGACGGTTGCAAGAGGAAAAAAATCATGCCTACTTTTTATACCAATACAATTTTTTTTGTGAAACTGCTCACCCACCCACTCATCTACTCTGTGCTTCAAGTGTCCCTCTACCACTTCATGCACTCATTCACTCACCTACCCTCTCACTCATTCACTTATGACATACCATGCCTGAAAGGGAGGAAGCAGATGATTGGGTGAGTGAGTGTGTGGATGAGTGGTTGAAGCACACAGTCTGGTTAGTGGGCGGGCAGGCAGCAGATAGATGGGTGGGTGGGTGAGCAAGTGAATGAAGCACACTTGCTGAAAGAGGTGAGCAAGTGGGTAAAGCTATTTAGGGCAAGGCAGCAAGACACGTGGAAGGGAATGCTAGACTGTTTACAGCCAGGAGGCTGCCTAACAGCCTCATCAGATGGGCAAAATTGCCCATCACACGACACTTCCACTTCACTTGTAGCATAGAGCCTACCAGCTCCCATTGCACAACACCAATATACTTCTGGTGCGGCTCCATGCCGCAAGTGAAGTAAAGTATGGTAGGCTGTGGCAGCAGCAACTCAGGAGACTTCCTGTGTTACATAGGAAACAACATGGGGATGCCAGGTGGCAGACGCCTCCCCTGTGGGATGGGTAGAGGGGAAAGGTGGGCGATTCAGGGCACAGGGTGATGAGTTCCGCATGCCCCCCTGCTGAGCCCTGCCAGATTTGCCATGATCCATGGCAAACCCCAGCCTTAATGTGATGAGGTCCTAAATCAATGGTGTGGCTATTATGCAAGGAATACTAAAATACCAATTTTGACACCAAAAAATGGGGGCGAGACTATAGAGTGGCTATTATGTTTGTAGGTCCATCATGATAAATTATTATTTGATAACTACTTATATTACTTCTAGATTTCAACTGATTTTCAGGGAAGAATAATGCTTTTGCTGTTAATATAATGGTACCCACTCTGTTGGACCATCAAAGTACTTTGGCATTTTGCTAGTAGTATAAATAAGAGTAGATGTACTTCTTTTTATGAACACATTTTGCTATGATAAAGGGGTTTTCCCCCCAGCTCTCCAAATTGAATTTTTGACCTTGAGTATGTCAGTGAACTTCTTGAGGCACACGTGTGTGTGTGTGTTAAAAATAAACATCAAGGTGCCTGGAGGTCTTGATTTCAAAAAGATACTATCCGAGCAACACAATTTATTTCTTTTCTTTTAGGCACATGAGCAAAGGGAAATCATAAACTGTTTTTGATCTGAATAATGAAGGCAATGCCTGACAGTTGGTAAAACAAGCAATATCCCTTGAAAATACAGTTTAGAAGAAATTTACATTTTGTTTGACAGAGCATTAGAAGATGAAAGCTTATGCTTTAAACAATGATAAAATTTTGAAACTTCAAAGTTTAAAAACATAAGAATCAATCCACAGCATACTCTTTATGAGCTATTGCTATAAATATAAGATCTTTCGATGTTCTGTTGATTGTGCAACTCTCCAAATGGCGTTATTTAGAGATAAACAAACAGCAATTGTACAACTAGGAGGACTGTATACAAATTTGTACACATTTTGACAAAAAATAGAATAGTAATTAGCAATGATGACAATATGATTTACACTAATCGAGATTAAGTCAGACAAAGTGGCAACCTTAGTAATCATTTGAAGTACTGTATTGCTCATTATACTGTGCTTTGTAAACATCTCTTTTGAAATTAAAAAGTAATTAGTAGCCTTTTAGTCATGTAATTCACTATAATTAGGATTTTAGAGAAACTGCATCTTAGCTGTTGGAAGCATTTACTATTTGATTTGAGAAAGTGGTTTTTGTTTGCTCCTGATGCTTTAAACTTGAAGCAATGGTTCTTTTTCTATTGAGACATTCTTCACTAAGCCAAAAACCAATTGCATAATTAGGAACATTATGTTGGCATTTACTGGAGATGGTCAAGAATTGACATTGCAATCTATCTTAATACAATAATGAGTTTTGGCAAGCTCAAAGAAATTACGCTCATTCTTGAGTTGCTGTTTGAAAGAGTTAAATGAGAGAGATTGGAGAGATGGGACTGCTTAAAGTTGCAGGTGAAGCATACTGTGTTACTAATCTGCGAATAGCTACTGTTCATGATTTCTGCATATATTGCTTCAGGTATTAGAAGCAATATATTTTTCAATATGTGGAATTTGTTTCCAAAAGGTACCAAATCAATGAAAATTGGATTATAGATGGCAGCACATATCAAATCACGTCAGTATAGGGCTTGGGCTATGATGTTAGAAAAATGCAATCATTAGGCAGATGAAAGACCAAAGCTTATTCATATATTTACCCAGTTTCTTTGTATTAACATTTGTGTCTTTTCAGGTGCGTGGTTGTTAGTACATAGAAGACAGGTCCTGATTTGCCACCACAGCTATGTCCATTGGGTGAAGTAACAGGCCCGTAGAAGTTCCTGTGGCCAACACCTGGGTCTCCTTGGCCACCACTGATTCGAGGAGCAGAAGAGGCCTCTATTGGGACAGTTTGTGCCCATTACTGTTCAATTCGGGGAGAGGACTCCCTCCCAATGTTTGGTTTATCCATCTGGATGGTAATGCCTTGGGCCTTCTCAAAGGTAGAGTGCTGTTTCTTCAGGCATAGGCTGATTTTCACAAAACCAAGGAGGCATGGCTTCACACTCATATTTTAGGGTCTACGATCATCCAATACTTGAAGTGGCCAGGAGACGGTAACATCACAAAGAGAGTAAATAGGGCAATATGTAAGGCTTTAGCTGATGGTATGGGCTCTTACATGCACCACAATGACATTACACACATTAGACAGGATTTCTACTGGGCTGGTGGTATCCATTTCTCAGATGCAATCAACCACCAAGTTTTGTACAACTTGCAAAGGGGCATTTGGGTCACTTTGATGGACCCAAATTGGTGGGGGATAGGGGTAAAGCAAATGCTTACCCTTAATCTGTGATGGAAAACACCAATGGCTTTACATTTTGGTGTACATCTAAGGCTCCTTATTGTAATTGTAGACCAGGAACAGAAACCTCACTTGTAGTTCAAATAACCGAGGTGACGGCGAACAGAAATGGCCTTGGAATAGGAAAAGTTAGCCCCTTTAGAGCTTTCCTATAGTGACACAAAGCCAGGAAGAAAAAGAAAAATAAAGTTAGATCCAGCTAGAATAATGTATTTGGTACGTAGCATACTGTTAGCTCATTGCAATTAATGCAGCCTGACAAGTCATTTTAATTGACGTAATTCGTTCTGCAATAATCCAGGATTTAACTGTCAGGATTCTTCTGCTTTGCCCTTGAGTCTGAGTCTAGGGCTATACTGAATGTCAGCCCATTTTGATTTTCCCTCCTAAAAACCATATCAACCTCCCAAAATGTTGTTGTTCTATCATTTATATCTGTACATTTTATTGATTAACCTATTGGCCATATCAAAAACATTTGACAAACACATACATGTACACAAACACATACAATATAACATAAATTAAAATAAACAAGCTGTTAACTAGGTCCTGATCCAAATCAAATACCTGTGTCACATCTGCAGTTTACTCCAATCGACTCTATGCAGTTATCACCTGTGTTGCTTTAAATAGAAAAAAGGCTGTTTTATAAGTTATTTTAGCATTCTGGACAGCCAAAAAAGGTGTAGTTTTAATATATGGATTCCAGTATGTTTTTTGTATAACGTATGGCCCGAGGTATTGGTTTCTCTCTTTCTTATACATTTACATTTGTTACTATTGTGTCCTTTCTTTGATATTGCTATTAAGGAAGCATTGAGGAGTTTGTGGTTTTACCCTTACAACAAATGCAGTATTTTTCCTTGGATTAATATTACAAATAATCTCTAGTCCTTTGGGAAGCATTTATTAAATGATATAAAATCCCAACTGTATCAATCAACATTTGCATGAGTACTAATATCATAAAGGAAAGACAAAATCACTTCAGTGGGAAGACAGTGCTTCATTGTTCAGCATCTTTGCCTTCTCTCTGAATGGACACCCATATTCATCTCATTTTGAAGCAGTTCCTTGAAAGCTGCTCCCAAAATTGTTGGTAAAATCCACTCTAAGCTCTTGAGTTCAAATTTAATTAAGCCTCTTTGTCATGCTACACAGGTGATTTCTTTCTTTACCGCAACACAACTTCACTTGCTTTCATGAAGGTTATAACAACTGGTAATAATGTGATATTTAAATACCTAGGTGAGGGGAAAGAAAGTGGGGGGCAGACTTATTCAGTAATCTATGCTCATATCATTAATACAAGATGCGGTTTTGCTCTGGTGTGTCTAGGTGAAAGTGTTGAACCCATTTAGCACCTGGCAGGCATGCACAAATGAGTTTAAAGCAACAATCTGCCCAATGACTCTGGAGCATTGCTAGCTCAGCTGGGGAGCTGAAGACGAATTGTGTAAATGTGTGCTTGGTGGTGGGCAGAGGGTTGCTGTTGTTAAAGACTTTGTAACAAAATATTACTCTTCTTAATTAGAAGAAAGAATACAAACATATGATTTTGATTTAGGTCTATGAAGAAGATTGTTGTTAATTACTATCAGGGCAGCTTCAGTTTATGGTAATCCTATGAATGAGAGACCTCTGAGACACCCTGCTATTACCATCCCAGCTAAGTTCTTGCAAATGCAGGGATGTTGTGGCTTTGATTGTGTAAATGGGTATCTCTCATTTCCTTCTGTTTTCAAATTTACCAAGCATTTTATCTTTTCTTATGAGTCATGCCATCTCATTATATGTCCAAAGTACAATAGCCTTTGTTTAGTCATTTTGACTTCTACACAGAGTTCAGGACTGAATTACTCAACAAGTTCTAGTAAAAGCAGAACCTTGCAATTGTGTAATGAGGATTAGACAACCCAAGACCCAAAATTAAAACAGGAGATCTACCACTTGTCTTGCTATATGCTCAGTGTGAATAAAATGCACTTCCAGCTTGTCTCATCACTTTATAAACCACCAGTTTTGATTTGCCTTCTTCTGTTCTTAGCTGAAGCCAGTATGAAGACTTCAGTAGGGGGATTTTTTGCCATAGATGTTCAGGCTGAAAATTAGCATGTAACACACTTCAACCCCACATTTATATCTGGTATGTGATCACTATATTGTATTCCTTTCTCCACCAGGCTGCCACCTTGCTCCAAGAAAGTTAATTTATGCTTCTTGGTTCCAACGGGCAGTTTGCATATTTTATTTTATGGATTACAACATGCTTTTGAGATATAATCCATTGGTACTCAGGAGTAGACTGCATTGAAGTCAGTAGTATTTAGAATAGAGACGTGTGGGACTGTAATGTTAATTAACTTTTTGCAAATGTAGGAAGGTTTCTGTAAGCAGAGACAATTAGTCATTGGGCCTATTTCTGAAAACAAAAGTCTATCATTTTATTAATGGAGCTCTAGAGATATATTATTTAATTCTATCATTGCTATTATAATACACTGGAATGATTGATACAACTGGAATCTTGCTGAGTAGTTATGAATACATAACTAAGAGCTGCACACTTGTGACTGTTTCATATTCAGGATACCTAAATAAGTCATAGTAGGGGCCTAGAAAGCATCCCTTTGATTTACCAGACAGTAGCTGCTGCAACCAATGAGGATAAGTTCCCCTACCAATTGGAACACAGCTGCCTAATGATCCCATCACACTTTGCACAAGCAATCTCTGGCAGGAGGAGAAATGTGACTGTGGTTCTACTTCTGCCTGTCACAATGGTTGACTTTAATGGGAGAGGGAGGAACTGTTGGGTAATTACTTCCCAAATGACAGGGGAACAGATTTCCAATTAATCACTGCCAGAGAAGTGGGGATTGGGAGGATAGGGATGGGTGTAACTGTATAGCAACATAACTATGGTGCTGCTCAGGATTCTGGCCAGTAATATTTTAAAAGCACTATCAATATGATTTGATAACACACTTCTTACAGTAATTTAATTATCATTACGGTAACCCTAACCCTGAGATAGGTAAGTATAACTGTTCATTTTGCAGGATGTGGAAGCAAAGTTACGCATATGTAGACATTAGAAATGTGTGATCCATAAAATATTGTTCAAAAGTCATTACAAAACTAGGGGCCATTGGCATTGTGTCTCTAAAGTATAGTTAGTGAAAAATTCATTACTATAAGGAGAGTAATGAAATGTTGTTACCTTTTTGTTATAGTAATTATGCATAATTACTATAATTGGAGAATTTGAGGGGTCTCTTTCTCCCTTATTGAAACTTGCTATAATGGTAGAACACATTCACCACTGTTAGCCCACCAAATTTTAACTTATCCATGTATTTTTGTGGAATTTTCAAAGTTTTTATAAACAACATTTTTTAAAAATTACAAGAACTATCTATTTGAATTTTATATACAATTCACAAGATAACCAGAACATCAATCCCCAAACATTTCAGAAAAAAATACACATCTACAGATTTTTGGGGATTTTTAAAATTTTGACAAAAAATATCCCCCAAAAGCGACAACAGCCATTCCCTTGAATGTCTGTCTGTCTTTATGACACATGACCATATAACTTCAACTTAGCATAGATTTATACTATTACTTATTTTAGACCTCTTTGCAGATTTAATAATTTTATTTATTTATTATTAGACTGACTCTAAACTACTGGTTGCTGCAGCCCTCATTGGGGCTTTCTCATGCTGATCACTGCATTCTGGGAAATGTAATTCAGGACAGGGCTTTTTGCATTCTCTGCCACAGAGGGCCTCACCTTCCCAAACTCCATTTCTAAAAATGCGGTGTTCTCAGTTTCCTGTACAAGTTTTCTAGTCCTGACCCCAGTGTCTTTGCTTATGGTGATCAGGCAAAAGAAAAAGGATTGGTTTTAAAAAATACTTTATGTTCTCTTGGCTTTACTAAAGTTACTCAATGCTTATACTAAAAATTAAACTGACCTCCGGAAGCATCCAAATGTTACAGAATCTTAACAGAAATGATTGGGGAGTGTTTTGATTCTTAAATCCCTACTCCAACCTTTCCTGCATGCTTCTAATATTTTTGTAAATAATTTTATTGATATATTTTTGATGGAAGATGTGAAGTGGGTAAGGAAAGAGGGAAAGAGAGGGTTAGGAAGGAGGTGAGAGGGTAGGAAGGGAGGTGAAAGCAGGGGGAAGGTGGGCAAAAAGGGGGGAAGAAGAAAAAAGTATATTTAAAAGTTAAAAAGAAAGAAAAAAGTATATTTAGAACTTCTTTTCTTCTTTATTGTGGGATAGGTAAAAATAAAAATTGTCCGTTGTGTTTGCCTTAAACTGTATTACAGTCCATTCCATTTTCTCTCTCAGTTTTAGATTAAAATCTTTAGCTTGTTTTAAGACTGGATGTTTCTAACATAGATTCGTATGCACAAATCTAACAAATTTGATCCCAAAAATGAATTAAAAACAAACATTTGCACACCTTTAGTAATTACTTCAATCCTGTGTAATGAGAAAGTTGGGGAAATAAATAAAAGTTACTTAGAAACAAATTTACTTGATGGTGAGGTGGATGTGAAAGTATTACCTCTGTGTTCTGTATCTTACCTAATTTGCTTCTCTTCAAAATAATTTTTTGCAAACCTTCCATGGTTGATGTGTTTGCACACTCCATTTGTGCTTTGCTTCATTCTACAAATTTGTGGTTGTGGATATATTTGATGCTGCAGAACATATTTTCTTGTTCTGTATCCACTCCTTCTGATAGTTTGTGACTTAGCATGCTGCATATATCTCTAAGTATGAAGACTGTTCTCTAGGTTTGCAATGGATCATTTCAGCTTTTTTGGAAGCTAAAAAACTTGCTTACACAATCTGTATGTACGCTGGATATTCTTCCTGCCTCTGGATCTGGCAGGATTTACCAAATGTTCGTTCCAATGCCAAATTGAAATCCAAAGATTTGGTGCCTCCTCTGAACACTTGAGGAACTATGCCTATTGGATGTCTACATCTTTGCAGCTTTAAAGGCACAGAGGTCACATCAGAGGAAAAGGTTGTGAAACAATGGTAAAATTGTCTTGTGAGTAGCACAAAAGATATCAGGAGGCTCATATGCTTCAGTTACATACCCATTAAGTCAAAACAATATAAAATCCCAACATTTGGTTTTCTGGCTATAAAACAACTTAGCACTTTCTTTACATAATACAAATAGTTTACATTGAAGGTGACAAGGGACAATATGATATTCAAAATAGTTCACCTGGATTTATGAAACTGTAAATTGGCAAAGATATAGTGAAAGGAGTATGTGACCTTGCTGATGGGTGAATCCTGGGTGCCTGTCTATCTCTAGAGTGGGTTAACTATTCCATTATCTTTTGAGCCCATGTGAGTAAGCAGTAGTAGCAGCACAGAGGAGGAAGAGGAAATCAGGAATTGAGGAGGATTCAGGATATAGAAAATAATGAAAACACCTTGCTATTAAGCCATCCAAAACATGGAATTGTAGAAGTGCTGTGGCTTATGAGTGGAGAAACATGACCATGGTCCAAGAAACCAAACCAAATTCACAATTCAATTTTAATTTGTTACCATTGATTTACAAATTACTTAAAGCTGTATTTAAGTCAGCATAGAGCACACAATTGTCATCTCCTAAATTGTTATTCTTTACTGATAGTAAAATAAAATAGCTACACTTCACAATGCAGGGATGGTAATTACACTACTGTTAAATTACGTTTACGGTATCATTCCAAAGTGCAATTCATAGAATTAACCTTCTGTTTAGGATTTTGCAATAGCGACACGTACCACATGCACCAGTTCAGGATAATTACAAGTTAACGTATTAAGTATGACATTTCTAGGGTAATTATAAGCAATTCTCTAATTTAGTTACCCTTCTTGTTTCATAAATTAGTAGCAATTGCTGAAAAGAAACAAAAGAACACACAATATAAATACTATCGCAGTTTCATACCCAAAAAGCCTTCATACACCATATGCACAAGAAAGGTATATACTAGGGGTGGTTGATCCATAAAAAATTGATTCTAAACTCCTGTGGGGGGAAGTTCCTTTGCTGGGTCGTTATAGAAATTATTCCCAAAAAAATTAAGTAAAATTCGTAATTGAAACGTAATTAATAAATATTTTTTGCTATTATTCATTACGCCAGCTGGGAGGGAAAAATGGAGGGCAAGCCCTGCACTCTTCCCTCCCTCCCCCCCCAGCTCAGAAGCATCACGGATTAAATTTAATCCATGATGCCTCTCAGCTGGCAGGGAGGGAGGGAGGAATGAAGAGCAAGCCCTCCCCTCTCCCCCTCCCAGGTCAGAAGCAGGTTAGAAACATTGTGGATTAAATTTAACCACACACCTCCCTGCCTCTGATGTTGTGAGGTGGCGGCTGAAAAGGGGGTGTGTGTGTGGATGCCCTGCATCCACACACCTCCCTTCCTTTCATGGGCTGCCTCTGACGCGGTTTAGATCTTAGCAGGGAAGGAGGTGGGGGGCATCCTCTTGCGTCCCTCCTTCCCTGCTGAGAACTAACTCCAACTAGATTTGGAGGAATTTCCTCCTGTTCTCCAGGCTCTCCCTCCACTTGTGAGGAAGAGCCTGGGGAACAGGAGGAAACCTCGCCCCAGGTTGCTTCCAAAGCGCCCGCCTCAGCTCTCAGCTGGCAAGAGAAGAAAGGAAGGTGCTACTGCCCTCCAGTCTCGTCTCGCGAGTTGAGAGCTGAGGAGGGGAAAAATGACCTAATTACATGCCCTTTACAAAAAATGGCAATCCCGGGTTCGGTTTTGAAACTTCAATTCCGGGTTGGATGCCGAGGGTCGATATAGGGTCAAAATAATTTCAAATATGAATTATTAACGAGTTTCAAAGTATTTAAATTGGAGATATCCACCCCTAGTATATACAGATGAATAGACACTGTAGATGTTGTACTAGGATCTCACTGTATCTTAATGTACTTCCCACAAACAACACAATGGAGATGGATGACATCCACAGCCAAATGTAATTTGACTGTGCTTATCCCAGCTGAGGTGGTGATCCATAAGTAGAAGCCTACTAGAAGGTTGGGGATGGCATTTCATTTTGTCTAGGTGCAGAGGCCCCTCCCCCCTCGTGACACAGACAGTAATGGAGGCCCCACATCATGAAATGGGTTACATGGAGATTGGGATGGAGGGCGTATCAGAGTACCTATATTTGCTCTTCCCTCAACCAATTTCACCACCACCTCTTTGTTCAAGAATCTTAAGTGTGCAGCCATGATCAGGCCCATATAAGCCAGGAGGAAGATCTTGTTTGGCAAGCAGCCCAGAGTTTGATTATTCTGGAAAGGTTATACAGCAATATTATCCCCATATGCCATCATCCTCATTTAAATTAATAACACATGCTGGTATATATCTCTATATATGATAGGTACAAAGGTTGCACTTAAATAGATACCTCTGAGGCAAGGGAAATGAATATATGCATATTCTTTGGGCATAGTAACACTATCAATTTACAGTGGTTTTATAACTGTATCAAAAAACAAAATCCGATTGCTCAAACTATCGAGGTACAACTCTGCTCTCCACTGCTCCACTGTAAAAATCCTTGCAAGGATACTCCTGAACAGATTAGTTCCTGCTATTACAGAAGAACTTCTCCTGGAAAGCCAATGTGGCTTCAGAGCTAACAGAAGCACCACAGATATGGTATTTGCTCTTAGACAACTGCAAGAGAAATGTAGAGAGCATAACAAAGGACTCTATGTAACATTTGTCGACCACACCAAAGCCTTTGTCATTGTGAGCAGCAAAGGTCTGTGGCTGGTCCTGGAATGACTAGGATGTCCTCCCAAATTCCTCAAAATAATTATCCTGCTACATGAGGGCCAGCACGGTCAAGTCAGATACGGCGATGCTCTCTCAGAGCCCTTTTTAATATCTAATGGAGTGAAACAAGGTTGTGTTATTGCACCAACCCTATTTACAATCTTTTTCAGCATGATGCTCCAAAGGGCTATGGCAGATCTTGAAGAAGAAGACGGCATATATATATACTAGGGTTGGTTTAGAACCCAAAAATCACGGTTCTAAAAACCAATGGGGGGGGGGGCGTTATGCTTAATGTGATGACTTACAAAAAATTTCAAAAAAATCTTATTTGATATGTTACTACTTACAAAATTTTGTAATTAGTTCTAAATTGTCCAAAGCAGGGAAACAGGACTGACACTGTTTTAAGCACAGGCAAACCAAAGGGCAACATTTCCCTTCTTCTCTGGAGTGCAATTCACTGGGACCTATTATTATTATTATAAAATGCCTGGGCCTGCTTGGAGGGAAATATAATGAATTATTGTTGTTGTTGTTGTTGTTGTTATAAAATGCCTGGGCCTGCTTGGAGGGAAATATAATGAGTTAATATTATTAATATTATTATTATAATAAAATGTCTGGAATTCCTTGGAAGGAAATATAATGAATTAATATATTATTATTAATATTAATATTATTATAAAAGGCCTGGGTGTCCTTGCAGGGAAATATAATGAATTAATATATTATTATTAATATTATTATTATTATTATAAAAGGCCTGGGTGTCCTTGCAGGGAAATATAATGAATTAATATATTATTATTAATATTACTATTATAAAAGGCCTGGGTGTCCTTGCAGGGAAATATAATGAATTAATATATTATTATTAATATTATTATAATTATAAAAGGCCTGGGTTTCCTTGCAGGGAAATATAATGAATTAATATATTATTAATATTATTATAAAATAGTTGCCCACCTCTGGTCAAGGCCTGCTTCTCTAGTGCTCTTCTCACTCCAGCTTTTCCCCCTTCAGTTTTCCAAACACCTCTAGGAATCTCCGTTTGTCCTCTATGATTTTTCTTGATTCTGAACTTTTCCTTCTCTTCTCCGTGCTCTTTTCACTCCCTGCTCCCCTTCTCTCAGCCTTTCTTATGTCCTTCTCATCTGTCCTTCTATCTAGCCTAATTCCCTGGGGGTTTAAATGGCTTTTTTCCTCTCAGTCCTCCAAACCACTCTAGGAGTAGTGCTCTGGTTCTCTATGGTTCCGGTTGGTTTTTCACTTCCTAGAGGAAGGCCTTTCAGTTAAATTAGGCTCCGACCATGCAAAGGCCCTGATCTGACTGTGAGTAATGTTTGGAAAGCTATTTTGGAGGGAATAATTTTCCTGTTAGAGGGGCATCCGAAATAATTACAATAATAAAGAATGTTTGGGCCCACGAAGTGCGGAAATCAAAGTCCACTTCCGGTTTGGCGGGAAAAGTGCAGTAAAGCTTAAAATTAGCATTTTGAACTGATCTAATACAAATTATTTTAATTTCTTCATCCGAAAACCCAACCCTAATATATACGCTACCGTACTGATGGTAGCTTGTTCAACTTAAGCTGTCTGAAGGCTCACACTAAGACTCTAAACTATCTAATCTGTGAGCTGCTTTTTGCCGATGCTGCTGCCCTTGTTGCCCATAGAGAAGTTTGGCCTGTTTGCCTGACAGCTCACCTCTATTCGTAAGCCAAAGAGCCAGACACCTCCAAGGCCATTCGTAAGCTGAAGAGCCGGCGCTGCCCATAGACACCTCCAAGGGCATGTGTCCAGCATGACTGCATTGAGCGCCGTTACCTTCCCGCCGGTGCAGTACCTATTGATCTACTCACATTGGCATGTTTTCAAACTGCTAGGTTGGTAGGAGCTAGGGCTAACAGCAGGAGCTCTCCCCGCTGCCCGGATTCGAACCACTGACCTTTCAGTCAGCAAGTTCAGCAGTTCAGCAGTTTAACCCACTGTGTCACTGGGTAATCCATCATATTATATAGCCAGCACTAATATTAATTATATTATATTATAAATTATAATATATAAATACATATTATATTTTATAAAGATTATACTATAGTATATACCTGGTATTAATATAAATTGGTATTAAATAATAACATGCTCTCTCTATATATATACACACATGCGCGCACACACATACACACTATTAAACAGGAATAAACAATATTGAATATATATTACTTAATACCTAATATCAGATAAGTATTAAATAATATTATAACTCTCTCTCTCTCTCTGTCTGTCTGTCTGTCTGTCTGTCTGTCCCTCTGTGTGTGTGTGTGTGTGTGTGTGTGTATGCTCACACTTTTTCAGCATGGGGGCTACTTATAAAACAACCAAGTCACAAAGATCTACCTACTTATAGTGAAATATAATCCTGATTATATAGCTGGATAATCTGGATTATACTAAAAATCAACATGTATGGTTTTCTACACGTTAAGTGCATTACTGTCAATGTCAGCATAAGTAGAATACTCTATTTTGACAATCATATACTTGCAGTGGAATATAATCCTGATTATACAGCTGGATAACCTGGATTATACTAAAATCAACATATATGGTTTTCTACATGTTAAATGCATGACTTTCAATGTGTCGCCCCTAGAGGGGCTGTGTTTATCTGTGTTTGGGGATTTTCCATTTATCTGTATTAGTTCTTTGTTCTCTTTGTTTCCCTGAGCTGACCATGCGGTCTGGGGTCATGTGACCTTTGGCCTGACCATGTGATCACCAGCAGGTACTCCAAAGGCTTTACCTGCTGGCCTGCCTCCAACCCCACCCCCCTTTCAGGAGTTATATAAGGGGGTCCTTCAACCCCGCCTCGCTCTCTTTCAGCAACACCAGCCACAAGAGCCAGTCCAAGAGCAAGCGGCTGCAAAGGCAACCGTTTTTTACTGCTAGGTTTAGCTACGTCTCCGACCAGGATTCCCAGTAACAGGAAGATCCGTCTTCAACAGAGGCTGAGATTCTGGGGTGTGCTACAGGACCCAGCGAGCCTGCACTCCAGGAGACAACAGGACACCTTCGGACTTTACTAGAGGTACCGCCATTGATGCTACTTGTAGCATCGTGGCAGACTCCCCTTTTTTGGACATTGCAACCAACCCAAGCTTTTAACACATCAGTATCTTTTGTCTGATTGTACTCAATAAACTTGTTTGGCCCCTTATCTGGAGTTAAGCAGCCTTTTTGTAGAGGTCCAAGGTAGCTTGTATGTAGAAAGCCTAGCTACCCCGTCTTCCCGGATCAGAGCTTCCCCTTTTATCCTGGGAAGACGGAAAATTCAATATTAGCATAAATAGAATACTCTATTTTGACAATCATATACTTGCAGTGGAATATAATCCTGATTATACAGCTGGATAATCTGGATTATACTAAAATCAACATATATGGTTTTCTACATGTTAAATGCATGACTTTCAATATCAGCATAAGTAGAATACTCTATTTTGACAATCATATACTTGCAGTGGAATATAATCCTGATTATACAGCTGGATAACCTGGATTATACTAAATCAACATATATGGTTTTCTACATGTTAAATGCATGACTTTCAATATCAGCATAAGTAGAATACTCTATTTTGACAATCCTATACTTGCAGTGGAATATAATCCTGATTATACAGCTGGATAACCTGGATTATACTAAAATCAACATATATGGTTTTCTACATGTTAAATGCATGACTTTCAATATCAGCATAAGTAGAATACTCTATTTTGACAATCATATACTTGCAGTGGAATATAAATCTGATTATACAGCTGGATAACCTGGATTATACTAAAATCAACATATATGGTTTTCTACATGTTAAATGCATGACTTTCAATATCAGCATATTATAAATAATATCATATCAGCATATTATAAAAAGAATATAAATCTCCTCAGAAATTGCTTGTGAGGCTTCTTTACTTACACACACACACCAGATCCCTGCACTCTGGCTGCTCAGAGAAAGGAGGGAAAGCGAGCTAAAGCTTGCCCCAAACAGGCAACCGATGCCAGATAGAATGGATCCGATCATGGATACATTCTATCTGGCATCCATTCCTTGGGTCTACTTGGGTCTGGGACTGTTTCCTGGCTGCAGGAGCCTGCTGCGTCTGTGTAAGTGGGCTCAGAAGCCCTTATTTGGGGAGATTTATATTCCTTTTGTAAGAAGCTCTCTTCTGGCAAGAGGAGAAGGGAACTGAAGGGGCACAATACGAACTAATAGAAAAAATTAAGACAATCCTGGCCTAAAAGTTCGGTGAAGATATTCCACTTCCTGTTTGCGCCTGGAAGGTCAAAAAACATAGAAATTTAAAAATAAAAATGAAAAAAACCAATATCAAATAATTTATAGCAAGAGATAAACACCCCTAGTGTAGCAGTATCTGGAGTCCCAGAACTCCGAAGGCAATACCTTTTGTGCTAGGCTGCCGTTGCTAGCGAGCCCAAGGACGGATGACGCGACAATTTTACTGCGATTCAGGAAACCAGCTTTATTTGCATGACATCAGCTGATGGGCCTGCCCCCTTTGTGGAACAATGCCGCTGGAAGACAGAACCCCGATCTTTCCCAGTAAACAGATTTTATACAAACAATGGCGACAATATTTTAGTCCCTCCCTTCTTCATGCATTGTTACTGGCTAGCATTCATGAACCCATATTACTCTACCCAATTAAACAAAGCATTCTCAGCATCTCAATCCTATTTGCTGACAAACGTTGCGCAGTGTAAATTTCCATCTCTCTTCTATGTTATCTGCCCTACGTGCAGACTGTACTTGAATCGATACATTTGCTACCGAGTTCCTACTGGAAGCCTGCCAAGTGGAAACCTCATTTGCCATGCTAACCCAATTGCTAACTTTGTAAACAAACGCACATGGTGAATGCTAAGCCAATCAAGACTGTTTCTTATCTTGAGGCACATGATGTTCTCTGGGCTAATCACAGCCTGTGCTTGTGTGGACCAATCAGGGTGGATTATTTTCGTCACTATTGCTGGCAAACTATCTCTTTACTCTGCTACTCCGTTTCTATTCTAAAGCAGCACCTTTCCCTGACGTTTCTTCTGTTAAAGCATCAATTTCCCCTTTACTAGTAACTGTGGCAGGGTAGTGTAATAGCAATATAGGGATTTATCTTGGTTCACTGTTCCTTTAAAGTCTTCACATTGTTTGCTTGACAGTTCTATGTTGCATACTCTCAAGTCTCCTCCAACTTATGGCAACCCTATTATAGGCTTTGACTTGATTTATTCAGAGGTGTTTTCCATTGCCATCCTCCGAGACTGACTTTTGATTTCCATGGCTCAGTGTAGATTTGAACCTTGGTTTTTGGGAGTACTTGTTCAAACTCAAGTGATCATGGCAGAACAGTTGCTTTTTGAAAATTAGTATACAGTATTTCTCCTACAGCTGTGGCAATACCAACACTTTTCGAAGCAGTAAAGTGGTTTTAAACACAAGAAAAAAAACAGCAAAAAAAAGCAGCAGTAATTATTTGTTAAGTAGAAGAAACAAAGTGGGAAGAATACAAATCAACATTTTTAACTGGGAAACTGCAAAGGACTTCTAAAATAAGATAGTTTTCATTTTCACTTAACTGGCTTTAGAAAGTGAGTAAAGCAAATGTCCTTGGGGAGGAGCTACACTGGTTTGGTGTTCGTCAAAAAGGCTTGTCTCTAGTACCCTCCACTCAACTGCAGACAAGGAAGGGCTATTGGAGAAAGACTTCCAAGAAATATTTCAAGCAATGAGGCCCCAAAAGAAAAATAATAAATATATTTAATGGTCAAAATATAAGTTCATATAATTTGCCCTTCTAAAGCTAAGATAATTGCAGCTTTAAGAGGATTCTGGATGATACTATGTATATTGCATCTTATTTCTGAAGAGCTGGTTTTGTTCATTAATACTTTTTCAAGTTACTTCTCATTTTGTTTTCCCATCTGATGACTATATCTGTTAAGATAAGTCTATTTGTCAATGTCAAAAGTGATTGTCTACATAAATTCTGTCCAATTTCCAGATGTTCCTCTTAAAAGACCCATATGATCCTCATCTGGATTCATGTTAAAATGAAATGTACTTGGAAGACTTGGGATCCTCCTATATCTCATTAAATGATTATTCATACACAACATTTCCTGGCCAACCACTTCATCAGTACGATATTTCATAAATGGTAAGTGATAAATCTAACATAATTTTTATTGCTCTCCTTGAAAATTAAGGTTTAAATGACATCTTATATGGATAGCCAATGAAATCAGAATCCAAGGAGATATGAACTCTCAAGATATAATTTTAAAAATTGCAATGGACTAAATCTGGCCTAGAATTTAGGATTACAGGAGCCCCCAAGTATTACTGAACCTCACCTCACAGAAGCTCCAGTCAATACAGTGAATGGTCAAGTTTCTGTTATGTGTAGTCGCGACTGGAAATTGCCTTAAACAAAAATGCTGATTCATGGTGCATCTACACTGTAGAGTTAATGCAGTTTGACACCACTTTAAGTCCCATGGTTCAATGATATGGAATTTCGGGAGTTGTAGTTTTAGAAGGTCTTTAGTCTTTTCTGCCAAATATTGCTGTTGCCTCGCCCACGATTTTCCAGCATTCAGCCATGGAAGTTAAAGCAATGTCAGACTGCATTAATTCTACACTATATATCAGATATTTGCAAACTTCTGCCCACCAGATGTTTTGGACCTCAACTCCTACAATTCCTAACAGTTGTAAGGTGGCCATGATTTCTGAGAAGTGAAATCCAAAACACCTGGAAGGCCAAAGTTTGCCTATGCCTGATATAGATGCACCCACAGCTTTCTCCCCTCTCCCCCCTCCCCCTGCACCCCCACATTTCATTTCTATCACATCAGTGGTCAACTACAGTTTTTGTCATGTCTGATGTGACGATGATGCATTCTTTGAAGTTTTGAGGTACATCATTAAAAATGGTTGGCCCATGTTTTCTGGTTCTTGTCAATCTAACTGGGCTGTAGTTTTTGCTGAAGTTGATTGGCAGCTGACTCTTCAGTTGGTTATACAGATGCATAAACCTATGACATTTGTACAGATTAACATAACAAAGAACAATTAGCCATTAATCCCATGTTTCTCTATCAATTAAAATTAATAAAACCTAACTATAGCTGGACCATGCCTCATTTTATTTGTATTCAGCCTTGAAATCCATACTGCCAACAGACTGTTTCTGCTGGGGTGCCAACCTTAACTTCAAGGCAGAACATGGATACAAGTTTGAATCAAAGGGACATCAATATCTTAATTCATTGATCATCCAAATTAAGACAGTTTTTGGCTGTTCTCAGCTGATTTACATGCATGAAGATAGGCAACGTATCTACCAGAACTTATGGTGATATAATAAGTAACATACCTCCTTACTCAGTAAGACAGCAAAATTTTGATGATGCAGATGCATTTAAACATGCTATTAATTAAATCTAGACATGACACTTGGCTTGCAATAGAGATGGGCTAACTGAGCAGAAACATATTTCAGAACTTGGAGTGTGCCTTTAGGTGTTCCATCTATTGAGTCACCAATGTGGTAGTGCATTCTGCATCTTTTACTCCCAAAGTGTTTTTCCAGATCAGGACCCAAACACTCTCTCTCTCTCGGCATTACTTCGCGAACGAAGATTCAAGAAGGACTCATCCCACGCTTTTTACAAGCGCGTTGATGACTAAAAAGGCCAATCTGAGATAGGCAAGTTTGGTTGCAGAAAGCGCAGCAGAAAGTCTCCTTGGGTGATGTTTTTTCCAAGTTGCAGTTCTTTCTGCGTTGTCGTTTCTCTTCTAGACCCATTCGGCGTGTCTTCTCAAAAGAGGCTTCAGCATTGTGGATAGTGCTTCTCCATGCCTCCCGATGTAAGGCCAGGGTGGACCATTGTTGGTGATCAATCTGGCCGAGCCTGAGATGTTGTTTCAGGGAGTCCTTATATCTCTTTTTGGGGGCGCCTCTCTTGCGCTGACCCGTGACGAGTTCACCATAGAGTAGTATCTTTGGGAGGCGGTGGTCCTCCATCCTAGAGACGTGCCCTGCCCAGCGCAGCTGTGTTCTCAATAGCATGGCCTCAATGCTGGTGATCCCTGCTTGCTCAAGGACAGCAACATTCGTCACATAGTCGGTCCAGTGTATATTTAGGATTGTGCGAAGACAGCGCTGATGAAAGCGCTCGAGGAGTCGTAGGTGTTGGCGATAGGTGACCCATGTTTCAGACCCATATAGGAGAATGGACAGTATGATAGCTCTGTACACACTGATTTTGGTGCTTTGTCTCAGGTGCTTGTTGCTCCAGACTCTTTTGTGAAGCCTTCCGAATGCACTATATGCCTTTGATAATCTGTGATCTATCTCTTTGTCAATCTTGGCGTCTGAAGAGATGATGCTTCCCAGGTAGGTGAACTGCTGAACGGACTTAAGCACAGATGTGCCTATGCTGACGTGAGGATGATGGTGTTCTTCCTGTGATGCGGGCTGGTAGAGGACTTCCGTTTTCTTCAGGCTGACTTCCAGCCCAAACAGCTCTGCAGCTGTTGCAAAGCAGGATGTGAGGCGCTGCAGGCCTGCTTCTGAATGGGCGACAAGGGCAGCATCGTCAGCAAAAAGCAGCTCACGGACTAGATAGTTTAGAGTCTTAGTGCAAGCCCTCAGACGGCTTAAGTTGAACAAGCTACCATCAGTACGATAGCGTATATATATGCCGTCTTCTTCTTGTAGGTCTGCCGTAGCCCTTTGGAGCATCATGCTGAAGAAGGTTGTAAATAGGGTTGGTGCAAGAACACAACCTTGTTTCACTCCATTAGTTATTAGAAAAGGCTTCAAGAGAGCATTGCCATATCTGACTTGACCGTGCTGGCCCTCATGTAACAGGACAATCATTTTGAGGATCTTGGGGGGACATCCTAGACGTTCCAGGATCTGCCACAGACCTTTCCTGCTCACAGTGTCGAAGGCTTTGGTGAGGTCGACAAATGTTACATAGAGTCCTTTGTTCTGCTCTCTACATTTCTCTTGCACTTGTCTAAGGGCAAAAACCATATCTGTGGTGCTCCTATTAGCTCTGAAGCCGCATTGGCTTTCAGGGAGAAGTTCTTCTGCAATAGCTAATCTGTTCAGGAGTATCCTTGCAAGGATTTTTCCAGCAATGGAGAGCAGTGTTATACCTCGATAGTTTGAGCAATCGGATTTTGTTCCCTTTTTCTTATACAGGGTGATGATAACTGCATCTCTGAGATCTGATGGCAGTTCACCTTTTTCCCAGCAACTTACAAGGAGCTCGAGGAATTTAGCATGCAGTACATGACCTCCCTGTTTCCAAGCTTCAGGTGGGATTCCATCGATTCCGGGCTGCCTTGCCATTTTTAAACTGTTGTATGGCCTCAATGGTCTCTTCCAGAGTGGGAGCTGTGTCCAGTTCATTTTTCATTGGTGGTTGTATCATGTGTTGGATAGCTGAACCTTGGACGACTCGGTTGGCATTAAAGAGATGCTGAAAATATTCAGCCCATCGGTTCAGGATGGAGGTTTTATCAGTAGTGTTTGACCATCTGTACTGTATAAGGGGCTTTGGACCTGATAAGTAGGTCCAAACACTGCTTTGAGAGCTTCATAAAAACCTCTGTGATCACCGAGATCTGCACAGCGTTGTGTCTTTTCTGATAAATCAATCCACCACTTGTTCTGAATGTCTCGGAGTTTTTGTTGGAGTTTACTACATGCAAGACGAAAGGCTGCTTTTCTTACATGGCAAGATGGCTGGGCGAGGTATGCCTGGTGAGTGGTTCTCTTCTTTGCCAACAGCTCCTGGATCTCTTGGTTGTTTTCATCAAACCAGTCTTGGTTGTTCTTGAGGGAGAATCCTAGGGATTCTTCAGCAGACTGCAGGATACTGTTTTTGATGTGTTGCCAAAGCGCTGTAGGAGAAGAATCTGTAGGGTGGTCTTCAAGTTTTGCTTGCAGATTTGCCTGGAAGTTGTCTCTCACAACAGCCTGTTGAAGATTGTTGACTTGGAGTCTCCTCTTTCAGCTGCCACCCCTCTTAGGAGTGAGCTTAAGGTGTAGATTTAGTTTACATCTTACAAGGCGATGGTCTGTTTGACATTCTGCACTGGGCATCACTCGAGTATGACGGACATCACGAATGTTTCTCTGGTGCACTAAAACATAGTCAATGAGGTGCCACTGCTTGGATCGGGGATGCATCCAGGTGGTCTTCAAGCTATCTTTCTGCTGAAAGATGGTGTTTGTAATAGTCAGCTGCTGTTCTGCACAAAACTCTAGCAGAAGGCGCCCATTATCATTACAGTTTCCAACACCGTGCTTGGCTAATACACCTTTCCAGGCTTCAATGTTTTTCCTACTCTGGCATTGAAATCACCAAGGATAATGATTTTATCTTCTGCAGGGACCTTTTGTATGAGGTGGCGTAGGTCTGAGTAGAATTTGTCTTTCTCCACAGGGTCAGCTTGCATAGTTGGGGCATATATACTGAAGAGAACAGCATGTGGGAGGCGTAAGGAGATAATGCGATCAGAGTGACCTGTCGGCAATGTCTCGAGTTTAGAGGCGATGGAATTTTTAATCATAAAGCCTACTCCTGAAAGATGTTTCTCAGTTTTGGGTTTGCCAGACCAGTAGAGTGTGTAGCTGGCACCATGTTCTTTAAGGCTGCCTTCCTCATGGAGACAAACTTCACTAAGAGCAGCGATGTCAATATTAAGCCGTGATAGTTCATGGGCTATTAGAGCAGAACGACGCTCAGGACGTCCACTATCTGCAGAATCTTGCATGGTTCTGATGTTTCAGCATGCAAGTGTCAGTCTATTTGCACCGTTGCAGGCAGGTGTTGGCCTTTGTTTCTTTGTCTTTGTTCGACCGCATCGGAAGATGCCCGTTGGCCGCGGCTAGCCAACCAGGTAGACGGGGATGAGCTTTCATTAGGCCACCTTTTCTAGGCCGCTCTCCATATGGAGCAAGCAGTGCTCTCCTTAAAAAAGGCTGCTTGGTCGTTCAGGATGCTGCCGAACTAGACTGTCATCTCCCGGGTCAGTCTCGATCGACCATAGTCCTTATCCGCCTGCATGCTTGGTTGGGTCTGCAGCTTCCAGTGCATCTTTACACCTACCATTTCGTCCCTCGCCTATCGCTACAGGGCTTTTTCGGAAGTTGGAGGTGTCCTTCGAGCCTGTGCAATGGATTTTTCTGGTGGAGCACAGCGTACACAGAACTGGCCTCACCCTTTAAACCAAAGGTTCGTCTGCCAGGGCCTAGCAAGCTTGGACGGTGGCAGCGAGGTCCTCAGGTCATAGGTTTGGTTCGAGTTACCTTCTCTTAGATGGTTGACCTTACAGGGTTAGACGAGCACCATCTGCCCGGGTTTGAAATCAGAGTTTTCCTTCTTTAGGATGGTTGCCAAAAGGCTAGAGAGCCCATCCTGCCCATTGACGCTCTTTGCCAGACCCTTTTGGTTGTGACCTGTCTGGCATGGGAGGCCCTACCGGTGGCTATTATGCCACCGCCAGCATAGCTCACAACTTCACTAGGGTACGCAAGCCTCTCCCCCACTGCAAGGGGGCGCCAATGGAGAGGAACACTAGAGAACCCATAAATACCTCTTATGCCTCTATTTCTCCTACTCATAGCACAACTGGTGATTTGACATATGGACACAAGCAGAATATCCTCTTCAAGCAGAAGGGCCAGAAGAATGGCACCAGAGCAGTCCAACAGAAGGTTTTGGCTGTTACTATTCTTCATGGTAGTACATGAAGATGGTAGTGCACACACAGGTAATCTCAGGGTTGGACTTCTGCAATGCACTTTACATTGGGCTACCCTTGTACCAAGTTCAGAAACTCCAGCTGGTTCAAAATAGAGCAGTCAGATTGGTTACAGGAACATCTAGGTGTTAGCATATCACGCCTATCCTAAAGTCACTTCACTGGCTGCCAATTAGTTTCTGGGCAAAGTACAAGGTGTTGGCTTTGACCTTTAAATAATAATAATAATAATAATAATAATAATAATGGCAGAATTTAAGTCATTCTATTGAGTAAGATGTTATATGACTCTGTGGGGGAATGCTATTGGGATGCTATAATCTCATCTTCAGTCTCAACTTCAAATAATTCTGTTTTTATTTTTATGATTTATTTCCTCACAAAGGGATTTTTGTGCGGGTGTTTCCCATCCCCACCCTTACCCCCTGTAAAAGACATATAATGCATGCATTTCCATTGTTAATTAAAATTACATTTACCAATTGTGTGTGTGTGTGTGTGTGTATACACACACACACACACACACCGAAGGCATGGTTGTGTGCATATTTTGTTAGCAACACAAGACTTGGAATTATGAACATTTCTAAGTATAACACAGGCTTTGAAATTGTAACCATTTCAAAGACAATGTGGTTTTTAGTTTGTATCAAGTGTTGAGAAGTACAAAATAAATAGTTTAATCAAGAATTTAGATTTCAATAAACTTCATTTTCATCCTCGGGGAGGGGAACTATCTTATTCTGATGGTTGTTGTACATCATGTTAGAAGTACAATAAGGCTTAACATCAAATAGTAAAGAATGCCCTCGGGAAGTGGCGGCATACAAGATTGAATAATAAACAAACAAACAAACAAATGCCTCTGAGAGGGCAGGAGTAATAGAGTTAGATACTTTGAGTAATCCAAAGTCTCTTTTTTTCTTTACTTACACTGGCCCCTCTTTGACATAAATTGATATTCTTATATTTTCACACCAATCCTCTCATAGCTTCTTTCCTAGAATGAAGCTAGATTTGAACAGCACCTTGAGTAACTTTCCTGTCCTAGAGTGGAGCTTCTATAATAACGTCTAGTTCTCTAAGTCATGGGTGTCTTTGTTCCTTAATCAAGATATCTAACTGCTTCACGTACTCTATCAGATACTACGCTTTACATTGTATGCTTACATGCTTATGCTGATCACTTCTAACCATGGCAAAAAAGATTTCATATTTCAGAAATACTTTAGAAAAATGTATAACAGTTGAAAAATGTATAACAGTAGATGAAGTTACTCTCCCTATCTCAAAACTATCTTCTTAGATTTTTGTCACACCAATCTATTGTCTCATCAGAGTTTTTGGCATTTTTGTGAGATTTTTTCTTCATTTCACAATACTAAGACTGCAGTGAAAAGACATTATTGCACAGGGAAGAAGTGCAAAGCAAAAACAATATTGGATCTATTGATGGGGTTTTCTACGCAATGAATAGAAACAATCTAACGATGAATCAAGCCCAATGCAACTACCATAATGTGGTATAGAACACTCCATCAATAGATGCTTTTATCCTGCTGTAATTGTGTATTAGCAATCTTATGTGATATAATCATTAGTATAGTATATGTATAGTTTGGTGATTTGGTTCCACATTTGTATTATCATAGCTCCATATCAAATCTTTCTAAACAATGTAGTGAGGCATTTCAAAGTATCTATTTTTCTTTTGTCATCCTCTTATGTGTATCAAATGCGAAGTTCTCATAAAGTAGGTATCTAATCTTTACAGTATTGTCTCAGGGGGCCAGTGACACATGCTGATAAAACTAATACATGGTTATGTATCTTGAAAACACCAAAGATAAATTCAGGACACTGAATTTTCTTCACCTTTCCCTGAATTTTAAACGGTTCAGTGAGGACACAAAACATATTTCTTGGCTGTTTATATTTAATGTGTGCCAATTTTTTTCTGTTTAAGACTTCTGGAATGTAACCTGAAAAGGCTTCCTTGAACTGTCCACTTTTTGTGTGAAAGTGGAAAGTAAATCATAGGCATATGCATTTTGGATGAATCTCAATCTGTTTCTGCTTGCCAGATGCTGGAAGCCTCCCATATCCGTTTCCAGGCACCTCCTGAAAACAGGTTTATTACTGAAAGAGCATTTTAATTCTGCAGCCAAAGAACTGGCTATTTTGGTCTATTGGTGGCAAGAAAGGGTGGGGAATTCCCCTCCCCTTCCCATCATGTTAGACAATGGCATCATTTGTCCTTATATTCTTTATTAAGACCTGTATTAAAAGGTTTGCAGAGGAGGCCTGATTTTAAACAAAAGGATTAAGATACCACTCTTCCTGTGATGCTTTCCCCTTGATCTGCATAGAAGACCTGGGTTTAAAGAAAGAGCTTAAGAGCAAAGAGTATGTGTCAGTTCTCTCTGTGCCCATGAGGAGTGCCGTGTGCTCCCAAAAAGCAAAGAAGGAGCCAGAATCGGCTCCTGATTGCTTTTGTGTCAGGCAGGTTTTCGTATCAGGAGGGCCCTTTCTGTTACGTGCTCTCAAAGGTGCCGAAGGAAAACAGATCTGCGCATAAGTCTAGTAAATAACTATTATAGAAGCAAGCTATTTCGGGCTCCTGAGATGTTTTGGATGAAAACTTTCATTAATCCCAGCTAGAATGGCCTCAGGCCATGGGATATGGAAGTTGCAAAATGACTGGAAGCCACCAAATTGTTACTCCTGCAATGATCAATCCATTGCATTAATCTCTTAAATGATTTTACAAGTGGCCTTCCAAGGTTAAAAGCAGGTCATTTTTGTTGCCTAGTGCATTCTTGTTTGAATGTCCTGTGAAGAGATTATTTAATAGCCTGCAATGTCTCTACTAAATCAAAGACTTTCCTACAAAGAGAAGATCTATTGGCAAAAATAGATGGGTTGCATTTTTGACACTAAAAATAAATGCTTGAAATAGTGATAGATCGTTCTGAATATACATTGGTTTTCTTATGCTTTCATCCGACAAGAATTCCCAAAAGAAACTTTCTACATCTATGTTCCTTCTCATTATCTGAAAGTCCTTTTCTCCCCTTATTTAATATCCAAAGCATTCAATCCTACAAAGCCTGGAAGCTTCTGATTTTGTTTCATCTAC
Organism: Anolis apletophallus; assembly: GCA_030556195.1. NCBI lineage: Eukaryota > Metazoa > Chordata > Lepidosauria > Squamata > Anolidae > Anolis > Anolis apletophallus. Next base: position 60,739,562 of record JARBWK010000002.1, read on the forward strand.
TCCCACAGAGTTTTAAAAAATCTTTTGCTCACTGTTAGTAATCAATGTGGTTTTTTTCTCTGTACTAAACAATATCATGGCAGGATTTGCTTGCTACTCCGCAAAAAAAAATTTCCCAATGAGTTGACAATATATGTACAAAATACATAGCTTTACCATGGTGACATTAGGCCTCTCACTTTGCAACTCGGGGCCAACACATCTGGCTGGACACACCCTGGATTTGGTTTTCAGTGAAGGGGTTCAAGTGAACCTAGCCTCCGTAATAGAGGTTCCATGGTCGGACCACTGTGCTCTGAGGATCCGGGTGGAGCAACTGCCCCCCCCCCATGCAAGGGCGCCGAACGGATTTGGGTTCGCCAAGAGACTTATGGAACCCGAAAGGTTCCTGAATGCTCTGAGGGATCTGGAGTCTGTCAGTGTCTCACTCGATGAGCAAGTTCTATCTTGGAATACCTCACTTTCCAAAGCTCTCAATGAGATTGCCCCTAGGTGCCCTCTCCAGCCCCGCAAACACCAATCTCCTTGGTACACTGAAGATCTTAGGTCGATGAAGCGGGAAAGGAGACGACTAGAGAGCGTGTGGAGGGAACTCCGTGACGGAGGTTCATTATCAGCCTATAAGCTATTTTAAAAAGCTTATGAGCATGCTGTCAAGGCGGCAAAAAACACCCATTATGCCGCCCAGATAGCGTCTGCTGACTCACGCCCGGCACAATTGTTTAAAGTAATTCGGTCCTTGACGACGGTCCCTACCATCCCAAAAAAATGATGATCAGGCCCTTACTGCCGATGCTTTTCAGAGTTTCTTCGCAGACAAGATTCTGAGCCTCCGCCGGGACCTCCCTGCCACGATTGATACAGTAAGGGAGCTTGAGATTCCGTGGCCATCCGCTGGGCCCACCTTTGACTGGTTTCGGCCACTGGACACAAATGCTGTTGATAAGATTGTGGCTGCAACCAGGCCTACCAACTGCTCCCTCGACCCGTGCCCCTCCTGGCTTGTTAGATCTTGCCTGGAGGGGTTATGTGGGCCTCTGTTGAACATCGTTAATACCTCCCTTGAGCAAGGAGTGTTTCCAGAGAGCTTAAAAGAGGCGGTGGTAGCTCCATTGCTGAAAAAACTGACATTAGACCCTGCGGTTCCCTCCAACTACCGACCAGTGTCGAACCTTTCGTTCCTGGGAAGGTGGTTGAGAGGGCAGAAATGGAGCAGTTGCGGTCCTTCTTAGATGACGCAACATGGCTAGACCCCTTCCAGTCGAGCTTCCGTTCTGGGCATGGGACGGAGACGGTCCTGGTCTCCATCACAGACCAACTCCGCTGCCAGCTTGACCAAGGCGGATCTGTGCTTGTGTTATTGGACCTCACAGCAGTGTTTGACACAGTCGATTACAATCTTTTGACTCACCGCCTTGCCATGGCTGGAGTGAGGGGGACAGCCCTAAAATGGCTGACCTCCTTCCTCCACCATTGGCTTCAACGAGTGAGGAGGGGAGAAGTTGTCTCCAAGGGCTCCCCATTAGTTTTTGGAGTCCCTCAGGGGGCCATTCTCTCCCCTCTGTTATTTAACATCTACATGCATCCACTTGCACAGCTGGTGCGGAGTTTTGGGCTTGAGTGTCTGACACCCAGCTCATTCTGAGGATGGAGGGCAGGCCTAGTTCCATACCCGATAATTTCCAACATTGCCTTGAGGCCGTTACTGGATGGCTGAGAGCCAGTAGGTTGAAGGTGAATCCAGCGAAGATGGAGATCTTGTGGCTAGGTCGTCCGGGCGATGGGGAGGTCCAACTTCTGACCCTGGACGGTGTGGCGTTATGCCCATCGCCTTCTGTAAAGAGCCTGGGAGTTCATTTGGACTCCCAACTGACCATGGAGACCCAAGTCTCCATGGTCAGTAAAACAGCTTTTTTCCATCTAAGACAGGCAAGGCAGCTGGCCCCCTCTTTGTCCCAGAACAACCTGGCCACGGCGATCCAAGCCATGGTCCTCTCAAGACTGGATTACTGTAATGCCCTCTACGTTGGCCTTCCTCTGTCGGCGACCCGGAAGCTCAAGCTGGTGTAGAACACTGCCGCACGACTCCTGTCTGGTACCCCAGCAGGTTGTCACATTACACCTATTTTGCAGGATCTGCACTGGCTTCCAATCGAGCACCGGATCACCTGCAAAGTGTTGGTACTCACCTTTAAGGCCTTACATGGCCTGGGGCCAATGTACCTAAAGGACCGGCTTACCCCATATTGCCCTACGAGATCACTGCGGTCAGAAAACACCAACTTGCTGACAATCCCCTCTGTTAAGACACTCAGGCTGACGGCAACTCGTAGGAGAGCATTCTCGGTGATTGCTCCAATGCTGTGGAACGCTCTCCCGGCCCAGACGTGAGCCCTCCAAGACCTCCTGTCTTTTAGGCGGTCGTGTAAGACATTTCTTTTTCAGCAAGCCTTCGGCCGATAAAACCCCACCAGCGTTTCAGCCTGCTTGTTGACTTGCTGCTTATGTTGTATTATGCTGCGCGTTTGTTCTCCACACAGCATGCTGTGTTTTAACCCATGCTTTTAGAGTGTGTAATGTGTTTTTAACTGTGTTTTATTGTGTCTTGACTTGCTGTGAGCCACCCTGAGCCACCCAGGAGTGGCGGCCTAGAAATCTGATAAATACGTAAATAAATAAATAAATATTTATAATGATTTATAATAATTATCTAGAACAGATAATATTTTTAGCTATATTCCTTCTATCAGAGCCCTTCTCCACTGAGCAAAGGTGGTGGGACAAGTAAATTATCGTTATTATTATGGGACAGGCAATGAGCTCTAATGTAAGTATAATCACTAAATGTATTACAAAACTTACACACCTGTACAACTCCTGCTTGTTGACCTAGTTGTTATGAAATGCTCAACTGCCACATCTGATTGGAAGAGGAATGCTTAAAATAGTCATTTAGTGTGAAATGAAATTGGCTTGAGCTTGTCCTTCATAAATACACATCTGCTGGAATACCCCCTGGGCAAAGGGAGGAAAAGAGAGAATAGAAAGACATTTTTATTGCAAGACAGATACTCATCAGAACACTTGCATGCTTTCTGAGTATTTGCATAAATTATTTGGTAATTAGTGGCTTTAATTGCTTTTCAATACTGAGAATTAGTTTGGCTGTCCTGCTATGTTTTTGCCGCAAAACCATTACCATTCATATCACTGGAGTTTATTTCAAGGCTATGTTTATCATCCACCTTCTCTTCATTAAGAAAACCAAACAGCATAAAGTTATATTTTCACTTACAGTGTAAATGATACACAACAGATCATATATTATGGGTAGACTTGGTCATGACTGCATCCCCCCTAACACACACACACACACACACACACACACACTTCATTTACACACAGTCAAGACAGATGAATCAAAAGCACTTGAAAGAGATATTACAGCATGTGGTGAATTGGTAAAGTGGCTAAATTATTTTATGCATGGATAAATCATACACAAAGCACTTAACTATTTCTTCTTTGTCTTAATATCAGCCTTGTGGACAGATTAACTTCACCAGTGCTCCTTTTCCATTCCCTGTAAACTGAATTCTACAACGTTCAATCTTCAAGCTACATATAGTCTCATGTTGCTTCTGAAACACATGGTTGCCTCCACCCATCCCATATGTTCAGCAAACTTTACATTCCAAGCTAGAAATATTTGCAAAAAATACCAAAAACAAAACAACCAACTTAACTTCTTCCTCTTTTTTCTTCAAGTCAATGATATACTCTAGATGTTTGTTCAAACTAATACGTCACTGGACTGACATATTAGTCTTTCTTTCTACATGCATCATGCCTTCTGCGTATTGCTTAGGAGCTTTCCTCTTTCTTTGTAGTCATTAAACTAATCACTCATTTTCAAAATATTGCCGTGTAAAAGCTCTATATACATGAAAAAATGCAAGTCATGAAGCGAGACAGCACTGCAAGCAGAGTTCATCAGGCTAAATTTACTTAACTGAACACTCTCACTTACAATGGAGGATATTTTTGTGTTTAAGCTCTAAAAACAGTCAATGAAATCTGTAAGAGAAAAAATGAAGTTGTTGATAAGTAATCATTTTCCCTTCTTCTAACAGACATTCGGTTAGTGATATACACCTCCATTGTGCAGATAAGGGGCCAATTTGACGTAATAGCGTGAATGATATTAAACTATTTTTCCTTTGCTCTCTTGAGTTTTTAATGAGTATAAAGATGAAATTGTAACCTTTTTTAATGAGCAATTGCAGCATCATTTTTGCCATTATTATTTTGATTGCTGATATTATTATTCACATCTGATTAGCTTCTTCACTTGGAGCTAATATGACATTCCAGTGCAATGGGAAATCAATAGGGCAAAAGTTTCTCATGCTACCACAAACAATTACTGTTGATTTAAGTACGAAAACAGAATACTGCATAGACAATATGGATAAGAAGATTAAAAATGTGGTGAGGAAGCTGGTTCAGACATTTGTAAAATGTGTGTGTTTTGCATAAAAGAAAAGATAAAACTTACATTATTGAATGAGCATAATCCAAGCAAAAGTTCTTTTTAACGACTAATTAGCTATGGCCTTTCTCTTGATAATGATTCTAAACTTCAGATTTAATTAGAGCATAATTGTTGTTCTAAATTGTCTTAGAGTTTGTTGTTCCATCATATTCCCAATCCCTTGCTGATTTCTTTCTGTATAAATATGGATGTTTTCCATGCAGCATTGTCTCTTGATTGTCACAGCTTATCATCATATAACCAGTATGTAAAGAATAACTGAGTCTTGGTGATATAGCTCTATATTTTTGTTTCTAAATGAAGACATGCTTTATGAAGTGGTAAAATAGATTACAAATTAAACGTGATGTGTGTTTGGTATAGAGCAGTGCTTCTCATTCTTTGGTCCTCCTGATGTTTTGGGCCTTAGGTCTCAAAGGTTCTAGGCAACTTCATCACTGATCAAGAATTCTGGTTGCTGATATTTCAGAAAAGCTTTGAAGGATAAAAGTTTGAGGTGTATGGTTTTTGTATGTCAGGAGCGACTTGAGAAACTGCAACTCGCTTCCGGTGTGAGAGAATTGGCCATCTGCAAGGACATTACCCAGGGAATGCCCAGATGTTTTGATGTTTTGCCTTCCAACCCCTGAAATAATGAGACAGACAACCATAGTTGGATTCAAATTTGGGAAACCTTTATTAAAAGTTACTTATTTAACTTTAACTGAACTAAACTTAGGTGTCAAGGGAACTGACGTGGCCAAGCCAAGGTAGCGTCCGCAAGCAGTTGACCCCTCAACTACACTGGGAGACTCACCTGAGTCCCCTATAACACAGAACTGGACAACCTCTCAGGAAACGCTGTAGAAGCCTCTCTGAAACTCTTTATACCGTACTCTCCAGTTTCTGGACCAATGCTATCCCCCTCACCCTTCAACTGCAGTCTAGGTGAGTGCATTTGTGCATTGGCCCAACACCCTTTGAGGAGTACCTTGAGTGTATATCGATCTATTGGATTTCCCTAAACTATTTATGCTGGCCTATTTATAAGACTGCCATCCAACATCCCTAATAACAGTATAGGGTTGGCGGGGAAAAACCCTAGAACATAGGGTAGGGGGAATTCCTACACGGCCCCATCAGGCAACAATTATACTGTCAACTGGGCAGAAGTGGTGGGTTGACGACTCCAGAAGGAATGAGGCAGGAGGCTGGCCAAAGCAATTAGCCAGCCTCTGCCCATTCCTCTGGAAGATTCTGCGGAGGCAACCAATCGCCTATCTTCAGGGGAGGAGGCAAATTCCTCTCCACGCCCACTGCGTAGGCAGGGAAAGGGTATTACCATTGTTGTGGGAGGCTTCTCTCATGTCACCACATGGGGAGCTGGAGCTGACAGAGGGAGCTCATCCACACACTCTCCAGATTCAAACCTGCGACCTATCAGTCTTCAATCCTGCTGGAACAAGGGTTTAACCCACTGTGCCACCAAGGGCTCCTAGGTGTATGGGTGCAATGAATGTATTTGTAAGACTACTCAAACAGACTTTGAATATTTACAAGTTGCTATGCTTTTTTATACCATGTCTTACACTAGTGAGACAAAACATGCAAAAATATATTAAATATAAATTTAAAGCAGAAATAGAGAATGTGTGGCCTGTATAATGTATTGTTGGATGGCAACTCCCACAAACATTTTTTATGCTGGCTAGATTAGCTGAATATCTGGGAGCTATAAATTTCTCACCCCTTGTTTGAAGATTATTTTCCCATTGACCCCATCAATTTTCAAGCAACTTCATCTACTGTTAGTTCCTCTCTCCATCCTAATTGGAGATGATCAACTGAGATCATCACCTTCCATTCCTTGCCTTCTTGCTTATTTTCCTATTTAAAGTGAGGACATGTGCACTAGAGTCCATAAGAAGAAATAGCAGAGTTCTAACAGACACCATAAATAAAAGCAGGAACAACAGCTCAGTTTAGATGTGAAAAACAAATTCGAGCAGGGCTCAATGCCAATAAACCAGAATATACTCTGAAGTCTACAGAGAATAAACAGCAGGCAGGGCTACATAGGGTATTTTAGAGCCAACACCTGCAAGCAAGTGAATGGCCTAAATTATAGCTAGCTATAAATCAGCATGGCTGGACTAATTATCTCAGCATTTTCATTTTAAAGCAGGACGGGTGGATCCTGTTCCTTTGCGACTGACCTTTCAGTCTGTAATTCTTTATGCAGATTAAGTGAGTGGTGCTACATATCCATTTTTTAATCTCCAAAAACTGCATGGTCCTGAGAGAAAATTGGAGGGGTGCTTGTGGTAATCATCATCATCACCTCTACCCATACTTTAATCCTAACAAAAATGCTGTGAAGCAGGTTCAGCAAATGCTGTGAAGCAGGTTCAGTGACCTTTAGTAACAGCATCAATGGATGGGGCAATTGAGATTTGAACCTCATAATGCCACTGTGTGACTTTATAGAATCCTAGAACTCTAGAGTTGGTAGGGATCCTGAGAGTTATCTAATACAGCATCATTCCAGTGCAGGAATCCAAAACTTTGATATGGTTCAAAAGTTGCAAATGTGAAAAAATGTAGACCTTTTATTGTAAAAGAGTTTATCATGCAAGAACCAACCCCCTAACAAAAACACACCCAAACTTTTGAGTTGATGCACCCTAGCCTGGGCCATAGGAGCCCCCAATGACACAATTGGTTAAACCGTTGTGCTGACAGAACTGAAGACCAATAGGTCAGAGGTTCAAATCTGGGGAGAGCATGGATGAACTCCCTCTGTCAGCTCCAGCTCCCCATGTCAGAACATGAGAGAAGCCTCCCAAAAGGATGGTTAAAAAATCAGAACATTTGGGCTTTGGGCATCCCCTGGGCAACGTCCTTGCAGACGGCGAGTTCTCTCACACCAGAGGTCACCTGCAGTTTCTCAAGTCGCTCCTGACATGACAAAAAAAAGCCTTGGCCATACCTTCCTGCTATTTGCTTCTGTTTTCATCTGAGAAATGTTACAAAGTATACAAGAAATAAATTTTGTTCCTTCTTCTGCACAGTAATATCTTCAAATTTTTTTAACATACCCTCAATATTTCATAGATAAAAAGCAAGACATGTAGGGTCAAGTAACCCCAGACTTTGGTCAAGATGGCAAAGGCTGTTAATGAGGAAAACCACAAAAGATAGGAGAAGCTGTAGTACTTTGCTTTTGCCTCAGCCCACTGGGAAGGGCAATATTTCACCGTCCTCCTAAATTAACTGAATGCAAACTGTTTTTGCATTTTGTACTCTGTTTGCAGCAATGGAATAAGCAGAGAAGAAAGAATGAAAGTGGAGGAACAAAAAGTACATGAGGCATTTCAAAGGCATCTCATTATCTAGGACTGTCCCTGCCAAAGTGGGATAGTTGAAGACTGAGCTTTGAAGCTTGGCAGTAGCCTCATGTAAGTTTAAGAAAGTATGTCAGAATTGTTGGTTTGTTTGCAGCTTGCCCTGGAATGTTGCTAGTGCTGTTGGGGGAAATGCGTTGGCTTTTATAGCCTCTAGAGAACTACGCAAGATTCTGTCAAGTTTTGATTTATAGAGTGCCTTTTGAATAAGTAATCAAAAAAAAGTGAAAGATGTGTATCATGGGACAAAAAAGATTTATGAAACATGAAATCCATCCTCACCTTTTTTGTTATTGTTGATAGTGTCAGAATGAGAACTCAGGTAAGACTACAGACAGAAGGGTTGAAGGTAGAAAATAAAATCTGGGACATGATTTACAACTTCTTGGGGCTGAATACAGATGTATGCACACCAAACTCTTTCAGTCTTAATAATGGAGACCTGTGTGAAATCCTGCTGGGAAAGTCAGTAATTACCAGCTGGGATTCTGACATTCAACTGAGTTGCGATTACATCCGTTGAGACCAATGGAAGCTTCAAAATAATTAAATATTAAAAGTGAATGAAGGACGGCAAAGGAGAAGGAAGCCTTCGGCTATTTTCTTTTCCCCTGCAGCTTTAATAAAAGGTAGATATTTAAAAATGGGAAAAGGCCCCAGGAGTACCACAAGCTATTTTTAAACCCCTTAATTCTATAAAAGGTTTGGAAAAGCATCACTCTTCTGCAGTGCAGTTTGACATGTCTGTGGCTCCCCTATCATACCCCCTTCCTTTGAAAGTGAATTATTGTATGTATAAGTAACAACAATGAATCTAGTGGCACTTTAGATACATATTGTTTGTATGCATGTGACAGAAACATATATTGTTATTGAAAATAAAAAGCCAATTCCAAAGGCATATTGTAGAAAACTAAACCTGCTGTTCATAAATGCTGGAAGGCAGGAATGATTTTTAAAAACAGTAACTCACTGGAACTATGCAGCTCTATTTCATGGCCTTGTAACCACTCCAATTTTCAGCTGTGACTGGAAATGACATCACATCACTGATTCAAGATGCATCCCTATGGTTTGGTGAAAGGAAAAATTGGCTCTTGCTCCCAGGACAATTTTCTACCCCTGCTTACCGGTGAAGTGATTTGCAAATGCTGAAAGAATACTTCACTTTCAACACCTTCTTTGCCTCAGTCTTCTCCCAAAAGAAGATTGCTGTTCAACCTGAACAATATGGAGTGGATGAGGTAATAGGGGAAATGTAACCCAAAATAAGTCCAGGAATACCTGCCAACTCTAAATGAATGCAAGTTTCCAGGGATAGATTAACTACATTCAAGAGTATTGAAGGAACTAGCAGAAAGAATTTCAGAAGCACTGGCAACAATCTTTGAGAATTTGTGGAGAACAGGAGAAGTCCCAGTGTAATGACGCTCCAATTTCGGTAAGGATCACGCGTAGATAGAAGCACGGTGCAACACGATTTTATTGCAGGTACAACACTTGTAAAGCTAAAGCACCGTCCCGCCACCCAAACACACCTTTTATACTCGAACCCCCCTCCCCTTGCCTATGCAATGTCTGGACAGGGTTGCACCATATCCGGGTGAATCAGCAAATCCCACAGTCCAAAGGGATGTGACCTCATTAGTCTCTGAGTCAGCACTAATAGTCCAATGTCCAATGTCCGAGTCCAGAAGAGGTTGCCTCACTTCCCCTGGAGACACCTGGAAGTTACATCACTCCCAGACTGACTCAGCATAGTCCTTCAGTAACTAGAACCAAGGTCACTTCATTTCCCGGAGAACTGGGACAAAGGTCAGCACCACCTCATGGCAGGCTGGAAACCTGAACTTCTTCCAAGCTCAGATTTCCCAGATCTGACATAACGTCCTTCTCCACCGCGTCCTCCCCCTGTAGAAATAAGACATCATTCAATCCTTGGGCGGAAGGGGCCCTATATATCTCTTCAAAAAACTACAGTGGAATGTAGGGTGAACCTTGCCTAGACTCTTTGGCAAAAGGAGGGTATAAGAGACTTTATTTGCTGCCTTTTCAACCCTGAAAGGTCCAATATATTTCGGGCTTAATTTTTTGGACGGGCATCCCAATTTCAAGTTCTGTGTGGACAACCATACCAGATCGCCCTCTACATACTCCTCCCCTTCCTGTCTTCGTCGATCCCCAAACAGCTTGTACGCCCGTTGCGCCTTTCCTAAAGCTTCCATCACTTCCCTCCAATCATCCCGTGCTCGCACTCTCCACTCACTCTTCTCCTCCCCTCCAAACTCCAACAATTGGGGCAAAGGAGCCACATCCTGGCCATAAACCACCTCGAAAGGAGACTTTCCCGTGGAAGAATGCACTGAGCTATTATACGCCATCTCGGCATAAGGCAACAAATCCGACCAGTTGTTCTGCTCCTTATTACTAAATATACGCAGATACCCTCCTAGCGATTTTTGTGCTCTCTCCACGCCCCCATTGCAGCTAGGATGATAAGCGGTCGTAAGCCGCCTTTGGGCCCCCAACACCTCCAAAAACCTCTCCCAAAACCGGGCAGTAAACTGAACCCCACGATCACTAAGAACCTGTTCCGGGCACCCATGCAATCGATACACATGCTGCACATATAACTCAGCCAATCTCTCTGCTGACGGCAACCCTTTCAAAGGGACGAAATGAGCCTGCTTCGAAAATAAGTCTAATACAGTCCAGATATACCTGTACCCCCAACTAGAGGGCAACTCCCCCACAAAGTCAGTGCTGACATGCGTCCACGGCCGCACTGGAGAAGCCACCACTTGAATCAACCCTTGCGGTTTAGCGGTAGGATCCTTGTTTCTAGCACAATCTTCACAACACTCAACATACTCCTTCACCTCCGCCCTCATACCTGGCCACCAATACCGCTTCTTTATGGCCAAAAGTGTCTTCGTGACTCCCCAATGACCAGCAGACTTATGATCGTGATTTAGCTGTAAAACCTTCCTCCTCACACCTCGAGGAACATACACTTTATTTCCCATAACCCATAAACCATTCAACATCTTGCATTCGCCTTCATGGCCCTGCAACCACACATCACCTTCATAACCCTTCTGTAACTCCAAACACCACTCATCTACCACTTCTTCTTCCTTCTTCACCTCTCTCACCATCTGAGACCTTGTCTGCACCGGCAAACCCCAATGCTCCTTGGTAAACACCTCCTCCGATTTCTCCAAACAATTCTCTCCCACATCGGGATACCGGGACAACGCGTCTGCCACTACATTCTCTTTCCCCTTTATATGTTGCAACGAGAAATTAAACCGGGCAAAATACTGAGCCCATCTCACCAATTTGGGAGATAGCTTCTGAGGGTTCTTCAAATACTGGAGGTTCTGGTGATCCGTTAATACCACAAAAGGAAAAGCAGCCCCCTCCAGAAACTGACGCCACGTTTGTAAAGCACTCCTTACAGCAAAAGCCTCTTTCTCCCAAACGGGCCATTTCCTTTCCTGCTCCCGAACTTTTGGAAAAATACGCACACGGCCTTAAGGTCCCCTGCTCATCTCTCTGCATCAGCGCTCCTCCATATGCCCAAGCGGAGGCATCACACTGTACAACAAAAGGCTTGTCTACATTCGAGTGCATTAACAGAGGACCACAGGTGAAAGCTTTTTTCAATCTCTCAAACGCCTCTTGACATTCCTTAGTCCAACCTAACTTAGCACCCGGGGACTTGGTTCTTTTCGACTCCCCCTTCCCCTTAGTCTTCAACAACTCCGTGAGCGGGAGAGTTATAGCTGAAAATCCAGGTATAAAAGTACGATAAAAGTTAGCCAGCCCCAGGAAAGCCTGTAACTGCCTACGGGTTTGCGGAGCCTCCCAGCTCAACACATCCTCCACTTTAGCCGGATCCATGGCCACTCCACTCTCACTAATCCTATAGCCCAAAAAATCAATCTGACTCTTCCCAAACTCACACTTACTCAACTTCACATACAAACTAGCTTGCCTCAACCTCTCCAACACCTCTCGAACCAACTGAACATGCTCCTCTCTAGTACACGTCACAATCACGATGTCGTCCAAATATACAAAAAAAACCTTATACAAAAGGGGGTGTAGCACCTCATTTATAAGCTGCATGAAAATACCGGGGCTCCGCTAAAACCGAATGGCATCACGGTCCATTCGAATAGCCCGAGGGGCAAGAGAAAGCAGTCTTCCATTGATCACTTTTTTTCACCCTCACCATATGAAACGCGTCTATCAGGTCCAATTTGGTGAAGAATCTACCGCCCCCTAGCTGGCCCAACAAGTCCTTAATCAAGGGCAAAGGATAACAATTCGTAGTGCTGATAGCATTCAACCCCCGATAATCAATACACAATCGCAACCTCCCATCCTTTTTCTCCCGAAACAAGACTGGCGCCGCAATAGGGGATTCAGATCTCTGGATAAACCCCTTCTCCAAATATCCATCAATCTGTTCCCTCAAAGCCACCTTCTCCTGCACCGTCATAGCATATATTTTCGGCTTAGGCATAATAGCCCCTTCCTTAACTTCTATACTACATTGTACATTGCGGAAAGGGGGAAGACTTTGGGCCAATATAGGGTTAAACACATCTGCATAATCCCAATATTCTACAGGCACCCCCTGTACCTCGCCCAAGACCCCTTTCCCCACACTAGGATCACATTGCACCCTCCCAGTCTTCCAATCAATTTTGGGGTTTACTTGCTCTAACCAAGGCAGTCCTAATACCACTTCATGACCTTTAATGGGAGCCACTACAAAATCTATACCTCCTTCCCAAGGTCCCACCCGACCTTTTAAATCCTTAGTACCCAAAGAAAATGGTCCACCCTCAATAGATGACCCGTCTAACTGAGTAAAAGTCACGGATGTTGCCAGGGTTTTCGTTTCCCCACCCAAATCCTCTACTAACTTCGGGGACATGATGTTTTCCGAACACCCACAATCAACCAATGCTTTTTCTCAATAATCTCCTTCCCCTTAAATAAACCCAGGGTGCATTGTACACTTGGGGGACTCACCCCAACACTTTTTGAATCTGTATTGTCCACAAAAGCCGCCCTAGAAGATGCCACTTTAATCGGATCAGAACGGATCGGATCCGGCACCTGCTTCTGCCGGCACTGGGACGCAAAATGACCCGGCTGAGAACAGATGAAACAAAGGCCACGTCCCATCACGGGTTTCTTCATAGCACTGGTTCTGCCATCGCCGCCACCACGTCTAGGCTCTCCTCCCCGAAATCGTCCTTCAGCAAAACTACGTCCCGAAACTCTGGACCTTGTCGACTGGAACCGTCATCGCTGCACCTGGGCCAAGATCCCCTCCACGCTGCCGGCTAACTGGATCCAACCATCTACATCACCCGGATCACCTCGATGCAGGCACCACTCTAGGATCTCCTTCCGCAGGCCATCCTTAAATAATTCAACCAATGTAGCCTGGGACCACTCAGCAACCTTGCCAGCCAATCCCATAAATTCCTCCGCATATTCTGTAACCGAACGGGATCCCTGGGATAAACAGCGCAGCGCTTCCTTAGCCTTTATCCTCTCCAAAGGATCCCGGAAGCGATTTCGGATGGCTTGCAAGAAGGCCCGGACCGATGTTAAACATGGATCTCTACGGTCATGGCACTGCACATACCATTCAGCGGCCCTTCCTTTAAACACTCCTCCAATAGCTCGAACTCTGCTACCATCACTGGGGTAGAGATGACCGTAGTCTTCCATATGATCCTTCACGGCAGCGATAAAGAAGGCCACCTTGCAAGCTTCCCCTTCAAACTCCACCCGCAAGGGTTCCTTCTTCAGCCGTCCTCCAAACTCCTGGGATTGTCCTCCTCCCTGAGGGACCTCAAGCCTTGGGACTCCCTTCCCATCCCCGCCGACTGCAGGGGGCGGCTCACCGGGACCGGATTTACTTCTGACGCAGGATGACCACCATCCGTCCACACTCCCATGGGAGATCTAGGACGTTCAGCTGCTGACGGTCCGCCATCCATCCAAGAATAAAAAGTGAAGTCTCCTCCTCCCGGTGCACTCCACGCCGAATCCACTGGCTCTCTCCTGGACATAGCCCGAGACATCCTTCTCATGGTATGCTCCATTGCCTCCATTCTACACCTCATCACTGCCAATTCCGATAGCGATTCAGGTTCCGTGGTCTCACTACCACACTCCTCCAGGTCCACCTGAGCTGGGGCACTCTTCCCCACAGCTTCTCTGGTCCTGCCCTCTACTGGATCCACCTGAGCTGGCCCTTCTTTCAGCACAGCTTCTCTGGTTCCTCCGGCCCTCCGGACATTCGTCTGAATGGGGCCTCGCTGCCCCCTTCCTCTGGATTCACCTCTCAAAGAGCTCACCTGAGCGTCCCACAATCTCTCCGCTTCTCTGAGCTCGTCCACCTGAGCTGACGCACCATACGCCGTCGCTTCTCTGGACCCGTCCGGGAACCCCACATGGTCAATGGTATTCCACTCCCATTCCATGGTTCTCCGGACCTCTTCAGGAGCAATATTCCACATATCGATATACTCCTCTTCCCTCCAGGCCAGCCTCTCCATTGCTGGGAAAGTTGAATGGGGCTTTAGCTTCTGTAATGACGCTCCAATTTCGGTAAGGATCATGCGTAGATAGAAGCACGGTCCAACACGATTTTATTGCAGGTACAACACTTGTAAAGCTAAAGCACCGTCCCGCCACCCAAACACACCTTTTATACTGAACCCCTCCCTTGCCTATGCAATGTCTGGGCAGGGTTGCACCATATCTGGTGAATCAGCAAATCCCACAGTCCAAAGGATGTGACCTCATTAGTCTCTGAGTCAGCACTAATAGTCCAATGTCCAATGTCCGAGTCCAGAAGAGGTTGCCTCACTTCCCCTGAGACACCTGGAAGTTACATCACCCCAGACTGACTCAGCATAGTCCTTCAGTAACTAGAACCAAGGTCACTTCATTTCCGGAGAACTGGGACAAAGGTCAGCACCACCTCATGGCAGGCTGGAAACCTGAACTTCTTCCAAGCTCAGATTTCCCAGATCTGACACCCAGTAGACTGGAGGAGGGCAAATGTTGTCCCTATCTTCAAGAAGGGCAAAAAGAGGACCCAAACAAATTACAATCAAGTCAGCTTGATACCAATACCAGGAACGCTTCTGGAGCAGATTTTTTTTTTAAATATTTTTATTCATTCAATCAACAGAGAAACAAACAAGCACATCATACAAAACCCACATAGACCTTAACATACACTTAACATAAAAACATGGCTCCCCCTCCCCCTTCCCTCCCCCGCAACCGACACCACCCCCTGGAGCAGATATTAAGGAGGCAGTCTGCAATCACTTAGAAAAGGAATATTGTGATTACTAAAACTCAACATGGATTTCTCAAAACAAGTGATGCCTCGACTAATCTCATTTTTTTCAATAGTGTTACAAGCTTGGTAGATGCAGGGTATGCTGTGGATGTAGCATATCTTGATTTCAGTAAGGACTTTGACAAAGTCCCACATGACCTTCTAGCAAGCAAACTAGTCAAATGTGGGCTAGACAAACTACGGTTAGGTGGATCCATCATTTGTTAGGGTGACTGAACCCAAAGGATGCTCACCATACAAATGTTATACAATTTCAGATATGTCTGAATTTCTCGAAGTTTTTTTCGGATACTTCGACTTTTTAGCAATTTCAAGAGCAGCCCTCCCAACAGGAGTTCTGGAATTCACCGGATGTCATTTGCAAATTTTCTTGCTTATTTCTCATTGGTTGTTGGATAACAGCTGACTCTCCCGTCAGCTGATTTTTTTGCCAATTTTTTGACAGCGGACACCAGATTTGAAGACTGCCGACGACTTCCAAAGTTCGGAATAGTTCGAATCACCCTCGAAATTTATCAGAATTTTTTGGAAGTCTAAATAATCCTAAACGCAGTCTATGACTACATCTGAAATGAGTTTTGAATTTTTTTTTAACAAAATCAAACAGCCCTAGTGCTTACCAATGGTTCCTTTTCATCCTGGAAAGAAGTGACAAGTGGACTGCCACAGGGTTCCATCCTGGCTAAGCTCTGTTTAACATCTTTATTAATGAACTAGATGAACAGTTAGAAAGCATGATCATTAAGTTTGCAGATGATACCAAACTGGAAAGAATAGCTAATACCCAAGAAGACCGCCTCATCGCATACTGTTCCACTAGACCGACTTGCTCAGAGACAGGGAAACCTTTGGAAATCCCCAAATGCTAAGAAGTACCATCTCACGGCTACTCAGAGGAGGGTCTTTTCAGTCATAGCCCCCACTTTATGGAACGCACTGCCTTCTGAGATTCGCATCATCCCAGGCTTGCTGGCATTCCGGAAGGCATGCAAAACACTCCTATTCCAACAGGCATTTGGCTTCTAAAATCTGGCAATCTTTCTGCAACACTATCTGCCCCTATTTTAATTGATATATAGCGCTGTTTTAATCTTGTATTTTTATTATGTATTATTAGTGTCATGCAGTGTTTTATTCTGTTTTTGTTGTGGCGACTGATAAATCCAAATAAATAAATAAATAAAATGAAATAAGACAGGTGTAATGGAAATGCTTTAACGCCCTGTAAAGACCATGCGTAGACAGCAACTTGATCCCACGAGGTTTATTAAAGGTATAACACTGTTGATGCCAGAATTGGCATCACAGGGAACAAACACAGCTTATATACAAAACACACCCCCATCACCTGTCCATCATCCCAAAGACCAACCCCCCTGGCTTGCAATGCCCAGCAGAGATTGCATCATATCCTTTGACCCAGTTTCACAATGTCCAGTGGATATTTCTCATATCCTCCTGAGTCAGCAATGTTCATGCCGGGCTTCTCATGTTGGTGTGGTGTGGCCCAAGGCCCATTTCAGCTCTGTGCGTCTTCAAGGCCACACCTGGCAGAGATTATGTTCAAGGGAATCGTAGTTACGATGGATACCAAGGGAATCAGTAGTTACTGAAATGGACATCCAAGTGCCACCTCTGTGTTGATGGAGGCAGGCAGGATTTTCTAATGACGCTCCAATTTCGGTAAGGATCACGCGTAGATAGAAGCACGGTCCAACACGATTTTATTGCAGGTACAACACTTGTAAAGCTAAAGCACCGTCCCGCCACCCAAACACACCTTTTATACTCGAACCCCCCTCCCCTTGCCTATGCAATGTCTGGGCAGGGTTGCACCATATCCGGGTGAATCAGCAAATCCCACAGTCCAAAGGGATGTGACCTCATTAGTCTCTGAGTCAGCACTAATAGTCCAATGTCCAATGTCCGAGTCCAGAAGAGGTTGCCTAAAAAGAGGACCCAAACAAATTACAATCAAGTCAGCTTGATACCAATACCAGGAACGCTTCTGGAGCAGATTTTTTTTTGTAAATATTTTTATTCATTCAATCAACAGAGAAACAAACAAGCACATCATACATACCCACATAGACCTTAACATACACTTAACATAAAAACATGGCCCCCCCTCCCTTCCCTCCCCACGCAACCGACACCACCCTGGAGCAGATATTAAGGAGGCAGTCTGCAATCACTTAGAAAGGAATATTGTGATTACTAAAACTCAACATGGATTTCTCAAAAACAAGTGATGCTCGACTAATCTCATTTTTTCAATAGTGTTACAAGCTTGGTAGATGCAGGGTATGCTGTGGATGTAGCATATCTTGATTTCAGTAAGGACTTTGACAAAGTCCCACATGACCTTCTAGCAAGCAAACTAGTCAAATGTGGGCTAGACAAAACTACGGTTAGGTGGATCCATCATTTGTTAGGTGACTGAACCCAAAGGATGCTCACCATACAAATGTTATACAATTTCAGATATGCCCGAATTTCGGAAGTTTTTCGGATACTTCCGACTTTTTAGCAATTTCAAGAGCAGCCCTCCCAACAGGAGTTCCGAATTCCGGATGTCATTTGCAAATTTTCTTGCTGATTTCTCATTGGTTGTTGGATAACAGCTGACTCTCCCTTCTGCTGATTTTTTTGCCAATTTTTTGAAAGCGGACACCATTTTTGAAGACTTCCGAAGACTTCCAAATTTCGGAAATAGTTCCGAATCAATTTCGAAATTTATCAGAATTTTTTTGGAAGTCTAAATAATCCTAAACGCAGTCTATGACTACATCTGAAATGAGTTTTGAAATTTTTTTTTTAACAAAATCAAACAGCCCTAGTGCTTACCAATGGTTCCTTTTCATCCTGGAAAGAAGTGACAAGTGGACTGCCACAGGGTTCCATCCTGGCTAAGCTCTGTTTAACATCTTTATTAATGAACTAGATGAACAGTTAGAAAGCATGATCATTAAGTTTGCAGATGATACCAAACTGGAAAGAATAGCTAATACCCAAGAAGACCGCCTCATCGCATACTGTTCCACTAGACCGTTGCGCTCAGAGACAGGAAACCTTTTGGAAATCCCAAATGCTAAGAAGTACCATCTCACGGCTACTCAGAGGAGGGTCTTTTCAGTCATAGCCCCCACTTTATGGAACGCACTGCCTTCTGAGATTCGCATCATCCCAGGCTTGCTGGCATTCCGGAAGGCATGCAAAACACTCCTATTCCAACAGGCATTTGGCTTCTAAAATCTGGCAATCTTCTGCAACACTATCTGCCCCCTATTTTAATTGATTTATAGCGCTGTTTTAATCTTGTATTTTTATTATGTATTATTAGTGTCATGCAGTGTTTTATTCTGTTTTTGTTGTGGCGACTGATAAATCCAAATAAATAAATAAATAAAATTAAATAAGACAGGTGTAATGGAAACGCTTTAACGCCCTGTAAAGACCATGCGTAGACAGCAACTTGATCCCACGAGGTTTATTAAAGGTATAACACTGTTGATGCCAGAATTGGCATCACAGGGAACAAACACAGCTTATATACAAAACACACCCCCATCACCTGTCCATCATCCCAAAGACCAACCCCCCTGGCTTGCAATGCCCAGCAGAGATTGCATCATATCCCCTTTGACCCAGTTTCACAATGTCCAGTGGATATTTCCTCATATCCTCCCTGAGTCAGCAATGTTCATGCCGGGGCTTCTCATGTTGGTGTGGTGTGGCCCAAGGCCCATTTCCAGCTCTGTGCGTCTTCAAGGCCACACCTGGCAGAGATTATGTTCAAGGGAATCAGTAGTTACGATGGATACCAAGGGAATCAGTAGTTACTGAAATGGACATCCAAGTGCCACCTCTGTGTTGATGGAGGCAGGCAGGATTTTCCCCGGGTACTGGTTGTGGGGGGTCGGGAGCAGGTGAGGGTTTCGCCCTCCCTTCTGCTCGAGATCCCCGTGTACAACTGGTGGGCCACTGTGTGATACAGAATGCTGGACTAGATGGGCTGAGGCCCGATTCAGCATGGCTCTTCTTATGTTCTTATGTTCTTATGTTCTTATGGAAGGGTATGAGACAAGAGCTCTATTAGCTCTTTTCGACAGACACTTACAGAATGCCCTCTCCCTCCCCCCCTGGGGAAAAGAGGACTCAAAACGCTATCCCACTCAAATCCTATCCCAGCACCAAATAAAGCCATAACTATCTCTATTATCCACAAGGCGAAGCGAGCCCACCTCAGCCTCTCTCTAGTTAAACACACACTGGGACAAAACTTCTCCATACATCAATCTTGAACTTCTACACACTCAGATCCTCAGACAGTCCTCTTATCACAAACGCTTAGCTTGTTCAAGGCCAATTCCTATCCTTAATCATCTCTCAGTACTCCTCACATACTACCCTTCTACTACCATGCCCATCATTCTACAACTGCATGGTCCAAAACTCCAAACCTCCATTCGAACACCCTTTGGGCTAAACTACATATTCCACAATCACCATCAACCAGGACACACTCGCCTCCCACACTCAGCTTCCCAAACATGTGGGCCTTGTGCACTTTAACTTCACAATGCACACTCATGTAGTCTTCCACTACCGATCACCACAATCTAATTCCCATAACTCTCACAAAGGAACTCCAATAACAATACCTAAACCATCCTTCCTGTACACTTCTCTCTTGCCACTATCAAAACCTCTAAACAACTTCATCCCTCTACTGCAACAGCAGGAGGCACCTCCACAAAACTACGCTTCCCTATATAACCAGCAACCACTCCAAAACCTATCAAACTCTCTTAGCTAACCAAATTGACAACTCATCACACAGGACTAAATCAACTGCGCTTCTTTCCAGGAAAACCCAAAATAGCCCAATCAAGAATCCAAGTCTCATAACTCCCAAAACCTACCACTGCAAAAGCAGGAGGTACCAAGTACAAAACTGCAATTCCCTAAATAGCCTAAACACATCCTCGTCTTCTCAACCCATAACACAATCTAAATCCCCACACAACCTGATTCCTCCACTGCAATGGCAGGAGGTACTGACCAAAACTACAATTCTTTAAACAGCCACCAACCACTACACCATCCATCATGCACCACATCAACCTTGACTTCATTAATAAGCTGAACCCATTACACAGGACTATGTCAACTGTGTCAAGCTAATCACACAAAAGAAATCCAATACTCTGCCACCTTGGCATAAGGCATATACCACTCTCCCATGCGGCCAAACACAGCCATCTAATCTATCTAGCCATCACATACATCCACACATCCATTTCAATTCCAACACGCCATCCTAGTACTCTATTCCTCTAGACAAACCACTACACCCCCCTCACTTGGGGAAAAACGCCTAGAAAACTACAACTCCCTCTACTGCGATGGCAGGAGGCACTAATCAAACTACAACTCTCCATACAGTCATCACCCGCTATATAGTCTATCATAACTCATATCAAACTTAACTCAATCAACTTAATAACCTATTGCACAGGAATAAATCAACTGTGTCAATCTACACACTTATCAAAGTTTAACCACCACAAACTCAATCCCCTTGCCATCCCTCTCTTCACGCCACACTCTGGCAAAGAGACACCAATAACACTGAAACTCCCCACGCAGGCAATTTTCAACTGCGTACTGAGTCAGCCACCTACTTATTCCAACATAATATTATTTATCCAAGGCACGACAAGCACAATTAAACCTGCCCTCCTGGAAAATTCAGCAGGAGACGACAACCAACTCTAAAGCCTATCCTCCACCTTCCTGCCGCAATTAACCTCATTGCAGACCCCAACAAAGGCTGTACCTATCCTTCTAAGTACCAGGAACAAAACCCTCAATACAACAACAAAATATACATTTTCAAAAGACACTCCCAGTTGAACAATAGATATCCTACCTAAATCATTAAACTATAATGCACATTCGAAATATCATCCCCATCTAACATTTCTAACAATAGATGCATATCTAAACATTCTCAAACCATATTACATACAGGAAATAATCATCTTGCCCTTTCCAATTTATAATCCACATAACACATGTGAGTATTGCATCAACATTATCAGCCATCTTAAACTTATGCAATAATCCCTCATCAGCATGAATAACTCTCTAGACATCATATCACAACCTATCTATCATTCCGTGGTCAATTTACCATAAACTCATCTTATCTCATATGCGGGGCAATACATTTAAGTAACCCCTCTTCTCCATATTAAAACCACCCCAGCTCCAAACCCTTTAAGGACACACCCCTTATATAACAACATTTCCCACAATAAGCATAACACAACCCAGTTGCCATTCTTTCCCAAAGTCAAAATTAATATACTGGTTACTGGAACACCGGCCCACTGTTCATCCCCAAGGCTTAGCATTCTCCGAAGCTCTAGCCACTTCAATGATGTCATCCAAAGTTCAGTCGTTGGCCCTCTGGTCAAATCTTTTCCAAACTCCATCCACCACCCCATCCCGAGTGACATGATTTGTTGGGTCCTAAAAGGACACCTCTGGAACATTTCTGCCACAATAACTCTCGAACCCATCACCTTCCCACCACAGAAAAGTATTGGGTTCCGCTCTCTCTCCAACTCAGGCGCTCCTTCCAGACCACCACCGGCCTCCACTGCAACACTCCTCACGCCAAGCTGCTTTTGCTGGAAATCATCAACCGACTGGCTCTCTTTGGAAGGCCCGAACACGCTGTAAGACTTCCCAGGCACATCTTTTCCTGCAAGCTGAGAAGCCTGTTGTTCACTCTCTCCCTCCCTGACAGTTTCACATTCCAATCTTATCTCCCTGCAGCTTCGTCTCCACGGTGACTTGGCCAGCCTGACCATTCTCCCCTTCTGGCAAGGACTCTCGAAGCATTGCTGGCTCTTCTGAAACACACTCTTCGTAAAGGGGCTTTTCCTCTGCAGACACACCTCTCTGACCATCCTCAAAATACAAAAATAACAAGGCAGCGGCCCATGCCATAGAAACACCGACGGTTTGAAAAAAGGGATCTGGTAGCTCTCCCCCTTCCTCCCCTCCACTTCCATCTCTGCAGAACACTCTTCACCGGCCTCAACCACCCACTCGGTTTCATTTCTCTCCGGTAAGGCAGCCTTTGTAGTTGAAACAGTTTCGCTTTCGATTGAAGAGCTCTCATACTGCTGGAAGGGAGTTGCTGATTTATCTCCTCAACTACCGCCATACGCAGCTTGTCTTTGCTGTTTTCCAAGGCTACTTGCTCTCCTTCACTCCTTGGAAGCTGCAAAACTTTTTCCACACAGTTTCCAGGCACACAATCTTGGCTAAAGAGCTTCTTTTCTGCAGCCAAAACATTTTCGCTTTCCTCTGCCCCTTCTCTCCCAGGAAGCTCGGGTTCCAAGACAACTGACTGGGCCTCTCTCTCCAGGGCATAGCTGTCTTCTTCAAAAGCATCATCATAACGCCCCTCTTCCTCGGCGGGGAGACATGACATCAATTCTTGTAACTGCCATACTCTCTCCTCCAAAGCCTCCATTCGTCTTCGGAGTAGGCCCATGTCATGCCGGCCGCAATGAAAGGCTTTCTTTATCTCCTGCAACATATAATAGCATCGCTGCAACTCCTGGACCAACTCACTTCTGTCCCAAACAGAAGACTGCACAGCACCTTCTTCGCTGCAGCCCGGTCCACCTTGAGCCAGCACTGGGTCCACCTGAGACCCCACTTGAGCTCCAACTCTCTTGGGATCTTCTCTGGTCCCTCCAACTTCATAGCCCACCTGAACAGACCTCTGGCAATCTGCTTCTCTGAGCAGCCCCTCCTGGGCTCCACGGGATCCCACCTGAACGGCTCCTACCGCTTCTCTGGGTTCCACTTCTCTGAGCAAGGCCCCCTCAGCCTCTCGATAGCCCACCTGAGCGAACTCCTGCGAGTCCGCTTCTCTGAGCATCTTTTCCTCCTTCTTCTCCCAAGAAGGGGCACCCTCTGACGATCCTTCCATCACCCAGTGAGGGAACAGCCGGTGCAAGATCAGCCAAGCCTGCTGCTGCTCCACCTCACTCGGGGCTCTCGAATCATCCTGGCTCCTACCAGCTTTGGCAGTTTTGCTTCTGCTACGCCTTCCTCCATGGCAGCGGCGGTTCTTGGCCCCTGGCTGCTTCAGACCAGCCACAATCTCATCATTCTCCTTCCAGGAAGGCTGGGACAAACCAACTTCCGTCCTCACCTCCCCATACGGTCCACAGAGCGTGTAGGCAGTCATGCTCCTTCCACCCATCATGGCACCGTCTTCATCCGCGTCCCAGAACTGCTCAGGACTCACCCACTCCACTCCTGTGAAGGGTTTCAACATTGCGGATGGCTACACAAGCCCTCAGCAGAATCATCTACGATAGGCAGTATAGAAATTCTGGCATTCTGTAATGGAAATGCTTTAACGCCCTGTAAAGACCATGCGTAGACAGCAACTTGATCCCACGAGGTTTATTAAAGGTATAACACTGTTGATGCCAGAATTGGCATCACAGGGAACAAACACAGCTTATATACAAAACACACCCCCATCACCTGTCCATCATCCCAAAGACCAACCCCCCTGGCTTGCAATGCCCAGCAGAGATTGCATCATATCCCCTTTGACCCAGTTTCACAATGTCCAGTGGATATTTCCTCATATCCTCCCTGAGTCAGCAATGTTCATGCCGGGGCTTCTCATGTTGGTGTGGTGTGGCCCAAGGCCCATTTCCAGCTCTGTGCGTCTTCAAGGCCACACCTGGCAGAGATTATGTTGCTGGAAGGGTATGAGACAAGAGCTCTATTAGCTCTTTTCGACAGACACTTACAACAGGAGCAGAATTCAAAATGTTTTTAACAGATTAGGGCCAAAACTAACAAAATGAAGTTCAACCGAGAAACATGCAAGATACCTCACTTATGCAGAAAAAAATGAAATGCAAAGATAAAGATTGGGGGATGTCTGGCTCGACAGCAGTATGTGTGATAACGATCTTGGCGTCCTCATAGATATCAAGTTTAACATGAGCCAACAATATCATGTGGTGGCTAAAAAAAGCCAATGGGATTTTAGCCTGCATCAATAGGAGTATAGTGTCTAGATCCAGGGAAGTCATGCTATCCCTCTATTCTACCTTGATCAGACCTCACCTGGAATACTGTGTACAATTCTGGGCACCACAATTGAAGGGAGATGTTGACAAGCTGGAATGTGTCCAGAGGAGGGTGGCTAAATTGATAAAGGGTCTAGAGAACAAGCTCTATGAGGAGTGGCTTAAAGAGCTGGGCATGTTTTGCCTGCAGAAGAGAAGACTGAGAGGAGACATGATAGCCATGTATAAATATGTGAGGGGAAGTCATAGGGAGGAGGGAGCAGGCTTAATTTCTGCTACCCTGGAGACTAAGATGCGGAACAATGGCTTCAAACTACAGGAAAGGAAATTCCACCTGAACTTGAGGAAGAACTTCGTAACTGTGAGAGCTGTTCAGCAGTGGAACTTTCTGCCCTGGAGTGTGGTGGAGGCTCTTTCTTTGGAGGCTTTTAAGCAGAGGCTGGATGGCCATCTGTCAGGTGCTTTGAATGCGATTTTCCTGCCTCTTGATAGGGGTTGGACTGGATGACCCACGAGGTCTTTTCCAACTCTATGATTCTATGATTCTAATGAATGTGGTTATCAAATTTGCAGATGACACCACACTAGGAGGGATAGCTAATACTCCAGAGGACAGTATCAGAATTCAAAATGACCATAACAGATTAGAGAGCTGGGCCAAAACTAACAAAATGAATTTCAAAATGGACAAATGTTAGATACTACACTTAGGCAGAAAAAATGAAATGATCAAGAATTCTGGTTGCTGATATTCAGGCAAACTTCAGAAGATAAAAGTTTGAAATAAAAGATGCAGAATGTGTGACGCCTGGCTCGACAACAGTCCATGTGGGAAAGATCTTGGAGTCTTCATGGACAACATGTTGAACATGAGCCAACAGTGTGATGTAGCAACTTAAAACCCCAAAGGTGTTTTGGGCTGCATCAAATGGAGTATAGTGTCTAGATTGAGGGAAGTCATGGTGTCTTTGTATTCTGCTTTGGTTAGACCTCACCTGGAATACTGTGTCCAATTCAAAAGAGCACCACAGTTCAAAAGAGATATTGACAACCTGTAAGGTGTCCAGAGGAGGGCAACTAAATGATCAAAGGTCTGGAGACCATGCCCTATAAGAAGCATCTTAAAGAACTGGGTATGTTTGATCTGCATAAGAGAAGGCTGAGAAAAGATATGATAGCCATGTGAAAGGATGCCATAAGTAAGAGGGAGTGGAGGAAGATGTGGGGTACATTTAGGGGTGTCCGAGTCATCGGTCTGTGTCTTGGGATCCCATGTTTATGTTGAGTGAGGATTTCTATACAATTTGCTTACAGTAGTTATCAGCTTTTCAGAAGTAACTGCTACTGAATCATTGTGGGAAAAGGCATCTAGACCATGTGTTGTCCAAAACTTAAAAATTTGACTTTTTGGTACTTCAGGTTCAACTCCCCCAGCCAACATTGGATTGATCCAGTAAGCTTTTTTCTCACTTTACACGCAATTTAAACCGATATTTCTCCTTTGAAGAAAAAGTGTAATGAGCTGTTTTACACTCCCCATTACTACCACAGAGAATCATGACCTGCATTTCAAACTAGTTCTCCTGTGGGAAAATAATGTAAGAGACATATTCCACACGATGTTATGTTGTAATATTTATATAGCAGAGTATCTTTTTCTGGGCTTTCAAAGCAAGAGGAATGTTACAGAAATATCAAGAGTCACTTCTTGGTCTGGGTGCTTTGCTAAGGATATTGATTAATACTAATGAATCTAAGCAAATGGACAGCTTATTTGACAGGATGGCTAATTCTAGGTAACAGTGAAGGGTGGAAATCTCATCTAAGAGGCATTTTCATTGAGAAATTTGTTGACTGAGACACCATCTGTCTTTGAAATCAATTCTTTCTCTGTATTCTCTCATTATCCCTACAAGCCCTGTTTTCACT
Source organism: Anolis apletophallus (assembly GCA_030556195.1). Lineage (NCBI taxonomy): Eukaryota > Metazoa > Chordata > Lepidosauria > Squamata > Anolidae > Anolis > Anolis apletophallus. Next base: position 60,765,986 of record JARBWK010000002.1, read on the forward strand.
CTGTGTGCAAAAGTGTTAGGCAGAGAGAGAGAGAGAGAGAGAGAGAGAGAGAGAGAGAGAGAGAGAGAGAGAGAGATGGATATGACAGCAACAGCTAATAACACTTAGAGAACTTACTGTCCCCAGAGGTTTCCCCTGTCCTAGGCTGATGCTTTTCCTCCTTAGCTACTGACAACTAGTCGAGAGGATTGACTATGTACTTTCCAACTTAGAGATACCCAGGAGAGGCTGATGCCCATTGTTTTAAGAGAAAATAGTATGTGGACATTTCTTGAGAAATCCTCTTTTGATTAATATTATTTGAATAATGTTTCCATTTGTTGTGCCAGATGTTGGACAAGTCTCAGTTGAACTCCCAGATCTTTTGATAAAGCGTATAATCGGGGCACATTACAATCCAGCTTCAGTGTATTTAGCAGTGAAATGGATGACCTTTGCTAGAATAAAGACAGGGAAGGATATCCCTGTTGATTTTCCTTAACTTCTTCACAGCTTTTGATAGACTGATTGTGCTTCTTATATGTTGGAAATATTATACTTGCTCTATCTATGAGTGAGGAAATCACTCATAGATTTGGTTTATTTTGTGAAACCAAACTGCTGTGGAGTCTGGATTGCACTTGCACTCTGCATTCCAGTCTTAGAGATAAAATCATTTATCTTCTGCCTCTGGCTCAGAAACAGATCCCCTTTAGCAGTTTTAACCACTTTTAACTATTTCAATGCCTAAATAATGCCTTCCCTTCCCCTCAGGAGTACAAACAGGCTTATAAGCACTTTGTTTAAATTATAAACTACTCAAAACATTGTAAAATACAGTACATTCATTTTATTTGTATTATATCACGGGTTTTTTTTCTTTTTAGCTTATTCACAATTTTATTTATTTATTTATTAGATTTATCAACCGCCACTCCCAATTGGCTCAGGGCAGTTTACACTCAGAACAAAGCAATACATTAAAAGCAATAAAAACAGTTACAATAAAATACAATTTAACCTGTGTATTAGGACTCGAAAGCCTGCTTGAACAGAGCGGTCTTACAGGCTTTACGAAAAGCTAGCAAATTTTAAACACAAACTTTACAAATTGTATTGAACTTACTATCCACAGCCTCCTTCCATTTTTGCCTCTCCTTAGGAGTAAATTAGGAATTCCATTTAAAGGAATTCCACAGGGTCAAAACTGACTTGGCACGCTCTGAACTCCTGAATCACAATTTTTTCAGGTGGCAGGAGTATACAAAATTCCAGGCGTTGTTTCAGATTTTGGAAGATTTCACCAATTTGGAGATGTGACCTTTAAAAATAAAATGTGGGAAGGACTCTCTTCAAAATATGCATTGAAATATAAGGCCCTGAAATTTGGAAAAGATTTGTTGATTTTGACCTTTTTTTCAATGTAAAAATACTCCATCACCCCAGGGGAGTGAGATGACGTGACTGACAGAAGCAGCTGCAAGCTGTTTTTTTTCCTTGTCAGCCAATCAGAAGAAGAAAGATATTATTAATAATAAAGTCGTTTTTTTAAAAAAAAAGTTGTCAATTTAATGGTGAGTAGAGGCATGAGGACCTGGATGTTGTCTTACCTTTCCATAGTCCTCCTCTCAGCTTGCCTGTCTATATTGTTCCTCATCCTTCCTTCAAACAGTGAGGCAATAAGAGATGTAAACACTGTCCCGACTCATGCAAATTCTCTTTCTATCAAGGACTCTGATTCCTTGAATTTTGCAAAAGCTTGGTGCTTGTATTTCAAAAGCATACAGTGTAATGTAAAAAGTCATCCACAGTTACAAATATGTATCTAGCCCACACCCACTGGGTTGAAACAGGCCAGATAAATCTGCATGGACTAATTCAAATGGCTTTTCTGCAGTTCTGTAACTTTTCTTAGAGCTAAGGAAAGCCTTCACCTTTGCCATAGAACAAACAACAATCAAGGAATGTCTGGCACAGTTTCAAATTTATGTCAGCAACTTTAGCTAACTTTTGAATTACTGAAAAATTAGCATGCTCAAAAACTCAGTGAATGCAATGCACACACTGATCATGCAGGGGTTTGTTTTCTAAACATGACACATTTAAAATACTCAAAAACCAAAAACACAAGCGGGTGTTGAAAGACACATAGAAGGAGAATACACTATCTCTACTAAATGCATAAGGTATATTCTTATATAATAATCAAACTTAAATATAGAACCTATCAATTAATACAACACAAGTATTCTCTCAATACATATAGAAAATCATGTGGTAAAAACACAACAGGTGATACACTTGCCCAGCGTGTCGTGCGTGAAGTCCCATCAGTTCCAAATGTTAGTCCAGAAAGGAAAATATAATCCGTATTAGGAGTCAAGGACACATCAGCCAAAAAATATTGTTCCTTTGGTAAGTAAATCATCCAAAAGGTCCAATGTGTAGAGCAATGAGTCCAGTCCTTACTCCATATGGTAAATATACAAAAGTTCCTAAAGGAGCCAAAGTCTGCTACTTTCCTTTTTGCTCGGAGAAAACCTGGAGGTTTCAAAAGTCTCAATTGGCTGGCTGCACTGGCGGAAATGTTTCTTGGGCAAGAGAAATCCCTGTATATGGATCCTAGGACAGTTGTCCAATAAGATTATCAAAAAGCATTCAAATGTGGTTGGTGTTGGACATTCGAAGGGTCTGGACCGTGACGGTACAAAGTAAATGGCCACGACCATTTCGCCGTGAACTCGGCTTTTTCAAAATGGAAAAACCATGAATGACTGTAATCCACGGAGAGTTGTGCTTCTACGAATATAAACACAGTAAATAGTATACAATATATAAACCCAAAGTCCACGTAATACAAAACAGACACAAATTGGCAAAGTGTAAATATACATACCATATATATACCATATACGATCCACCGCCTGGCCATGGCTGGAGTGAGGGGGACTGCCCTTAAATGGCTGACCTCCTTCCTCCACCAGTGGTCTCAGCGTGTGAGGAGGGGCGAGGTGGTCTCTGAGGGCTCCCCATTAGTTTGTGGAGTCCCCAGGGGCCATCCTCTCCCCTCTGTTATTTAACATCTACATGCAGCCGCTTGCACAGCTGGTGCGGAGTTATGGGCTGGTGTGCCACCAGTACGCTGATGACACCCAGCTCATTCTGGGGATGGAGGGCAGGCCAGAGTCCGTCCCCGATAATTTCCAGCATTGCCTCGAAGCCGTTACTGGATGGCTGCGAGCCAGTAGGTTGAGGGTGAATCCGGCGAAGACGGAGATCTTGTGGCTGGGTCGCCCGGGGTGGGGGTGGATGCCCGGCTTCTGACCCTGGACGGTGCGGCGCTGCAACCAGCGCCGTCTGTGAAGAGCCTGGGGGTCCACCTGGACTCCCAGCTGACCATGGAGGCCCAGGTCTCCATGGTCAGTAAGGCTGCTTTTTTCCACCTCCGCCAGGCAAGGAGGCTGGCCCCCTACCTCTCCCGGGACGACCTGGCCACAGTGATCCAAGCCACGGTCATCTCATGGCTAGACTACTGTAACGCGCTTTACGTTGGTCTGCCCTTGTCGTCGATCCGGAAGCTCAAGCTGGTGCAGAACACTGCCGCCCGGCTCCTGTCTGGCACCCCAGCAGGTTGCCGTATAACACCCGTTTTGCAGGATCTGCACTGGCTGCCTATTGAGCACCGGATCGCCTTCAAGGTGCTGGTTCTTACCTTCAAGGCCTTGTACGGCCTGGGGCCAGCGTACCTGAAGGACCGCCTCACTCCATACTGCCCTTTGAGATCACTGCAGTCTGAGGATGCCAACCTTCTTGAAATACCATCAATAAAGACGGCACACCTGACATCGACTCGCCGGAGGGCGTTTTCCATCATAGCCCCTACGCTATGGAACGCCCTCCCGGCTGAGACCAGAGCCCTGAGGGATATATTACAATTCAGGCGGGCCTGTAAAACTTATCTGTTTAGACAGGCCTTTGGAGAGTAGACCTGCGCACCCTATGTATTGTGCTGCTGCACTCGTTGCTGTTTTTGATAGTTCTATTGCTGCTCTGTTATTGTTTTAATTTGTTTTAACTGTTTTATGTTTTTAACTTGGTTGTTGTTGCCTTCGGCTCTTGTGAGCCGTCGCGAGCCCCCGGGAGTTGGCGGCATAGAAGCCTCAATAATAAATAATAATAATAAATAATTTTATTATATAAGATTATTATATAAGAATATACCTTATGTATTAAGTAGAGATAGTGTATTCTCCTTCTATGTGTCTTTCGACACCCGCTTGTGTTTTTGGTTAGATAGTTCAGTAATTCTCCACTGTTTCCAGTGAGTACATTTAAAATACTCTCATCAAGCTCTTTGTCTGACATCACATACAATTTGTTACAGTTTTGCTTTTGCACTTTCACCTTTCCACACTATACATCTATTTTTCCCAACTCAGCTCTATATCCCTGTTGAGCTAAGCTAACATTGAAATACAGTGATACCTTGACAACAAATTTAGTTCATTCTATGACCATCTTCATAACTTCCAGTCCCCAATCTCTGATAGTGAGCTGCCATGTGCCTGGCAGAAGGGGAGATCCCAAAAGCAAGTGCCCTCTCAGCAAACTCTTTCCTCCTTTCTCACATACTCTAAAAGCAAACATGCCCAAACCCATCCCTCCCCAATCCCCCAGCAAACCCATTTCCCTTCTTTCACAGGCACTCCAACACATGGGAGCCCCTCCCTCCCCCAATCTCTGGCTGGAGGAAAGAGATTGCTGCAATGGTTCTTGCTTTTGGGTCTCTTCTTTTGCCAGGTGTGTGGTGGTTCACCATGAGAGAGAGAGAGAGGCCAATTAAGAGGGAGAGCAGACCCGCCACTCTCACCACTGCGAGAACACAAGGAGGGAGAGAGAGGCAGACAGAGAGAGGGGGCAGGTTGTTTGTAGATCAAAACAGCCTTCATGAGTGAAAACAAAACAGTTTGTCCATCAAAACATATGAACATTGGGCATTTATAAGTAGAGGTTCCACTATATTGTTTTATAAACATTAAATGTTGTGTTCTGTACAAAACAACCAACAGCACATTCTGTGCAAAATGTGTCCCAACTTGTGAATTGCCTTCAGAAACTGGTTTTTGAAAACTTTGTCACAGCAGGAAAAAACTGCTGAAGCTACCTATTGCTACATTCAAAGTTCCTTATTGCTACAAACTTTGTGAAGAATTACAACCGTATCTTGAGGCACCCACTGGAATGGAAAAGACATGAATTGACTGAAAGGTTTTATGTATGCATTTAGTTTTTGTGATTTATGAAAAGATCTTTGCATCTCTTGGTTTTTCAATTTTTGGAAAAAATAGCAACATTTTTTTCTTTTTCAAATTATATTCAAATCATTGTGCACAAACTTGATCTAGTTAAAAGATAGATGTTTTAAATGTGTTCAATAATAAGGAAAATTTCTTAAAAACCAAAGGGCATTAACAGGAGAAATACATATCAAAGTGCCCAAATTCCCATGCAGGAAGAAAAAATGATTATTTAAAATTAATGTATAATTTACATTTTTGTACACATAATATTTTTTAAAAAGAAGAAATCTTAATAGAAGATGGAGATGAGGGCTTCTTTACAGTGACTTCATTTATCAGGGAGGTGGAAATTGCAGGCAAAGCTTTCTTACAGGATCTTTCAAGTTAGTATAAGAAATTTCCTTTGATGCTTGCAGTAAAAGTAAAGTGGGAAAAGACAATGTATCATTTCAGCATTGCAGTCATTGTAGGCTCAGTGATTATTATGACATCACTTTCAGGAGGAACTGCAGGCTGCTTAAAAGCAAAGAACAATGAAAGATATGAAATTGCTTGGGTAATCTTCCAGCATCGGCTTTCTGTAAAATGAAGAATTGTATTTGTGCATCTTTATATAGCAGCACAATTACCAACTCACCTTGAATGCTTTACTTCTGACCCCCTAACAGACACATTGATAGGATTGATCTACACATTATGCAGAATGAGGTAATAGGATTGTATCAGAGGTGATACTTGAATGTATGTCCATGTTGAATAAAAACAGCCACAAAATTCTTCCCAGAATATAGTTAAGATAATGCGCTGGAAACAAATGAGATGTGATTTTTTTCTCTATTTTTTTTTAAAAAAACAAAGCTTCCTAGAGCTCTTATCTGATTACTCTCTGCACTATTTCTCCAGTCTAAATTTCCCTTGCTCAAACTGCTATGCATTCTGTGGTGGTGGGATAGAAGTGGATCATATATATCCATGATCTACTACTGTCACCATTTGGCAGGAATAGTCCTAATTAATCTTCTGTCACTCCACTCTTTGAGCTCCTTTCAAAATGTCCCAATTTTTTTCCATTTCTTCCCACTTTTCCCCTTTGTCCTCAACTTACTTCAGTTGCTGCAAACTGAGTTCAAAGTGCAAAAGTAGTTTGCACTCAGTTAACACAGCAGGGGGGGGGGGGAAGAGAAATGAAATCTTGCTCTTCCTGTATAAAAACAATCTTTTTCAGTTACTCCTAGTGTATATCACTTATCAAGAACATATGCCATTTTAGCCATACTCTGATGTTACTTGGCTACACATGCCCCCATTTTCATCTGAAATGAAAGTATTTCTTCACTTCCCATAAAGATCTCATAACTAATGGGAGAGATTATGATGGGGCAAAATCAGTAACTTTTCATTGTTTACTAATCCCATTGGGGCTTATGTTTGAATAGATATGAACATAACTGTGCTTTCAATATGTAGCTTGGCCCAACATGTGGAGGTTAGAAAGAGGGAGAGATTTAATATATTGCCCTATAGTTCTTATCATTTATTACCAGAGGAACAAAAATTTGTCTGGGACTCTGCTCATTATTTTTACATTGGATAAAATTATCGTCCCTTACCTCTGGATGTACATTTTTATTCTAATGCTAATAATATGATACCATTTGGACAAATGCAAATATTGTTTTTAATTTTAAAATGATGCATGCAAGGTAGATTGTAGTCATATTCAATTGCTTAAGAACAATTAAAAAACAAATTACAATGGATTTAGCAGTCTCCAGAAAATTTGCTTGTACCTCTCCAGCTTCATTGTGAGAATAAACACACATCATCAAGGTCTGGCACAATCCAAAAGCTAATGAGGTGTTTCAGAGAAATAAATAATGGACAAAACAGTGATTTTAGGGAAGTCAATGCTGAAAATTTGGATTTCTAAAAACATAAGTCTAGACTGGGCTGAGGTATTAATTTCCCCCAGGCTCCAACAAGCCAACCCAGGAAGCCCAATTTCCCTTGTTTTGGTCCAAACTTCTTGTTGCCATTTGTGAAGCATTGCATATTTTAAAAAGAGGTTTTTGAGGGTAGTAAATAAGTTCCAGAATACTTGGGGGAATATTTACTTGTTTCCATGCATTTGACAGGTTACATTATACTTTGGAAACACAATTATTCCAAACTGGACAAAAACATTAAAAAATATGGGAAAGAGTTTGGAGGAATTTGGGGATTTTATGGGCCCCATACGAAGAGTCCAGGGGCATTGCCCAGCCCTGATGCAAACAATGGGAAAATGCCTAGAGTAATTTATGAATGCTAACATGTTATTGACACGAGAAGTAATCCATAAATATAGACTTAGGAGAAAAACATTTAAAATTGCATGGATGTTAATATGAACAGAAAAAGCAAAAATTTATAAGCCAGTGCAGGGAAAAATGTGGTTGGAATTCAATAATTTTTTTGCTACTCCAGAGATTTTAAACAGATTTTCTATTCTCTCTTTCCATTTAAAAGTTTACTGATTAAGTGTGTTTTGTTTAATTAATATTGTGCTTTTAACTGATTAATTAGGTGACTGAAAGATACTTCAGAGAATCTGAACACAAATGAAATTGAGAAGACATTTATTTAAGCTCTGATTGTTTTGTCTAAATAGCACCAATATAGGATAATGCAGAACATCATTATAATCACTGAAACCTGCTCTCCAGGGCCAGTTACAATTGAAATCTAATTAATAGTCCATATTTTTATATCTAATTAATTAATTATACCAATTTAACTGGCTAGAACTTTCAGCTTTGTATTCTAGATTTATTAAAACATTTTTCACATTTGCATACATGAATCTTGGGGGATCTCAGGTGAATAGTATTGGAGGAGGGGAAGGTTTGATTTTTTAAAAAATACATGAGATAACTTTGAATCAGGAGTTGTGAAATAGAGCTGCAGCCACTGAGGCCATGTTAAGCACTTATTTTGCAGTTGAAACATCAAAATGTATTTCATGCTCTCCAAGGAACATAGGGAAGATTTTCCCAAGTTTTTGCCCATAGTTATTTTAAATCCAGGAGAGGCCTCTTTATAATTAAAGAGTGGTTGATACTTTATATCCTGGGAGGGCAGGATCTCCTGTGCTTGAAATGCCTCCTATTATTTATTTTTTTAAGTAGAGAATATATTAAATTTTTTTCAATAGGAGGATAGTGCAATGTCCTCAGGTTCCTCAAACAAACTCTGGAGATGACACACTGAGGGAACATGAAATGCTTAATAAACTATTTTCTTTGCTTTCTCTCTCTCACTCTCATGAGCTTTACAAAGTGCTTGGAGACCATCTAGCTATTCCTATTTTGTGTTTGCTTATTTAAAGAAGAGTTTAATGTGAGTTATTGGTAGAATGCTAAATTGTGTGCATGTAGTAATGTGAAGTTTATAATAAGATTATTTAAATTTTTATTAGTGGTTGCTAACTAACCTGGAAATGTCAGTCTTTTGAATTACACAACTTTTTGACAGGTATTGCTTTAAGCAACTTTGGGCATGGTTTTATCATGGAAAATTGGCACCCACAAATATGGTGTTGATATGTCGGAGTATAAACAGTTGGACAATTGCCAGCACTTGGAATTAACTTATAAATTAATTGAATGCCACTTCAGTATATTTTGTAGCAATTTCACTTAACCCACTGGATTCCCCAATTAATGCTGAGGTTAAAAATATTTTAGTTTCATTAGGATTTATTAGGATGAGTGGTTTTTTGTTTTGCTTTATCATAATCAGTAAAACAGGAAAGCTTACTAAGTCACTAAGTCATTACATAAGTGTTTTCTTAGACATACTAGGAAGAGGAAAACTTCAGAAAGTGCAGTCATTTATTAAGATAAGTTGCATACATCTCTTATACACTATACTATTTGACTTTCTGTAAAAGATTTACATGATAAATATTACGAAGGCAGGTCAATAAGTCCATGACTTTTTGAATTTCCCGCCTCTTAACTGAAAGGGCAACACTGCTCCTGTCAACAGACATCTGTCAGTTGACTCTTGTCAAAATTTGAACAAGCTGCGTCATTTAGTTTGTGTTTGACAGCCATTGATAGCAGACTACCACGTGATTTGAGGAGAAAATGCTCATTAAGCATTTTTTGTGTGGAAAAAAACCCATCACTCAAACCAAGGCTAAGCTTGATTAATTACATTGGGACTGCACCATCAATTTCAATGGTTAAAAAGTGGTTTACTGAATTTTGTTGTGGCCGTTCAAGCACGGAAGATGCCGAACGTTCTGGACGCCCAGTTAAGGTCTCTACACCCGAAAAATTTGAAAAAAATCATGATATGGTGTTGGCCGATCAGAGATTGAAAGTGTGAGAGATTGTGGAAGCCATAGGCATCTCACATGGCTCAGTGGTTTCAATTTTAAATGATCACTTGGGTATGAGAAAGCTTTCCGCAAGATGGGTGCCGCATTTGCTCACAATCCACTACAAAAGCAATCATGTGACAATTTTGCAGGAGTGTTTGCCGTTGTTCAAATGCAATATGAATGAGTTTTGGCGCCGTTTCGTAACCGTGGATCCACCACAACACACCAGAGACCAAACAGCAGTCAAAACAGTGGGTTTCTTGGGTGAATCGGTGCCAAAGAAGGCCAAGGTGGGTTTATCAGCCAATAAAGTCATGGCGACCATTTTTTGGGATGCACGTGGTATAATCCACATTGACTACCTTCAAAAGGGTAAAACAATCTGTCAGATGTGGATCCCCGCAGCCTTGGCGAGGCCAGCGGGACTCGCAACCTGACGTAGACATAACAAAGACTGACTGAGCAGTGGTGGATGATGCAAGCCTGGGAAGGATTGCTAGCTCATGGGATGACGTAATCTCCTGGGGTTCTGCTGAGTCAGAAGGATATGATGCAACTCTCCTGGACATTGCTGGTGAAGGGAGGGGAGGGGTGTTAGTATATAAGTGTGGTGTGGGTGAAGGGAAGGTGCTTTGACTTTAAAAGTGCTGATCCTTTAATAAACCTTGTTGGATCGACCCAAGGACTCTGCATGATTCTTCAAGATATTGAAGTGGCCTCACAGAAGTCAAAGCCCCTTTCAACTTTCCCGAGTCTGGAGAAGTTGGTGATGGAGGAGGAGGATTTCGGAAGATGGAACCTCTACTCAGAGGAAACCCGAAGGCTGACCGAGTGGACAACGTTAGACCAGGTCGGGTTTCCAGATGAGTCCAGAGAAGCGGCGTCATGGTATGCGTCGGCTCAGGTGGACACCTGAGCCCTCCGTGAAGAGTCCAGAGAAGTGGTGGCTTGGTGCACGTCAGCTCAGGTGGGCTTTCGAGAGGCCGGAGAAGAATCCAGAGAAGCGGCAGCTTGGAGCGGGGCCGTTCAGGTGGATCTTCAAGGAGCCAGAGGAGGGGGCAAAGAAGCGGCGGCATGGGGTGCGTCAGCTCAGGTGGCCCCTCAAGCGGCTCAGGGAGGAGTGTTTCCCAAGACGACGAGGCCGTCTTCCAGGGGTTCCAGTGGTAGTGAGACTACAGAGCCAGCCTCTCCGACGGAATTGGAGTTATTACAGTGCCGGATGGAGGCTATGGAGACCACTTTCCGCCGCATGTCCCATGAGATGAGTAAGCGGGAGCAGATGTTGGAATCCATGTGGAGCGGTCCAGAAGGAGGCGACTTCACCTATTATTCTTGGATGGGTGGAGAAGAGCCAGAGGCGAGAGTGCGTGACGATAGATGTCCCGGTGTACCTGCGGGAGTTGAACTGGGTGAAGAGCCCAGAGCTCAACCCACCAGAGCTAAGAAGCCTCTTAGTGTGTGGTTCGGAATGGGCACTCTTTCAGAGGGAGACGAGTGGAGCCACAACCCTCGGAGTGCGAGGCAATTGCCTATTTGGCCAGCGTCTTTGGCTGGTTTGGGCAGAGGTATTCGACAGCCAAATGTGCAGGTTCCCCGGGATGTTGGAGGAGTCGGTATGGATCTGTCGAGATGGCCTGTGGCTACTAGATGGTTGCAGGAGTATGGTGACAAGCCGAGGAGAGAGCCCCTAAGAGACGAGTTCGAGGGAGAGGCTTGTAAAGTTGCCTTTTTTGTGGCCACTGTGGGGGATCATATGGAGGACTATGGGCATTTGTACCCCAGTGAGGCAAGCCGTGTTCCGGCAGTGGGGGCTGCCTTTAAAGGCCGGGCTGCAGAGTGGTATGTTCAGTGCCACGACCGCCAAGCCCCGTGTTTGAGGACAGTGCAAGGGTTTCTGCGAGCAGTGAGAAACCGTTTCAGAGATCCGTTGGAACGGGTGAAAGCCAAAGAGGCACTCCGGTGTTTGGCCCAAGAGTCCTGTTCTGTAACAGAATACTCCGAAGAATTTATGAGCTTGGCTGGAAAGGTTGCTGAGTGGTCCCAAGCTACCCTGTTGGAACTGTACAAGGATGGCCTCCGAAGGGAGATTCTGGAGTGGTGCTTGCATCGAGATGACCCTGGCGACATTGATGGCTGGATCCAGCTGGCAGGAAGTGTCGAGGGAATTCTCGCCCAAGTGCAGCGGAGGAAGAGCCAATCGGGGAGGTTTCGGGGAGAGCCCAGGCGTGGAGGAGCGGAAGGGAGATCTCGAGGAGAGCCCAGGCGTGGTGCTGTTGATGGAAAGTCCGGTGCGGGGCCAAGGAGGTCTGCAGTCGGAAAAGGCCCCTGTTTCATCTGTGCAAAGCCGGGGCATCTGGCGGCCCAGTGTTGGCAGAAGAAGTTGCCAGATTCCAAGCGTTCCACTGTGGCTGGTGGGGCGTTGGGGGAGAAAGTTGAGCAACCAGGTGTTGGGGTGAGTTCGGGCCCCAAAACCATCCAATGCTCTTTGGAACTCTGTCGAAAAGCGAACTATGAAGGGCATTGAGCATTGATAGACTGTGGTTGCTCAGAGAATATTATGTCCCCTCATCTTGTTAAGACTTTAGAGTGTGACATTAAGTCTTTACCAGCTCCAGTGCACTTTGCACAGTTAGATGAACTTATGTGGAAGGGGGGCCATTTCCTCTGAGTACTAAAGGGTTGAAAAGCCGGGTGGGTCCTTGGAATGGGGTTATTGATTTTGTAGTAGCCCCTGTAAGTGAACATAAAATTGTACTAGGTATGCCATGGTTGGAACAAGCTAATCCTAAAATTGACTGGAAGTCGGGGACTGTGTCATGTAAACCAGTGGCCCAGGAGGAAAGTTTGGAGGAGGAAATAGGTGTATCACAAGTGGGAGTTCCAATTGAATACAGGGATTATGCTGATGTATTCAATCCAACATTGGCAAGGTGTCTCCCGCCATTAAGGAACGTGGAATGTTGGGTAGAAATTAAAGAAGGGGCAGCGCTACCTAAGCCTAAGATTTATCTGATGTCCATGAGGGAAAAGGCAGCACTAAGGGAACAGATTGATGAATATTTAAAGAAGGGTTTCATTGAAAGATCTGAGTCCCCAATCGAAGCGCCGGTACTCTTTCGAGACAAGAAAGATGGGAATTTAAGATTGTGTATCGATTACCGAGGTCTAAATGCTGTGAGCACTACGAACTGTTACCATTTACCCCTGATTAAGGATCTGATGGGCCAGTTTGGGGGCGGGGAGGTATTTACTAAATTAGACCTGATTGATGCCTTCCATATGGTGAGGGTGAAAGCTGGTGATAAATGGAAAAACGCTTTCTCCTGCCCTCTCGGATTATATCAATGGACCGTGATGCCATTCGGTTTAGCCGGCGCTCCAGGCATATTTATGCAATTAATAAATGAAGTATTGCATCCTTTATTGTATAAGGGGGTATATGTGTATTTGGACGATATTGTGGTTATGACTCAAACAAAAGCGGAGCATGTTAAGCTAGTATGTGAAGTGTTAGAGTGGCTTCACTGTATGTGAAGGTCAGTAAATGTGAGTTTGGGAAGCCGCAAATAGATTTTCTGGGGTATCGTATTAGTAGGGAGGGGGTATCAATGGATCCCACTAAGGTGAAGGATGTGTTAGAATGGAAACCTCTGCAAACTAGGAGACAGCTACAAGCCTTCCTTGGTTTAGCGAATTTCTATAGAACGTTTATCCCGAGTTTTGCAACTCTTACCCTTCCACTCACGGAATTGTTAAAGACAAAAGGGAAAGGGGAAACGAAGAAGGTGAAATCTCCAGGGGCAAGATTGGTTTGGATCCAGGAATATCAGGTGGCTTTTGAAGGGTTAAAACGGGCCTTCACTAGTGAGCCGTTGTTGTCACATCCGGATCCGGAAAAACCTTTTGTGGTGCAATGTGACGCCTCCGCTTGGGCTTATGGAGGGGCGTTATTGCAGAAAGACGAGAAAGGGGAATTGAGACCATGTGCTTTCTTTTCAAAGAAATTTGGGGAACAGGAGAAAAAGTGGCCGGTTTGGGAAAAAGAGGCATTTGCCGTGCGTTGTGCATTACAGACGTGGCGTCATTTTTTGGAAGGGGCGGTGCATCCTTTCAAAGTGTTGAGTGATCATCAGAATTTACAGTATTTAAAGGCCCCACAAAAGTTATCTCCTAAGTTGGCTCGATGGGCACAGTATTTTGCTAGATTTGATTTCACCCTTAGGCATATAAAGGGGAAGGAGAATGTAGTGGCCGATGCACTTTCTCATCACCCTTCGATGGGCCCTAATCCCGTCCCCAGTTTGGGGGATGTTTTTTCCAAGAAGCAATGGGGATTAGAGGTGCAGACCCAGGCTCAGACAAGACTCTTGGAAAAGGGAGAGAAGGTGAAGGTTGAAGGTTGGCAGGAGGAAATGCAGCGGTATTATCAGGGGGATGATTGGTTGGACAAACATAAAGAGGAGTGTAAGTTGCAGGAGGGATTGTGGTTTGCTCGATCCAGGCTGTACGTTCCGAAAGGGATGCGGAGTAAGATATTAGAACGAGGTCACGATCATAAGACGGCAGGACATTGGGGGGTGACCAAGACGACGCTGGGGTTGCGAGGGCGATACTGGTGGCCAGGATGGAGAGCTGATGTGCGGAGGTATGTGCAGGGATGTGAGGCGTGTGCTAGGGGGAAGGCTCCCACAGCAAAGCCTCAGGGATTAATACAAGTGGTGGCAACTCCGACCTGGCCTTGGACGCATGTGAGTACTGATTTTGTGGGTGAGTTGCCGGTTAGTCGGGGTTATCGGTATATTTGGACGGTGTTGGATCTGTTCTCGAAGCAGGCACATTTTATTCCATTGGTAAGGTTGCCCTCAGCTGAGAAATTAGCGAAGCTATATGTACAGCACATTTATAGATTGCGTGGGTGTCATGAGCAGGTGATTATTGGATCGATTTAATGAGGATTTGAAGAAAAAAAGACTCAAAGGAGACTACGTTGAAAAATAAAATGATTTTTTATCCAAATACCTATGTTTCATTCAAAAAGTCACAGACTTATTGACTCGCCCTCGTATTTGACATACACCTTTTTATTTGTGGAGGAAACATTTCATCTCACAACCAGCATCCACAAAAGGCGATACCTTTATTCTTCAACCAAAATGCAAAAACAAAACAAAGCACTTAATGGATGCTTTCAAACTTTTACTGATTTCTTTATTAGTCAAAATGTGTTTAAAATGTACAAAATAAAAATGATGGTGTTGGAGTCACTTTTTGAATCAGATGTTTCTGTTATTCCCTTGGTCTAGAAGCATCATAATGCAGCTAGAACACACTTGTTTGTTTGGCCATGTAAGGTCTAAAATAAAGAATGGTAAAATCTAAACTCTAGCATCATCACCATCATTGCCGCAACTCCTATTGGGAGCCAGGAGGTCTTTGGCCCCATCTACACTGACATATAATGCAGTCTGAAACTGCATTGTATGGTCAGTGTAGACTCATATAATGAAGTTTAACTGCATTGAATGGCATTATAGGACTCTACACTGACCATATAAAGCAGTTTCAAACACATACACTGTTTTCCCCAATTTTAAGGGCTCAAAAATGAGGCGTGCCTTACAATTGCTGGCACCTTCTATTTTTTTACACCCCTAAAACAAGAAAAAAATATGCTTGCATCAGAGGGAGCAGGAGGATAAGCAGGATAAGGAGGTCCCAAAGAGTTCTGGTTCTGTTTTTTTAATGGCATTTATAAAATTACCTCTCAGAGAGGAGAGGAGGAAAAAGAGGTACAGCCTCACAGGCTCTGCAAGCATCCACTACTTTGTCCCCAGCCTCAGTCAGCCCCATCTCTTCCTTCCCCCGCCTCACTATAAAGCCAGTCAAACGGGGAAAAAACACAAAAAAAACCAGGATACAGGCAGTCCCTGAGTTACAAACATAATCTTACAAATGACTCATACTTACAAACAGGGATGAGACAACAGGAAATGAGAGAAATATATTCCTAGGACTTTTAGTACTGTTATTGCTAAGCTGTGTAAGTCGCCCAGAGCACACTCGTGGAGGGCGACTCATAAATAATAAAGTTAGTAGTAGTAGTGGTAGTAGGAAGGTAAAGTCACCTCTGAAAGAGTTTTCATGGGAAAAAGGTGTCTCCACTGAAACTTTCTCACGAACCCTAGTTTCTACAACAAGCCAGATTTTCTCAAATCCAATTATCACAAGGACAGAAAAGGAGGTGAAATCTTCTGAACAGGGGCCCAGATGACAAAACAAACTGTACAGGGATGTTAATCTTTTCCTGCGCTATCCAAAGCAATATACCATATATACTCAACAATAAGCCAAGTTTTTCAGCCCTTTTTTTGGGCTGAAAAAAACCTCCTTCGGCTTATAATGGGGTAAAGCTGTGCAGTGAAGCCTGGAGGCCATTGTTTGCTTGTAATATATGATATATTTCTCTCTCTTTGATTGAATTTCAAGATTCTCCTCCCTTAACAATGTGTTTTCTTTTCTAAATCCTCACTTGCTCGCTTGAGAGGAAGAGAAGCTCTTGCAAGTCAGGAATATCCATTAATCATATAAAAGCATTTCCCCCTGTAATAGTTGTTAATCTCTCCTACAGATATATAGGCATTTTCCCCTGCAAGCCTTTGCATTCTCTATGTATCTATCTGTGTTTATATATCTGTATACATTGATTTTATATATGAATTTTCCCATCATATGTTTGCATGTGTTTGCAAATTCTATATACATACAGATATCTAGAGATTTCCATGTACCTGTGTATCTGTATCTATATGTATACATTATTTTTATATATGAATTTCCCTTCACATGTGTGCAAGTCTCTACAAATCCTATGTAGATATAAATATATAGAAGTACCCATATATCAGTATATCTCTCTGTGTATATATGTGTGTGTTTATATATAAATAATTTCTATATCTATATATAGAGAGATGTCTAGATAGATGGATAGATAGATGAATCTAGATATATAGGGCGTCCAAATATTACAGGGGGGAACGCACACACAAATATATATAGGCATTAGGCTTGGTTTAGAACCCAAAAATCGTGATTCAAAATCAAATGGGGGGGGTTGATTAGTAATAGAAAGACTTACAAAAAAAATTCCAAAAATTTCTAAAATGTAACATAATTACTAACAAAATTCTTAATTAGTTCTAAATTCCCCAAAGCAGGGAAACAGGACTGACACTGTTTTAAGCACAGGCAAATCAAGAGGCAAAATTTCCCTTCTCTGGAGTGCAATTCACTGGGACCTATTATTATTATTATTATAAAATGCCTGGGCCTGCTTGGAGGGAAATATAATGAATTAATATTATTATTATTATTAAATGCTTTGGCCTGCTTGGGGGGAAATATAATGGATTATTAATATTATTATAATAAAATGCCTGGGCCTGCTTATGAGAGAATATAATGGATTCATATATTATTATTAATATTAATATTATAATAAAATGCCTGGGCCTGCTTGCAGGGAGATATAATGGATTCATATATTATTATTAATAATATTATAATAAAATGCCTGGGCCTGCTTGAAGGGAGATATAATGGATTCATATATTATTATTAATATTATAATAAAATGCCTGGGCCTGCTTGCAGGGAGATATAATGGATTCATATATTATTATTATTATTAATATTATTATAAAAGGCCTGGGCCTGCTTGCAGGGAGATATAATGGATTCATATATTATTAATATTATTAAATAAAATAGTTGCCCACCTGTGGTCTAGGACTTGCTAATCTGTAGAGTTCTTCTTACTCCCTCACTCCAGCTTTTCCCCCTTCAGAGTTACCATACCACTCTAGGATCTCCATTGGAACTCTATGGCTTTTCTTGATTCTGAACTCTTCCTTCTCCTCTCCATGCTCTATTCACCCCCTGCTCCCCTTCTCTCAGCAGTTCTTATGTCCTTCTGCTCTGTCCTTCTCTCTAAACCCCCTTCCTGGGGGGTTAAGCCACTTTTTTCCTCTGTCCTCCAGGCCCCGCGAGGAGTCTCGATCTGGTTCTCTATGGTTTCTGGCTGGTTTTTCACTTCCTGGGGAAGGCCTTTCACTCTAATTAGGCTCCGAGCATGGAAAGGCCCGATCTGACTGTGAGTAATGTCTGAAAGCTATTTTGGAGGGATAATTTTCCTGTTAGGGGGGCATCTGAAATATTTACAAATCTAACGAAAATTTGGGCCCAGGAAGGGCGGAAAAGAAAGTCCTCTTCCAGGTTCGCCACCGCGATGCATATAAACTTGAAAGTCCCATTACATACGAATCCCTTCCGATTTCATTTAATTTTCCTAACTTTTTCCTCATGCCTAATAGACATGTCTAGAAAGATATGAATATAAATATATAGGGCTTGCAAATATTGCAGGGGAAATGCACACAGAGAGAGACATATAGATACTATAGAGAAATATGTCTAGATATAAACATATAGGGCTTGCAAATATTGCAGGAGGAAAATGCACATATAGAGAGAGGAATTGGAAATGTTTTGGGGAAGTGCACATGTGAAATTAATATATATCATTATAGATCTATATCTAGCTCTGCATTGTTTATATATAGGCATTGAATGTTTTCCTGTTACTATGTTGGAAGCCAGTCTGAGTCCCCATGGGGAGATATGATGGGATACAAATGAGGTATTATTATTATTATTATTATAGATCCCATATTGTTTTGTTGACTCTCCTTTTCCACTTAGAGAGCTAATTTATTGTTTTTCTTTGAAATACAGTAAATATTCAAAAACATTTAATCTACTGATGCCTCAATTAATGTAATTTTATTGGTATCTATTTTTATTTTGAAATTTTCCAGTAGCTGCTGCATTTCTCACCCTATGCTTATACGCGAGTCAATAAGTTTTCCCAGTTTTCTGTGGTAAAATTAAATGCTTAGGCTTACATTTTAGTCAGCTCATATACTCAAGTATATATGGTATATATATTTTGGCAGGGATTACACTTACAATGTATTTTTTCCAAATTCAACTTAAGAACAAACCTACAGACCATATCTTGTTCCTAACTTGAGGACTGCTTATATACTGCACGCAGAGAACATTTGTAAAATATTCTAAAACAAATTATTTCCCCCAAAATTGATGCTTTGAAAAGGGATGTGTGACTTGCATTCAATGGTACCTTAGATTCAGTGAAATACTTTGTGTGTATGCTGTAGGACTGTGCACTTTGGGTAGGATTTTCCCCAGAATGCACATACCTAGTATGCTGTATTGTTTTGTGTACCTGCAGTCTGACAAAATTGACAGAAAGTTGGTTTGTAGAGAGTTACAAGGCAAGGCTAATGTGAATGGGAAATCTTACAGATGTTTTAAACTCAAAGGCATGCTTCCTTCCTGAAAAGGAAAATGAAATTGCCTTTGAGAAGACAGCAATACTTTGACTTCTCTCTTTTTCTCACACTCTCTATTTAAATCCTATATGCACCAGAACCTCAGACCTACTTAATACCCTGTACTGCCTGGGGACATAAACACAAAAAGTCCTGACAAAACTGCCTGATGTAAATGTTGCTGAGCCGTCCTGATCCTCACATGCCTGGAGGCTGCATTTGACAATAATCGGCTGGATGCTATGCATTAATGTCTGCACTTCATGACCTGCTGTTGAAAGTGTTGAAAGTCTTAGGGATCTGTATTATATCGCAGAGGGCTGTAATGGCTGTGTTGGAGGATCTGGATGCTCAGGTGTCATTTCAAATAAGTCTGGCTGAAAAATTGCTGGTTTAAGCCCAGAAAAAAAACAGGGCAGGAGACTGTACAGAATGAGATACATGAACCAGAAGAAATAGGAACATTATTTCCCCTACCTGTGGTGTTCAGACATTTTTGTACACATGATAGAGTCCCATGTGAGTATCAGAAAGACTTAGAAAAATCCCCTTCTCGGGTCCATTATTCTCTAGGGTAAGCCCATAATTTTAAGCAACAATTCCTTTGTTAGCACTGAGCAGCAAACCCTGCAACAGGATTATTAGAAAATATTGAGCTCAAGATTAATTGCTGGTAGCATAATACCCGGGGGATCCTCCTTTTTGACATTATTTGTAATGCTGGAGAGAAATCCCTGTTTCACTGTTTTGTTGTTTGTTTTTTTTTGGTTGGGCATGGCTGGAATGTGCAGAGTGATGTACTATTCTTGCAGTATATGCCAGAGGCTTGTAGTAACCTTTGAAGCCTAATAAGTGCCAAAAAAGAAAGAAGGGAAGCTTTGAATACTGGAAATTCCAAAGGCTACCAAATGTATCCTGAGAAAATGATCATATGAGCAGGTGTATCAAATGCTTTGGGAAGGGAGCAGCAATACCTTTGTGTGTGTGTTTGCATGCATGAGAGAAAGATAGTGGGGAAGAGATTTAGTGTAAAAGATAAATAAATTGGCCTTTTGAACTTCCAGTGGTTCATAGAATTTTTAGCATAGCAGTCAAAGCAAAACAAAACAGCAATAATAATTATGCCCAATAACCAATTAAAATTTGGACAACTGTGATGTATGATTATTGACTTTTAAAGAACATTTTCAGTCTGTTCAGAATGTACAAATACCCAAGGCTTTGTTTAAGCGAGGAGCCTGCTCAAAAACCCGTTTGCCTGTAAATGTGTGAACAACTGTAAACTTTCAATATAAGCAATATGAACAAGGTGCATGGAGGGTTAAACAACTGAGTAGAGTGTCTTCTCCATCTTGTCTTTCCTTTGCAAATAGCATGAAGAGCTCTGAGGGAGAGGAAGAGATGGTTCTCAGCTTCCTGTGGAATAACTGAGGTATCTGGAGCTATGGCCAGCAGCCTCATTCCTATAGCGATGTTGCTAGCATTACAGATTCCTATTGCAGATTATGACGAGCACTATTTCACTTCATTTGTGCAGGTGCCAGGCCCTGTGCCAGCTCAGGCAAAAAGCTGTTTATCTTGGAATCAGTGAGATGTCACCTGCCACCTGAAGCCTTTATGCTGCTGGACAGATATATTAGTGATATGAAAATATATGGATCTCATTAATCAGTGTGTCCCTGAGTCATCTGGGAGACCCATCCTCTTTCATCCATTCATTTATTATGAAGAACTCACCCAATTTTATTTTGTTGCAAAAAACCCCCCACCCTAATAAAAGTATTAATCCACAGGGAAACCTCTAGTTACCAGTATCTGGCTTCTTAATTAGTACAGTAAATGAAGATATCAATGAGGTCTCATAGCTCTCAGAATTTGTGGGTAGAGTACCACATAGCTTGTTCCAGTCTCTGGTACTCCCTGCCAAGGATGGCTGCATCCATCACAACTTTGGTGTCTATCCACCATTAGCTCTATTCGAGACTAACCCAATGAGATTCAGGTGCATATTAACATGAAGTGCATAGAACAAAACTGCTTTGGGATCTATACAAGAGAAAAAGCAGGATATAAAATAAATATTTCCATTAAAAATAAATACATTCCAAACCTATATTCCATAACACAAAAAGACCAATCAGTGTAACCGAGATGAACAACTCATGGATTAGGACAAGCAAAGAATATTTCAACATTTTTCAAAAAATGTTCAAAAGTATATTTTTGCATATTGATAAATCTGATGGGGAGAATGCTGGACTTATAAAAATATGTAAACTTTTTTTGCACAAAATATGCACAGAATTCTTTTGCAATTGAAACAGCATTTCTTGTGTATAAAATACTGTTTTCTGTGCTAAACCATCAAGCACAACTTTGTCAATAGCAATTTTCAAAGAATCACAACAAGAGGTTGATACAGGGCCGTAAGGATTTTGTCAAGTTTGGTTCGGGGCTGAGACTGAAGAGGGTCACAAAATCAATCCCAATAACCCCATTAATGTGGGATATAATGGTTGATCAGATCATGATATGAATAAACATAACAGTTTAAATAATGTACCAGTAAGGCCTTTTCGCCCACCCTGAGAGAAGAACATGCCTGGGTTGATAGAATTACTGCTTTCTTCCCCCAAGAAGAAAATTAGCAAATAATTGAATCCCAATCATGGATGAGCTTCCTGGCAATCCAGATTTCCTGAACAGGGAAAATATATTTGTGCAAAATTTGGTGAAACCCACCTATCCTGAGGAACCTCACTGTCCCAGCACTAAATTACAAAGCTGACCTAATTTGGTTAAGGAGGAAAAGTATTACCAGTTTAACCTCAATATATTAAATAGTATTTCAGCTGGTTGGTGTTGGATCTGGAATATTCCAGCTAAAAATACTGAAAGCTTTTGTCAAGATGTCTGACAGTTCCATCTTAGCTGTGTGAATTCTGATGAAGAATTCGACAACAGCTGCAGTGGGCGCAGTAACAGCAGCATAACTGTTGTTGACTGAAGAAAAACATCTACATTGCAGATATGCTATGCCATTAGCATTCAATATATACTAAACATGCACCCAGAACTATTGTTATTGTTGAGCTTGATGAAATACAGTCTGGGTGGTTTTAAACATCTGATTAGGAAAGACATTTTGCTATATCTGGAGGCTCTCTAACTGCTTCTACAAAGGTTAATGGCTGAATAATAATATTCCTTCTGGCATTCGAGGCTAAAGGTCTATTCAGTGACTATCAAAAACATATAAATGTTTTAGTCTAACTGCATGAATCATTATCTTGAAACTCAAGACTTATTTACAAGAAGTCTGACAACCAGACCCTGCTCCTTTCCACATCTCTCTCCCTGTGGCTATACATTTTCAGTACTATGACAGACACCAAATATCTTAACACATGTTCTGCTTATGGTTCCCCCCCCATTTGAAATGGAAACATTTTCCAGACCCCCTCCCCTCTAAATGTAACTGTTACCATAAAAGCAGATTGCTTTGTTGAAGGGTGGGATGAAGGGTGCAAAAAAAGCTCCTTTTTGGAGTCTATATAGTCGGCAAAAAGCTTTGACACCCAGCATGTGAAGCATGGGTGTGCAAAGAAAGTCAGCATGCCCTGTCTAATTGCCCTGAAGCAGTCTCTTAGAACCAGGTCATTATAGTTACTCCCATTGCTGTAGATAACATTCTGATAGCTGTTAATAAGATTCTTTCTAGTGCATAAGGTGAGAGAACAAGGACTGTTGTACTGGATGACTTCAAGTGGCTCAGCAGGATGTCACTCTCCTTACTCTTCTGTCCTTGTTTCCCTCCGTGACTCTGATGCTTACAGAAAACAAACCCTTAACAAGACTCTTCTGAGACTCTTAGCCTCTGACATCCTAGGAAGATACATTTTGAGAGTTTTTACAGGAAGGCTGAGGACCTAGCCTCCTCTCCCCACTGGGCCTGACAAATGTAGAAAGTAAGGACAATATCTTCTGATTTACTTCTGGTCTCTCTGCCCTCTCCTGGAGCTTCAAGGTTGATTGTGGTACATTACAAACTCTCTTATTTAGTTTATTGACTGAATGTTTACCTTGTCGTTTATTCTGAGTTTGAGATGGATTACAAAACTACACACTCACACAAAACTTCCCATTCTTAATGAAACCACCTCATCACACTAGAGCATAAATCTACTTTAAATCCAGTTTCTGCCTCCTGCAGAATTCTGGGACTTGTAGTTTATGGAGGATAGGTCCTGGACCTCACTGAACTGTAAACCCCAGAATTCTGCAGGAGGCAGAAACTAGATTTAAAGTGGATCTATGCTCTGGCGTGATGAAGAAAAAGGGGAGGGCTACAATTTAGCCATACTCTTTTATAATTGTGAAGTGGTATGTAACAGCAAATCCTTTAATAATTACAGTTCAAAGAGTATATTTTATTGACTAATGGGGGAAGCTCTCTACTGATTGTTTAATCAATCACCATTCAAGGTCACTGGAGGCAGGTAAGGTGGGGTCTGAGGGCAAAGTTGGTTCCTTAATTGATTATAGTTTATTTGTATTATAATATTTTATTTTGGGGGATGTAAACTCTCAAGTATTTAAGCTTCTTTCCCCCAATTACATCCCCAGTATTGTTTAAATTTCTTTTAACTCTTGCCAGGAAAGATTTTATACATAATCTCTGATTTTTTAAGATTTATTGCAAGACCTGATGTCTTTTCAAATTTTTAAAATAATATTACTACTACTACCATGGATTCTCTTAATATTATTATAGTGTCATCAGCAAATAAATTAACTTTGGTTTCTTCTATGACCAGTTTAAATCATTTTTTTCCTTTCTAATTAAATTAGCTAACGTTCTATTGCCATGACAAATAAACTAGGGGAGAGTGGACAACCTTGTTCTGTTCCAGTTTTGATCTTGATAGTTCTTGATTTGGATCCATTGACAATTATTTCTGCCTGATTATCTTTACATAATTCTATCATTACCTCACAAAATTTCTTTCCCAATTTAAACTTTTCACAGACTTAGGATAAATACTGACTATTTACAGTTGAAAGCTGTAAATAGTCAGTAATATTGACAATTTCTCTTTATTTAATATTGCTTGCTTGATTATATTTATTATGTTTCCAATTGGGTCAACCAGCATCCTTTTAAAATGAATCCATATTGGTCTTCTTCAATTCAATTTGGAATAATCTCTTTCAGTCTGTTAATATTTTTGTAAATAAAATTGTAATTTACATTGCATAATGTAATTTGCCTGTATGAATTGGGTTTATCTTCCTCGTTTGGTTTTAATATTGTTATTATTTCTGATATTTTCCATGTTTCAGGGATTATTTTATGTATCATTATCTCATTGAAAAAAATTAGTAAATTTGGGACAATTTTAACTTGTGCTGAGACCATGTGGCCTGGGAGATTAATTTGGTTTAAGGTTCTTGATTAACTCATTGATTTCCTCAGTAGTTATTTTCCCTTCAAGTAGTAATTGTGATTGAGGGTCTAGAAATTTTGTTATTATTTCCTCTTCAATTTCCTTATCGGTATATAACTTTTCATACTATTTTGCCACAATATCCTTTAACTATTTATTTTATTTATTTAGTTATTGTGTCAGAAACAAACTGAGGGTCCAGTTGTAATTTATTTAAAAACACAAGCAAGGTTTAAAAACTTGACATTATACTAAATGTTCTTTGACCAATAGCTGCCCACTTGGAGTGCCTTTTGTGTTGCTACAAGAAGGTCCACCATTGTGCATGTGGCAGGGCTCAGACTGAATTGTAATAGATGGTCTGTGGTTTGCTCTTCTCCGCACTCGCATATTATGGACTCAACTTTGTGGCCCCATTTCTTAAGGTTGACTCTATATCTCATGGTGCTAGAGTGCAGCCTGTTCAGCACCTTTCCTTTAACTCATCTTCCTTGAATCTTAGTTGACCATTTCGTTTTTTTAGTTTTACTATTCTGTTACACCTTTTCTTTTTAAGATATATCCCCAATCTCTTACAATTGTTGAAAGGATTCATATATGATTGCTCTTTTAAAAAACATGGTTTTTGTTACTTCAATGCTCTCTCAAAACCCTCTATTTGCTTTTTTATATCCCTCTATCTTTCTGGTTTTCCCCCCCTGTATGATTCTTTTGAAATTCTTGGAATATTTTCCCCCTCCTGTTTTAAAGTTCTAATTTACACTTTACTTTTTTCTTTATCCCACTTTACATTGAGATACATTTTGCTCTGATAACTGCCTTAAAGGCACCCCAGATTATAATTTCCTCTAATTCTGGTGTTTTGTTTAATTTAAAATAGTTTATCTCTAAATAGATGTTTATCATAATCTCTTAGAATAATGGGTTAAATCTCAATTTCCATTCTGGTCTGTGGACTTCAAATCTTATTTTTAGGTGCAAGGGGATGTGGTCCCCTGGCCACTGTCCTCCTACTGCAGGGTCTTTTATGGGAAGAATATTATCCCCTACCAGAAAAATAATATAGAGTGGTGAATTTATTGTATCTCGGAGGAAAATATGGGGGGGGGACCAACTCTTTCTCCTAACTTTTTGTTGACTTCCTTAATATTCCATTTCTTCAGATTTATATTGAGGTCAGCTACTAGGGTGCATTTAGGAATTTCCTCTTTATTTAAAAGGTTGAATAATTCCATATTCAAGTCCTCTCTGATTATTATTCCCACCTCCACCTCCCTGTCAATTTTTTAAGGGTTTTATTAATGGGTTTTATTAATGGGTTTTTTTTGCTTCTGATTTGTGGCATAAACATTATTTATTGATATTGTTGCACCTTAGACCTGAAGGATCCCTGAGTAAACCACTTGAAACCAGCCGTGATTAAATGCTTTATTTAGAATAAGTGAAAAGAAGCAAAGAGATAAAGATATAGTCCCTTGATGCTCTCAGCATCAAGTATTGAAATGCAATAGTCAAAAGAGTAAAAAGGTTCAATGAAATAAGGAATAGTCCTGATGCCCCAATGGGCTAAATCCTGGATAAGTCTCTGGCAAAAAAGGCTTGGCAAATACTTGAGTACAAGGACTTGAAGGCCCACTGGCCCAGGCTGGAACTAGAGTACCTGGAACTTGATGATGTAAGCCGAACGTTGGCACGAGATCCCGAGTACCACCGGGATGCAGCTTAAATAGGTTTTCCCTGGCTTCTCTCTATTATTAGGCATAATACCAACCCTTTACTATGTATAACTTAATACAAACACTCAAGAACACAACCCACAGCTACTCCTTTAGTTTAGCCCTTGTTGACATACTTTAGAATTTTTATATCTACTATAGTCTTTTTGTTTGCACAGTACTGAATGGACCCAGTGACTCCAATATCGAATTCTAAAGGTGGGTTGATAGATTTCCCTCCCCCAAGAGTGCATTCTGTGAAGATCTTATTGAGATTTTCCCTGATCCCTAGCAAATAGCCTAAGTGCCCCATTAAACAAAATAAACCTGCCCCAAACAGTCTTATTTTAAACATATTTATACACTCAGCTATAATCTCATTAGTTTTTAAGCCAATTCTGATAAATTATTCCATTTAAATGATACCAAAGTGGTTCCTGTGTCATAATAGCTAATCTCTTTCTTTCCTCGTACGGGTTTTATTTCTCTCTCCTTGTGGTCATTTTGCTTTGATCAGAAGAAAAATTGCATTTTAGAAGTTCTGTTTCTTTTTCTGTGATTTTTCTGTTTCTTTTCCCCCATCCCCACCCCGGCTTCTGTCTCATCTTCCTGTGTTTTTTCCTGATCGTCCTGATGGTTTTGGCATTAGTACTGGTGATGATCTTGTTCTGGTACTCCTCTATTTGCCTGATCTTTAGTTGTGTCTGATAAAGATAAGCCAAAACAATTCAAGAGATTCTCCCCTTCAGCAGAAAGTCTAGCCATGTGTCTTTTTCCATCTTTTTACATTATTATGGCTGCCGGAAACCCCATGAAAATCTTAACCCAGATGCAGTCAGTTTTCTGGTGATTGGTTGCATGGCTTCTCTCTGTCTTATCGTTCCCTTTGTTCTTTCTTCTGGGAAAGTCAACACAATGTCTCTCAGAGTGACTTTTTGAGCTGACTTGAAGGGGGTGGCATAATCTGTGCACCCTTAAAACCCCCATCTCTGACAGCTGAATGTCCTACTCTGATAGCCTTTCTGTGATAACACTAATTAAGTCATAATTTTAGTTGTCTCTGGGAAGCCTATGAATCTGACTTCCACCATCAACTCTTTCACAGAGAAATCTAAAACTATCATTATCTTTACTAGATGGTCTAATTTTTCGCTAGTGGACAAAACCTTGAGATATTCCCAGCTCCATGATTTTTGATTTCAAGTTCCTTTGGACACCTCCTCCAGAGCTTCAATAAAGGTTTCAGTGATTAAGCTTCTGGCTTATCTCTGCTTTCAGTCAATATTTTTTGCTCTTGGTCTATCAGAGAGGCAAACTTGCCTTTTTTTCCACCTGAGAGCCAACAATTTTTACAGGAAATTAATTAGTTTAATTAACTTACTGATGGCTACTGAGGCATGTCTAGCATTGCAGTCATCCCATGCTTTGCCAGTATGTGGGATCTCTATTTACCAGAAGAGCTTTCTACGTCATTCCTCTTCCTACAGAAGATCCAATTCCTATTCCCAACCTGAATAGAACTAATGAAACAATTGCTGAATCAACTGTTGATTTTGATTAGTGGGGGTGGTGATAAAAAAAACCGCTGTTTCATTTTTGGACCAGCATTGAATTTAGGACTGTGTTTTAGGTAGTCTTTGAAAAATTTGCCAGAGTTCATAAAAATATGCAGAAAATGTTTAGTTTTTAAAAAAATTCAAGGAAGTCTGATGAGAAGAATGCTGGATGAACAAGAATCTTTGCAGTTCAGGGCTTATTTCATGCTGAATTTGCATGGAGTTGTTCTGTAAGGAAAACAGCATTTTCTGAGCAGATTTTTTCTCCCAGAAATATTATTTCCAGTAAAAAAATGTTCTGTTTTCTCTACAAGTCCATACAAAATCCACAGGAAAACAAATTTCTTGTGCAGGAAACAGCATTTCTATTCAAGAAATCATATTTATGCTTAGATGGAGAAAATACTGTTTTCTACCTACAAAAGTTACATGCGAATTTTGTGTGGAATATGCACCAAATTGTGGATAGGTTTTTTTAATTATGTAGTTTTCAAAGATTTCCCAGTGCAGGAAGAAGATTGTTAAAATTGCATTGTTTCTTTTGGGAAAGATCTTAGGAACAGCTTGAAAAAGGAGGAATGACACTTCTTTTGTGCAGAGACAAGGATTTTGTGTGAAGTAATTTTTTCTCAGATGACTGTTAAATTGAAATGAGGACTCGGTCTCACAATAAATGGAAGTTCTCTCAATAGAGCCAAAAAGTCTGGCACTGCCTGAAATCCCAGCAATTGTGAGATGTCTTCACCTACCTAATATCTACTTGTATCAATCTTTCTGATGTAGCAGTGTGCCTCTCAGATCATCAAGGAAACCTATAGATATCCCAGTGGTTCATTAGGACAGTGTCACAGGTAAAGGAGACAGTAATACTTGAGTGAGGGTAGGTAACAGCTGACAACCTTCTGCCCTTGTCCAATGTCATAGAATTTTTTGGATCTGTTCTTGCCTATAAATAGCACAGAGACATTACTCAAGGAAAACTTTTTCATCACCATATTCATGCCAAGATAGATAGTGCTTAATGAAAATGTATTGCTGGTCTTAATGCAGTCCACATTTTCACAGAGTCACAAATTTTAATCATTTAAAGATGTCATTTAAATATTATCTATTCATTATGAATATTTGATGTTCATGAAATATTCCTTAGAAAAGTAAAAATAACACTTGCATTTATTAGAATAGTTGACACCAGAAGTATTGTGACAAAGATTATTTCACCATCAATATAGTTTGCAGTTGCCGCAGTTCATGTGAGTTACTCCAAAAAGGTGGTAAACACAAATTGAGCTGAACAGTGATATGGAAAACAGGAAGATATATTCTATTCTCTGTAATGTTCAGATGTGCTGCAAAATTACCAAAGCCATGTGAAAATGTGAGAGTACTAGGTGTAGATGATGTTCAATTATTTCTTCTCTGCAATACTATAGTTTTTGGACTAAAATAAAATTTCATCTTTAGAGAATTTTTTAAGGGGTGAATGTGTTTCTCCCAATCCATAGCTGCACTCCTGACATGCCTAGACTATGTGCAGTTGCATTTTGTTCTTGTAATCATGAAGAGGTTTTCAGTGCTGTAATTCAGAGCAAAGTTAGGTGTGATATTAGGAGATCTGTGTCTGCATTTACCGGGTCTTTATTTCTTTGTTTTAAACAAAAGCAACAGTGATTTACCTGGAATCCTCACTGTGGGGGTGGGTTGTTTGTTTGTTTTGCACTTTATTTCTGCTAATTTACTTGTTTCAGTTCTATTAAATCAATATGAGGGCGTGATGTCATCCCAGGCAGTTTTAATTATTACGGAATGGTTTAAAATCAAAGATAGTTGATATATAAGGGGCTTATATATTTGGAACATGTTTGGGAATTAAAACCAAGATAAATTCTTCTTAACGAAGATACAGAGCTCAACTGATTCTCTTACTTGCAACAAATAGAGATTGGACCACATAACTAGCTAGTGAGGCTGGAGGAAATTGTGTGAGAATGATAATCATGTATGTAATTGTAAAATGTCTATAAATATCTTTTGAAGTTAAAGACAGAAGATGAACTGATAAAGTATTTTATGATAAGATGGACCCAAACATTTGGGCATAATGTGCAGTGAAAATGTGGACCAAATATATAAGATTTACATTCGGTAGTAATTTGAAAGAAAATATGTACAAGGTGACATTTAACTCCAAATAAATTGTTGAGAATCCCTAAGAAAGTATCAAATCAAAGTTGGGGATATCAAGAGATGTAAAGTCCTTTCTTTCACATGTGGTGGACATGAAATAAAATGAAAAGCTTTTGGATCCAGAATGTATATGCTACTTTAAAAAAATCTGAATGTGGTTTTTGTAATGTTAGCAGATTCTTTTGTTGGGTATTATAGAACAAGATAACAAACAGGGGCTACTTTTCCAGTACATAACAACTAGGGGTATGCAAAATTTGAGATGTCATTTCAGATTTTGGAAAACTTTGATGATTCAGAGATATGAACCAAAAAAATACGAGGCAGAAAGGACCCTCTGAATCATTTATGAATTGAAACACAAGCCTCCAAAACTTTCAGAGAAATGTTTTAAATGTGTTGAATCTGACCATTTCTCCAATATAACATCTGTCGTCCTATATATATATATATATATATATATATATATATATATAGGTGCACAGACCTCCTCCATTTTCTGTGTTAGTGTGGCATTTGTAGAAGAGAGAACCTGTCAGTTAGCTCCGTTCAGTTTCTGCCTGTTTCTGTTTCTTAAAAAAATATAGAAGCACTAGCTACTCTAGCTACTAGGTAGCTTAGTTTTTTGAGAATATTTTTTTGTGTTGGCATCCAGTTTTCCCCTGTTGAAATTATCCAACTTTTGTTTTCCAAATTCTGTGTAGGTGGGCATGTGTTTTTGAGAGGGGGGGGCTGTGAGTTTAAAGGGGTATTTTAAGTTTTTTAATTTTATTTTAATCTGCTAAAAGAAGGAGTATTAGCTATTCTTAAATATGTATATAAATTACTTCCTCATTTTATGATGGCTTTAGAAATGGTAAGATACGCCCTTTACTGTACATGTGAAGTTTGCCTCGTGTTAAAGGCTCCATCAGTGGTAGTATCTTAAGTGTGTAGAAAGTAAATTGCTTATTTATTACTATTTGAGTCAAAAAGCAAGCGAAGCCATGCAGAGCTGTGAGAGGCACTGAGAATTTAGATCACTGATCTGTCTCTCTCAGAAGCCTGCTCATATTTCTTCTGTTCTTATTAGCTCAACAGGCAGGGCTCATAGAGAAACGCTGTGCATGCTTGTGGCTGCCTCTCCACTCTCCGTGTGTAGCTGAAAGAAACAGAAAGTAGTAGTTTTTGGCAGCTACGTGGTCTGTCATTGCGGGGTAAAATGGTGATGGAGCCTGTGTCATTTTGGCTGGCCCAAAGGGCCAAACCAGCAGGAGCCCCTTTGTAAAAACAAAAACGTACACAACCCTAGTCAACAGGCCACTTTGTTTAATTCAGTCCTAGTCACTTGAACTCCCTTGAGAGCTACAAGAGAGGAGAACAATCTAGTAGAGGGATCTCATTATGAATCAATGTGTCTTCTTTTTGTTCTAAGGGTAGGATTTAGGGTGATATGTTGGCCAGTCAGTCCAGGCAGATATTCCCTCTAATTAGGCAGAATATTTAACTCTGCTATCCTCCCCGTTTCAGATGTTCATTTTCCTTTTTGCCATTCTCACTCCATATTCTTTTCTTTTCCAGCCCTTTGTGTGCAGTGGTAGGTGGGTGGGAAAACTGCCTCCTTGATTTTCTACAACATCTTTACACTTATGTATATCTTTCCCTCAGACACACTGCTCTCTAAATCCAATTGTTTATCTGCACTACAGTTTGAATCTATAAGATCTTGGTAGTTCAACAATTCCAGTCATTCAGTGGATCTCATCTACTTGTGCCAGCAGGACTGCTGACTGACAGGTCAGCAGTTTGAAACTGGGGAGAGTGGGTTGAGCTTCCTCTGTCAGCTCTAGCTCCCCATGCAGGGACATGAGAGAAGCCTCCCACAAGGATGGTAAAACATCAAACATCCGGGTGTCCCCTGGGCAATTCTCTCACACCAGAAGTGACTTGCAGTTTCTCAAGTTACTCCTGACATGAAAACAAAACAAAACAACAAGCTGCTGGATTTGGGCTTACTGTTTGCTCTCTCTCTCTGTTGCCACATTTTGCCTAGATCCTCGAGAACACTTACAACCTGAGTTTCATATTAGAAAAAAATGATGGTAGTAAGATTAGTTGCATGGCCAATATGCAGAGTTTATGCCCCTTTACTTTTTCATTCCAATATTTTCCTTTTAATAAATCAGAGAACTCTTTTGTTTCAGGCTACAAATCCAGCACCATCTGCCAACCCTGAATTCATTCTAAATTAAATGAAGAATATTCTATCTGCCAATAATTGCTAGCTGTGAAGTTAAATGCATTACCTCAGGGCCATCTCCAAATGACTTTGATTGTTAGTAAGATGGGAGTTCAGGCCACAGTCGTTACAATAATAGAATTTTATAACATTAACACACAGCCAATAACGTACTGTCACTGCAACCCAGTTAAAGGCAATAATTGATAGAAAATCGCCAGTGCCTGAAAGCAAAGTATAAATATTTCAGGAAGTTCTTTGATGGACTTGTAATCAGAGCCCTGCAGATTTAAAAGTGAGCTGAGGAACAATGTCAGTGTGTATATCTTTCTCAACAAGGACAAACATTCTGGAAGATATATATGTTTAAGGAATCCTTCTTTAGGGAACAATTAAAATAAATGGGAACTGAGAATCAAATAAATGGAATAAAAATGAGCTAGAATCTAGAAAAAGAAAGTTTGATGGCTTCAATGCAAGAAAGTCCAACATTAAAAGATTATAAAGAAAGTACAAAATAAAGTTTATTTGACAGGGCTGAGCTAGGATATACATTCTTGTAATTCATTTTCAGCAGTCTCCCCCCGCCCCAGTGGGAGGGAGGATTTTGTTGGTAAATGAGAGAGATGGATCTCATAAGCAGTACAATCAAATTAGCATGGCGTAAGCTGAACAACAACCTGTCCCAAACTTTCCTATGATCTAACAGAGAAAATGAGTAATTTTAATCTTTTAAAATAACAAATGTAAAAAGATGAAGAGGCATGTGCATATGTTTGTGCAAGATCAAATATATCAGCTAATAGAGACAAATTGATTGCCAGGTTACAGAAGGCAAGAGGGCATAGACAAGCAAATAAAAATAGTAAATGTGCAGACTAGAAATTAATGAGTATAGGCATGCAAAAAGTTTTTATAGGAGGGAATGATGTGAAATGTAGAAGTAGATGTGTATGCCTGTTTCCCAGATCTCACCCCTCCCCTCATCTTAATAGGATTCTATATCTTATTTTATGACCACTACAATTACCAGGTAAAGATTCATAATGCATTCTATTTTTTTCTGGAAACCAACACCTGAACCTCATGCTGACTAACAATTTAGATGATAGTAAAACACATCTCCACATCTACCTACTGGAAGAGGTTTGAAACACTAATCTCAGGTATAGCACTCACCAACAGTAAAATAAGTGTACTTACTAATGCCTTTTTCGCCTTGTGTTGAGTTGGGGCTAACTGAATTCCTAAAGGAAATGTCACATATGTATATTAATCTACTGATCACTATGTGTGCAGTATGTATACTTATTAGGAGAAACTTTTTATGTATTCTTATTACACTAAAATTACTTGCAAAAATAACAAAAACGTAGGCTTTCCCACCAAGCTTCTTAAAATCTACAACAAAATAAAGGACAATAAAAAGGAAGGGTTAAAAAGGGACAAGGTAATATGTTAAATTACATTTTTCTTTACTTTTCTACATTTTTGGTAGGAGGCAGCAATACAGGATGTATGTCAGAAGATTCGTGAGAAGCGATTTAAAAGTCAAGGGAAGTATAGTGACATATGTGTCTTATTTCGCCACAGAAACATTCTCTTTAAAGAACCAAACAAAATGTTCAT
The DNA here is from genome assembly GCA_030556195.1 of Anolis apletophallus. Lineage (NCBI taxonomy): Eukaryota > Metazoa > Chordata > Lepidosauria > Squamata > Anolidae > Anolis > Anolis apletophallus. Next base: position 60,799,799 of record JARBWK010000002.1, read on the forward strand.
TATTTCATAAACATAATACATGTATACATTTCACATTATAAATAGAGAAGGTGTAGTTTTCCAAACTTGTTGGACTACATCTCCTATCAAGCCTAGTCCATACTGCCAATGGTGAGGGATGATGAAAGCTGCAGCCTTAGGAATTTTTCGAAAGCAGGAGGCAAACTGACACACAACCTGTTGCCAGTCTGACACGTCCCTACATCATACCTGTCCAATGATATTGATAGGGAAAACCCATTAATAACCACTTACCACTGCAACATACCTTATGTGATGATCCGCAGCTGCTTCTGTGCCAGCATGTTGGCACGCAAGTGATATTAGGGAGCTGGATTGTTCTCCTCCTCTCCCGTTCCTGTAATTAAAAGTTAAATGGATTTTTTTTTAAAAAAAACCTGAATTTCATTACAACTGCAAATTTTCTTTTTAGAAAAATATTTTTAAAGAAAATCTATGGAGGATTGAAACTATAGGAGGGCAGGGTTACATTCCTAAGTGGAAATATAGCTACTGGACCATGGATCAGCAAATTACTGCTGTTGTGTATCGATCGAGAGGTGTTATACTAGGGGTAATTGCGCCAATACATAACTAGTATCTGTGATCCTGCAAAGACCATGGGATATCAGCTTAGTGCAATAAAGTCCTTACAGCATTGAAAAGTATGGAGACTTTCATTCCCCATTCCTGCTTTATATGCATGGGGTAGGTCTCACTCATAATTTGCTTGGAGATCTTGTAGACATTTGTGGCATTAAAAAAGACAGAGGGAAGAAAAATGACACTCCTGCCATCACTCTCATAAGAAAGGAGAGAAGAGTCACTGGTGCATTATCCTGCAAGTTGTGATAAATTAACCTTGACATGCTGCCAAGTGTATGTGTCTTAATAAGTTTCTCCTCCTGATCCCCTGTGGCAGTCAGATGGGTTTGCTGGTAGATTGTGGTGGACATGTAAATGTCTGAGCTGGGCAAGGGGAGATAGGCTGTCATAAACTATTAGCTCTGCTGAAGGAACAGTGCCAGGAAGTATCTGGCTGATGACTTAAGAGGCACCTAGTAAGCAAAATCAAAGCCTTGCTTGCTTGGCAAATCTCAGGACCACATAAAGTCATGTCAAAACACGGTGACCAGTGTAAGATGCTGCCACTTTTCTGCAGATGGGAATTAAAAGCTGCTTGTCACTAATAACTTTGGTTTAAAACTTAGCAGCCGACATGCTTCCAAATTGCAAGCCTCACATCATCTGCTACAGGCCAGTCTCTCTCCCTTCCTCTCCACCTCTCTCTTTGAGGTTGTTTTTTTTTTGCACACAAGCCAATACACCATTTGAAGCTAATTGGCAGAGCTGATTAATTTCTGGTGACCATGAGAAACTGTTCTTGATGTTAGTACACTGCATCTCTTTCAATAGCTGTCTCTCTCTGTTGAAAAGAGAAAGATTTGTATCGACAGCTGAGCAGCCCAGTTCTTATCTGCTAAGGGATTGAGTGGGATGGATGCAACAACAGATATTGACAAGAGAATGGAAGGAATTGATTGATTGCCTTTGCCTTGTCAGTTAAGAATGCTTTCATTTTATCCAGAATAGTAGGCATAGCACTATCATTTTTTAAAGGCAACTGAAATTTATTTCACTGCAGACAGGTCTCATTGGCATACTATTGTTCCCCATTTTCATGTTGGCGTTTGGTTAAAATTTAAAGTCACAGACTTAAAGCATGTGTAGTGCAATGGATAGAAAATTACCTGAAATAGTTCATCTATGTCTTGTGCATTTGGTAGTTCTTTGCAGAGCCCTGCTTTATTTGAATTGCATGCTACCAAATATTCAGAGATTTCCTAGTCCTGTGCTTTGTATTGGGCTCTAGCAGGAGTGGGGAACTGTCCGACATTGGGGCGGGGCAGATCAAACTCAGGTTGGTCATGATTTCAAGAATGATTTCACTTGTAAAACTTTTATTTTCTTAAAAATTTCTTACTTAAAATATATTTTAAAAATTATCTGCCTGTCGGTAGTAAAAACAGCATAATAGGCTAAATGAACTAAAATTAATTAAAATTAATCCCTCATGAATGCTATAAAATTCATTAACGTTCCCTACTCATTATTAATGTATAAAATATCCCACTCATGTGTGATTAATTATTATTAAATCCATACTTAGATATTAAAGAATCTTAAATGCATAATTAAAGTTGACTTTATGTATTGTTTGAGATTGATGATTAGTTTTGAAATAAAAAAGAACTAAAATGAGATATCGACATAATAACTGGCTACACTATTGGCAATAGTGCATTTAGTGTCTTTTGCCAATACTATTTAGCATTTAATGCTTTGACACCAAATTTGAGCAGCAAACTATAATGTCTTTTTCTTTCAAAAGAAAATCTGGGACTATAGGACCTACTCCTGGTTGATACATTTCTCTATCTTACTGGAGGCTCCATATGATGCTAATTACATTCCATGCTAATATACATATTTGAATACATAATTAAAGTCATTACTGCAAGATTGATCATTTGGAGTCTCATGTAGGGTTCTGATATCTGACTAGTTGAATTTTATGTTGTTGTTGTTGTTATTCAATGCAGGAGCCTCACTTAGGAACCTGTGTTAGTAGCCAGAATTAGTACCAGACATAATGAGGAAAAAATAGTAAAACTTGTTCTAATATTTCTCGCCTACTTTTTGTTTGGATAGAGACTCAAAATGGCTTACAGCTATTAAAAAGTATTCAATGGGATCTGAGGAGGCTGAGTCTGCATGCATCTTGCAGGCTGAGAACTTTGTAGCCACCCAGGAGTTACCAACCTTGTTAGAACAGATCCAGGAAGGTCAAGAGCAAGATGTTTGGGTATAGGCACAGAAACATAAAGGGGTGTCATATGTGCTCTCCATGAAGGAGAGTGTTATGGTCTATATGCCTTGGGCCAATGTCAGGAGCAAGTGTTGCAGCTCTGTCATGACAGCTGACTGGAAGGCCATTTTGGACTATACAAGACTTTGCACTTGGTGCAGACGAATTTTTGGTAGCCAAAGATAAAACAAGAAATTGAGCATTATATAAACACATGCCCAGTGTGTCACCTGGCAAAACATTTACCAGGGAAATCCATGGGTTGTGGCCACTACTGACTCCATCACAGCCATGGGATGCGGTGTTTACAGATTTCATCACCAATCTACCTTTGTCCACAGGTAGTGGACAAATTGGTGGTGAATCTCTTGACTAAGATGGCCCACTTTATTCCTTGTGTGGGTACCCCAACAGCATGAAAAATGACAGACTTGTTTTTGACCCATGTCTTCAAACTGCATGCACAGCTCAGAGGTATTGTATAAGATCAAGGACCACAGTTCACGTCCACATTTTGGTAGGCATTGGTGAAACTGCTGGGCATTCAAGCACATATGTCCTCAGCTGCAGATGGATAGCCAGATGGAGAGGACAAATGCCACCTTGGAACAACACCTATGCTGTTTCATAAACTACCACCATCCGGTCAGATTTGGTGGTCCCTGTATCAGAGCATTGGATGAAAGAGGTAATGGTGGCTAGGGAGCTGTTGAAGAAACAGTTAGAATAGGCTAAAGAGGCCTATAAATGTTAGCAGATTCCAAGTGGCAACCAGGCACAGAGATAAAAGTGGGTGATTGGGTCTGGCTGTCTACAAAACATCTGGCAACACAGAAGCCCTGCTAGAAGCTGGATGCTCACCTCATTGGACTATATCAGGTGGTGGCCCAGAAAAATCTGGTAGCATATCAGCTACAATTACCTTGAGAAATTCAAATACACACTGTGATCCATCTATCCCTTCTAGTATCTGCTACGAATGTGCACCTAGGTGCTGGGCAGGTGGTGCCTCCACCTCTGGTGATTGTGGAGGGAGAGAAGGATTTTGAAGTGGCCCAGATTCTAGACTCCAAATGAAATGGTGCTCTGAAAATTTGTATAGTCCTAACTTGTTCTATCTTTTTTTTTTACTCAGTCATGCTGGTCTGGGTCTAATTTCTTTGTACTGTAGTGGTTTCTTATTGTTCTGAGTAGCAATGGGAGTATTTGACAATTTCATCTCATATGAGACAAACAATCCTAGATATTGTGGAACTTTTACTGCAGTACACAAACATTGTGTACAGAAGGTCGTTTGGAAAACATTTTTGGTGAGAAAGCGTTAGTTTTGCACCAAAAAATCATGTGTATTTAGAAAATAAATGGGGCCTTAGACAGTACAAATGGAGATTTGATGATGGATTAGTAAAATCAGAGGTAGATATCCAAAGAAATAAATCCCTAATTAAAGAGTATTTGATAAGAATGACACGGAAACATGGCGAATGGCAGAAATAATAATCATACACAAGGAAGGGAAAGATCCAGAGAATGTGCAGAACTACAGGCCAATCTCCCTTTTGAACCTAAACTACAAATTATTCGCTAACGTGCTAGCGACAAGATTAAAAAACTTCCTAAATAGATGGATCACAGAATCACAAACAGGGTTCCTCCCAGGGAGACAGATGAAAAATAATATTCGTAACATCATAAATATAATTGAATACCTGGACAAAAATATAAACACAAAGGTAGCCCTAGCTTTCTTAGACGCTGAGAAGGCGTTCGACCGGATCAGCTGGAGGACAATCAAATGTCTATTAATACAGCTAGACCTAGGATACAACTTTAAATCGGCAATAAAGGCAATCTATGAGTGACAAGAGGCACAAATAATCGTCAATGGACAAAAATTAAAAAAAATTAAAATTCAAAGGGGAACGAGGCAAGGCTGTCCACTCTCTCCCCTTATTTTCAATTTTGTACTAGAATTATTACTAAAAGATATAGATAAGGATGGAGAGATAAAAGGATTAACTATAAACAATACAAAATATAAAACCTACGCCTTCGCCGACGATATAGTGTGTATGATCCAAACCCCGTTAGAAAATATGGGCCCCTGGATAAAGAAATTTGAAAAATTTGGAGAAATTTCGGGATTCAAACTAAACAAAAACAAATCACAAATACTGGTTTAAAATATAAACAGAAAAGAAGCAGAAGGGATAGAAATGAAATTCGGCATACCAATATCTAAAAAAGTAAGGTATTTAGGAATAAATCTGACTGCCAAAAATTGTCAATTAGTGAAAAATAATTATGAGAAAATTTGGAAAGCAATAAAAGAAGATCTGAAAAATTGCAAGAACTTAAAATTATCTTTATTAGGGAAGATATCAGTAATTAAAATGAAGATATTCCCTAAAATAAATTTTCTACTCCTAACATTGCCCATACTAAAAAATCAATCTCTATTTAACAGATGGCAAGCGGACCTAGCCGACTTTATTTGGTCAGGAAAAAAACCAAGAATAAGGCAGAAATACCTCTTAGACCTCCCGCAGAACGGAGGCTTTGGACTCCCTGATCTGCTGGCATACTACGAGGCGAAGTGCCTGGATAATGTAAAAGAGTGGATGCTGTTGAAGGACAAGAAACTACTAAATTTAGAAGGATGGGAAAATAAATACAGGTGGCATGGCTACCTACTATACGATAGAAACAAGCAAGATAAAGGTTTCACAAACCATATAATAAAAGCCCCCCTATTAAAAATCTGGAATAAATATAAAGATACAATCTATAAGAAGATCCCACAATGGGCCTCCCCACTAGAGGCATTTCAGATTATAAAAATAAAAAGGGAAAACTGGCCAACATACAAGGAACTCCTTAAGAAAGATCAAAATACACTCTATCTGAAGAACCAGGATGAACTTAGGGAATATAATCTGAGCTGGCTCCAATACTACCAATTAGAAAAAATATATAATCTAGATAAAAAGGTAGGATGGGAAGAAAATCATACTCCTTTTGAGAAAGTTCTATTACAATCACAAAGGAAAAGAGTGAGTAAACTATTTAAATTGATATTGATGAAGAGGCATGAAAAACAACCAATAAAGGAAGTTACGGAAAAGTGGAAAGATAATATAGGTTACAGTATCCCTCAAGAAAGCTGGGAGAGGCTCTGGAGATGTACATGGAAACAAAATTATGCATATACTCTAAAGGAAAATCAGATGAAAATTGCATATAGATGGTACATAACACCAGTCCAACTCGCCAAAAGCTACAAAAATAATATAGACCAGTGTTGGAAATGTCAGAAAGACAGGGGAACCTTCTTTCATCAGTGGTGGTCATGTGGGGTGATGAATAAATACTGGAGAAAAGTTCAAAATTTGATTTATGAGATCCTGCAGATTAAGATATATTTAAAGCCAGAAATATTTCTTTTGGATATTACAGATCCAAAGCAAATGAAAAAAGAACCGGAGAAGCTTGTGTGGTACATAAATGTGGCGGCCAGAATTGTAGCAGCTAGATATTGGAAGAGAAGAGAAGTCCCTGAGGAAAAGGAGATCTTGTACAAAATATTAGAAATTGCAGAAATGGACCGACTAACACAAACGCTGAGAGGAAACTCAATCGCTCACTTCTTGAAAGTGTGGAAACCTTTTGTTGAGTACATTAACAAGAAAGACAATATCAGTTTAAAGGGATTTTGGGTATGAAAAAGAGAGAACATAGAAAGTGACTCTAAGATATATTACTATGCGGATATTCCTATGGGTGAAGTCAACCTGTTTGTATGGTTTTTTTTTAAATGGATACGTTTTACCCGATATGTCTATCCCCCCTCCCCATATCCCCAACCCCCCTCCCCCAATCCCCACTACCCCCCCTGTCAATGTATTGTCAAACTGTATACATGTTTCTGTTTTTTAACTCAATAAACTTTATTTTAAAAAAATCATGTGTATTTAGAAAATAATTTCCTGAAGGTTTTCAGGCTGTGAAATCATGGGAGAAAATTACAAAATTCTGTCCTGTGTTATCCACAACCAGGTTCCCCCAGTGTCACAAAACTCATTTTTAAACTGGTAAATCACAACTATTTTCTGAATTATATATATTTTATATTTTCTTTTGTAGCATTAATCTAATTAGACATCTGTAAAGGATAGTTCAGAATTTGGTGTACACAATTTGGCAATCTTGCTTTTTTAGTCAGGATAGGTTGCAGAAAGATAATAAACCTGTTACAAGTCTCATTTTGGCTAATAAACAGAACTTTAAAAAAGAGTAATAAAATTAAACTATTAATTCTGATTCTTAAGCTCCAGATAACATAAAAGGGGTACATGAGTACCCTTGACTTTTGGTAAAATTTATCTCCCAAAACTGGAAACTTGATATTTGGGAACAACTAAATCATTTCATTTTGATGTGTATGTTAATGTTTCTCCTCAAAATCAATAACTGCTTACCACAGCTCTTACCTAAGATTTCCAAAATTGATTTCACAGAAATTTGCATTTGATAATAAATGTGATGCTTTTGTGTGCCCTGTCAGCCGCTTTCTTTATCTTCTCTTAAGGCATGTCAACCACAAAATCATTTGTCATTCTTGATATTTGCTGACAGAGAGCTAAAATTAATAGTGCTTACTGCTTAGCATGGGTGTATTCATTCAAAGTTATCAAATCATCTGGTGACATTTTTTGTGGCCCTGGTAAAACAGGAGACTTCAAATGATATTTTACAACCATATGCTATACAGGTTATAATTTATCTTTAAACATACACTTTGCTATGTGTCTTCAAGTTGATTCTGACGTATAGTGATCATATTATAGCATTTATTGGCTCAATTTAATCATTGCTTTCTTCTGAGGCTGAAGTTATGACTTTCCTGAGATCAGCCAATGAGTTTCTATGGTTTCGCTGGGATTTGAACCCTGGTTTTCCAAAGTTCTGTGCACACTCCATTGCAACATGGTTGTTCAAATGCAACACACATTAATTTCATAGAAATCCATGTGCCCCTGGATAAGGATTGAATAATTATTTCCACCTTGGAGCTAAACATTGCTATGTTTTGTATATAACTGGAATATTTCTGCGTTCCAGTGACAATGAATCAGTAATATAGTGTATATCTCAGGGTTGCCCCTGTTTCATTAAGTTCAGGATCAATGAGCATGACTAAGAATGTTAAAATTGTTGTTGTTCTTATGTTATTATGTACACCAAAGCATGCACAATGTGAAGATGACAAAAATATTTATATGTGCTTTTATAATTCAAGTGGATTTTAAGAACACTCTTTACTTCTACTACACTTAATATGGAGTCAGTTGCAAAATCCATGTATTGTGCAAAATAGAAACTCATCAATATTATTTTGTGCCTGAAAGATCCCATACTACTGTTAAATACATTTGTTGAAGAACTCAACAAAATAAAATGTTTAGAAGTAGGATTGGAATTAGGACTGATTCACAATTGTGTGTCTTCCTTTACCTTTTCCCTTTTTTCTTTCCCTTCAGTAAAGAAAATTGTTTCCTAGCTCTGCAAGATTATTTTTGTCCTTGACTCACTATCCTTTTACTATTTGCTGACCTAATATAAGTCACAGCTGAATGTGTGAACTGTTTTTGTTGAACAGTATTAAGGCTAAAGTAATGACAACCAGTGTACTATTATTATTATTATTATTACTACTATGATTAAGTGCCTGCCAGAGGATTCTTGCATCCAGAGTTAAAGTGAACTATTATGAGCTAAGTGCTCACTGTTATGGTGAGTGCATACAATATTAACAGAAAAGAAAGGGAGGGCGGGATTTAACAGAAAAATCAGATGAAGAAAGCGAGGGAAGGATGCCTACATAAAACCTCATATGAAAGGAGGTGCAAAGAGGCTAAAGCAAATCTGTTTTAGGAGCACTCCCAATTTCCCTAACAGATGAAGGATCAGACTACATTGCCGGCTGAGTCTGGAATAATAAGAACAGACACAAGGATTGTGTTAATGTCTAATTTATTAAATCTATCTCCTATTTATTTTATGTTTGGCTGAAAGGAGCAAAGAGGGTGAAGGGGTAGAACCTGATGTGGGTCTAATTGAGGCCAGGTGTTTACCTTGAGACAACCCCAGAGCCTTCCCTTAAAGAAAGCACCTGAATCCGAGGCAGTCCAAACACTTGGATTGCTACCCCAACCAGTAATTTACTAGAAAATAAACTTTGGGCTCCATCACTCAAGCTCCATAGCTTTCAAGTGATTGTGAAATCTCAAGTTTTGTCTTGAGAGTATACCTCTTACTGATATGTGGAGGGTATTCTAGAGCCATACCCTACACCACACATGTCAAACACATAGCCTACAGGCCAAATCCATCCCACCATGTCATCGTATCTGCACAGCAAGGCTTTCAATGCTAGAATAACCTTTATAAAATCTTACAATTACAAACAGCCCTTTGAAAGCAACCTTAAGGCTGATGTGGCCCTCAGTGAAAATCAACATGACACTCCTGCCCTATAGCATGGACTATATCAATGTTTCTCAAACTCCATTCCTCCAGATATTTTGGACTTTAGCTCCCACAATACCTAACAGCTGGTAAACCAGATGGGATTTCTGGGAGCTAAAGTCAAAAACACCTGGAGGAGAAACACTGGACTACATTGTTGTCTGCAGTGACCCAATATGTTGTGGCCATGAAGAGATAAATATTTATTTACTTTATTTATATTCCACTCTTCTCATTCTGCAGGGGACTCAGGGTGGATTACAATCAACACATATAGGCATGCATTTAATGCCTTTTGGACCAACAGACAGACACACAAATAGAGGCAAAATTTTAACATCTGGCCACCAAGGGGAGCTGTCACACTCCTCCATTTCTCAGCGTCCTCAGCGTGCTTTCCTCAGCGTTCCTCAGAGTGCATTCCTGGAGATTTTGTGTCCTCGTAAATCAGTTAAATTTTGCCTCCCCACTATGTGGTGCCTTAATTTCCTACTTGACAGATGCAACTGTCTTTCGGGTTGCAAAGTTCGACAACAGGCTACACAAATAGGTCGAGAGCCCACCTTGACCTGGGCAGGCCTCGAACTCATGACCTTCTGGTCAGAGAGATCTTATGCTGCTGACACTCAGCTAGCTCGGCCACATTCCTGGTGAACAGAAGTATTATAGAAAATTATTCTGATTTTTATAGTGAGATGGAAACACAATATAGATGTGTCTTGCCATTACTTCTGTAAGACATATGTTCACTGAAATTAATTACCTTTTTGAATAAAACACAGAAATGGAAGTCTCTGCCTTTCCTGATCACTGAAATCTCTCTCTCTATGTGTATGTGTCTATTGATAGAAATAGATAGATATAGATATACATATGTTTCAGATGTCTGATATTTTAAGCTTAAGTTTGCCAAGGGACAAAAGTCCCACACGCATTGGCTTTGTGTATGTGTAGGTCTTGTTCAATCATAATGCTCTCATGTGATCATTCAGAGATGTTATGGGAATAAAAGAAGTGTTGATAGACTGGGAATAAAGATATGCTCTTGTTTTCTGTTATTTTGATGGGGCAAAATACTGGATTATTTCATCTGGCTAAATGTGAGATGTACACATCCCCATTGCACATATAGCATATATATTTTATTGAAGTACTTGAACATCTGTCGATGTTTAGGAAATCATCTTTCTCTTCATTTCAGAAACCTAATAAGCCCCAAGTCACTAAACACATGCACACACACGCTCATAGACACATACCAACACCAAGAGACAAAAAGATTCAAAGAGTTAGACAAATTAAGAAGTCTGTATGTGGAATAATAAATTTGTATAGGCTCAGTGGAGACCTCCAGCTGTATTCAAATTCAAAGACCTACTGAACGTGCTTCCCTTTTCTCTCCTTCACACACACACTCTGCATATGTTGAGTTATGACTAAATATCCAAATCTTATTTAATGCAGCCCAGAATGAAAGTGGTGAATGATAACCCATTACCACTTTACTAAGAGATTATTCTCTTAGTTCAAGGCTATTCTCTTCGCCATGCCAGAAAAATGACACAGGCACTAGTAATTTTTATAACTCCCTCAGGCAATGCAGGAGCTATAAACATGATGGGAATGAAGTTTTGCCATGTGTATCTAATAACACCAAAGAGAGTTAACTAGCATCAGTGCTGACACAGCATTCAACTTGTATTAAAGATTTAGCATAATACTCTGGTCCATTGGTGTCTCTCATTTGGGTTATAAGCCAAAGCCAACCCAAATGAGTGTGAGATATGATTCACCTATGGCATGAATATTAGTAAGTGCCTGATTTCATTACACACACACGCACAAAATAATAGCATAAAATCAACTTACAAAAAAGGAAAGAAAAGATAAAAAGCGGAGGAGGGCAAGGGATTTTGAAAATCAAGAAAAATGAATAAATGATAAAAAAATTTAATGACAAAAATACACTTTTCTGTGAGAGAAATAGTCTTTGATATGTGTGTCAAACTTGGATGAAACTAAGTGAGGTATCAAATTATGAGAGTTAGGTCTTACCGCATGATGATGAAACTCAACTTTGTATCTCTTTTTTTAAAGAAATGCTAAGAATGCTAAGAAAATCCTGAAGCCATGTTTACAGTTTGGGATTGCAATGATTTTAGAGAAAATATTTTACATTCATGATGGAAGTAATACTTTGTGTTATTTGTTTCTTGGCTGAAATCTGGAGTTTCTAACACTTGGAAAAACAACAGTGGTAAGAATATTATGCAATTTGTACCCAGGATTTTGAAGTGTTTTGAGAAATTATTCTGTGCAGAAATATTAGCCCTGTGCAATCCAAGAAAAAAAGTTTCAGTACTTATTACTAAATTAGCTGGTGGGGAAGGAATAATTTCTAAAGTATTTCCAAAATTGGATGGGGATTTATCATAACTGTAGCTAGGTAATTACTTTTTGTTACTTTTTTGTTAAGTAATTGTGCCAATGGGGAAACTTCAGGAGCCCCTTTCTCCCTCCTTGTTAGAACTATTGACATTAAACTTGTTACACTTACCACTGCTATCCCCCCAAGTTTCATGACATTTCATTCATCCACTGATTTTCAAGAATTCTTAAAAGATTTTATGAACAACATTTTAAAAAAACTAAAACAAGCTATCTAATACAAGAGATTAGGACACAGAGCAATGGATTCAATTTTCAGGTAAAGAGATCACACCTAACTTTAGGAAGAACTTCCTGATGGTTGGAGCAGTTTGGTAGTGGAATATGGTGCCTTGTAGTATTATGGAGACTCTTGATCTAGAGATTTTGAGGCAGGGCCTGGATGACCATCTGTTAAGAATGCTTTGATTGTGTGTTATTGCATGGCAGGGAATTGGACTTGAAAGGCCCTTGTGGTCTCTTCCAGCTCTATGATTCTATGAAATGTCCCTGGCTATGGAGCACCCCAAATTCTCAGTGAGAGCCTCTCCTTCTCCTTCTGTTTTCAGGCTTTTCACTCAGCTGCATCTCATATTTCCAACGTAGAATGGCATACAACACTGTTTTTACAGTATTCCATAAAAGTGAAAGTAGATGAGTAATATAAGTGGTGAATTTATAATAACACTGGAGAGATAGGCATCTGGACTACAGATCAGAAGTCCTAATTTGTGCTTTTATTGAAGATAGGCTCTCTTTCAAATTCAGACTGTTCTGCAATCTGGTGAGCAGGGTGATCTCCTGCTGTTAATCTAGCAGTTTGAAAACATGCAAATGTGAGTACATCAATAGGTACTGCTCCGGCAGGAAGGTAATGGTGCTCCATGCAGTCATGCTGGTGACATGACCTTGGAGGTGTCTATAGACAACACCAGCACTTTGGCTTAGAAATGGAGATGAGCATCACTCCCCAGAGTCTGACATGACTAGACTGAATGTAAAGGGGAAACCTTTACCTCTACTTTTATAATCTGAATTATATGACAGGAGGAGGAGGCTATGTGGCCATCCAGTGATGTATCGCCTCCTCTCAGGCTAAAGCCCGGCAGCGGGAGCCAAGTGGCACCTGAGAACTGCCTTCCGGAGCTACTTTCATTTCACTTCTCTCCCTCTATAATATCTCTCTCTCTCCCAGAAATCTCAAGTTGCCAAGTGAGTTTCCAAGGACATGTGCGGCTCTCACCCCAGGTCTAATGCAGAGGGAAGGAGATCCGCGTCCAAACTGGGTTAAACACCCAGTTTGGATGCGGAGGTCCTTCCATCTGCATCAGAACTGGTGTGAGAGCCATGTACAGCTCTTGCCCCAGGTCTAATGTGGAGGGAAGGCATCCACATCCAAACTGGGTTAAACATCCAGTTTGGGCCGCAGGCCCTTCCCTCTGTGTCAGAACTAGCATGAGAGCTGCAGACAAAAGGGAAGGCCAGGGAAGGGAAACCCACCGATTCCTTTCCAAAAATAGAGGTGGCGGCTACAAAATGACAAATTCACTTCCGGGTTGCTTACACTGCTTCAAAACTGCTTCAAAAGTGAATTTAATCCAAACTCATTCCGATTTTACGAGCATTCTGACGAACCTAACCAGGCCTAAATTCTATGGCTGTTTTTCTTCTATGGGACATGCTGCTTGAGGATGTTGGCATCATGTGTTGACAACCATGTAGAAAATGCAAAAGCTAGAGTAGGAACACTACAGTATAAATTGTTTTTATTTGTAAAAAATATTTTAAAATTCCTTAAAATTGGTTGGTGAGCAGATCTTTCTGAAACTTGGGAATAATGATGCCCTGCTCCTGTTCTATCTTTATGGAGAAATTCCAGGGAATACCTCTTTTGGTTTTTTTAAAAAAGACATTTGATGTGAAGAAACTTTAAAGATTTCCTGAAAATCAGTGGATGAACTAAACATTCTGGAACTTGACAGGCTTGCAGGCAGAAACGTGGCCTACAAGTTTTGCAAGTTTGGTCCCAATACTCAAAACATGACAAGAGAGACGAGCCTCTACATTTCCCCCATTGGCACCAATGGACTGAATTTTCCCGGAATGAAAATGGAACTCCGGATTCCGAATTATGGATCTGAAAAAACTCTTTCTGAATTTCACATTCTTTCCCCCTGAAAACAGAACAGGGGGCATCTGAAAACGGTACTGGAAATGGTATGGATTTCTATGAGCCACTAGATGGAGCTAGTGTTCTTTCCAAGCCCATCTGACTGATTTTCCAAAGCCTTCTGTTTTAGTACAGCTGTTATTTGCATTACAGCTGTTATTTATCTATCCTCATGATAAGTCCAGAGGCTTCAATGTCGAAGAAGCTTTAGTTGACTCCTTCCCTCCTTCAAGTCTTTCTCTCAGCAGTTTCTCTTGTCTGTTCATCTAGCCTTCCTTCTCTGTTCTTCTGCCTTCCACCCAGCTGTTCCCTTTGCTTTTCCCTTATCAAAACCTGCTCCATGGCTCCACCCTCTCTTCTCCACTTCCCCTGAGCCTTCATAGTGTTCCCTATTAACCCTTTCATTCCCATTGTGCTCTTCCAAGCTCCATTCAGGTTCCAGCTTGGGGGGGGGGTTCCCTCCCTCAGTACAACTCTGTTACAGGCCAATAAAATGTGTTAATCTCTAGCTCCCATAAAAGGGACAGGAGCTAATCTCACATAGTCTTGGGTCCCAGACATTAATACAAAAAGCTCCAGTCATGTATACTCTAGTTTTTTCAGTGATCAGAGATAAAGCCTTTGTGGCTGTCTCTTAAACTTTCTCTCTAAAGAGACCTGCCTAGCACCATGCCCCCCCCCTTTTTTAAGTGGTAGGCCAAAACATGTGCACATGATCTTTCACAATCAGTTTTAACTATTTAGTTTTACAAGATTTTATTTTATGATTAACTTTCATGAGATTAGTCTGAATTATTTAGGTGTTTAAATAAATATGCGCAGATCAGTACAATACATATATCTGATACATTAAGTTGTCTCATGGGACCATTACCACATGCACATATATTGGATGCTTTGAGGGTTTCAGCAATGCTGCTAAATTCTTCCACACTAAATATCTGGATAAATATCACTGGCTGATATAAAGGTCTCCTTAATGAATTTTTCTGGCTTGCAGCATTCCTTCCTTTCCCTTTCAACCTCCCTCTCTTTCATGAATATTCCCCAAAATGTTCTTCTGAAAATGTTTGGAACAGCTAGTTTCCAATTGCTAGTTTTAAAACTTATGAACCAGAATTTTATTTGATTTATGGACAACATATATGAGACTCAATGTCAAAAAGAAAATGTGTAACTGTTCTGCAGCATTCAGTGTTCTAGACTTCAATGCCAATAAAACAGGTATACAAGAACATAGTTGCTAACAGGCTGAAACAAACATTTCTAAAGCTCAGAAGAAGTGTATGTGTAAACACATATGTTTATCATGAAATATCTGGAAGCAGTTTCTCAGTGTTTTCATGTCAACTGAGCTTCAAGCAGAATCACAGATCAAAACCATCCATCTTGGGTCTTAATTAAATAGCTCTAGAGGATGAAGTACCACAGGGGGTAAAGTCATGGTAAAAACTGTAATTATTTCCTTGAGCGATTGATTTTACACTAATGATTTTAAATGGTGCATAGCTCTGCATCTGATCATCTCGCCTGAGATGACAGGTGGTGATTTGAGCATTTATTGTCAGGTAAGGCAGACCTCTTTGAATAGGTTCCTGCCACCAGGAAGTTTAGCCAAAAGTGTTGCTTGACCTGGGGGTGGGGAGTTAAACATTTAGTTAGCAAATCTAGATACGAATATATCATTGGATTAAAAAAAAACTAACATAGAAGGGAAATGTTTATATAGTGATTAGCATTTCAGTATCAATAAATAAATTGTGTGTATTTTCAAGAGGGGTTAATGTTGCTCAATGTTGTGGTAGTGAGTGCTAGTTCTCTTACTCCTATTTCCTTTACCCTTTCTTTTAAAATTATTCAAAACATATATTTGTTATTTGCTGGCAAAAACAAATACAGGCTCCAAAGTTTTATTTCCTTCCTAGAATTTTTTTCAAATAGAAAGAAAAAAGATCAGTGATATACTATTACAAAAAGCCCCAAAGGGCTGTGTTTGTATTGGATTCAAATAAAATAGTATGTGTTTTCCCAGATTTTTCTGATGAGTCTCCTCACAATATGTCCTGTTTCCCCTATGTTTCTTTTATTTGTTTCCCTGCCATATGAACTCCATTCCCCCAAGGTTTTCCTGAGAAAAGTGAACTCATTCTCCTCCTTTCCTAAAAAAAGGTTCCATTTCTTCTCTGCTTTTCTTCTCATGAATTTCCTCCCTTAATAAATGGGCTGAATGGCTCAGGGTTTTGTGATGACTTCCGTCCTTGCTGGCATCACAGTTAGGGTTGCAGTAAGGTACATTTCCTTTGCTGCAACATATGCATCAATAAAACAAAATGAAACAAGTGAATTTGGAAGTGACAACAGCAGCTTTCAAAACCTAAGGTGCTGTGTTTTGAGAGCTCTCACTTCTTTTGATCAGTCTGGAGAAGCCCTTTGATAAACAATCTTGAATGTATAATAAAGCACACTAGTATTGATGGGCTATGGTATAAAAACAATGGTATAGACAGAAAATAATATAATTCGGCATGGAATTTGAGAGCAAAATCCAGGGACTTCTTTCCCTAGGCTGCCCCTTCTCTCCCAGTTCAAATCTTTGGTATGAGCATTCAATAAAACAGAATAAGATGCCAATTAGAGCAAAATCCATTTTATTATAAAAGTAAAACAGACTATAAAAGGCACATATAAAAAATCTATCCACAGGATCTGGCTGACAGATACAGCTCAAAAGGCTTGTGAAAGAGTAGAAAAAATATTGAGGGAGGAATGATAAAGAGAGGATGAGATCAAAGGAACAGACAGGAACAGGTGTTGAGTGATTTCAGCTCCCCTAAAATTGTAGGGACCCCTGGCAAATTAGACACAGTTGGGTAGAATTTATTATTTATTTATTTACAGCATTTCTACCCCGCCCTTTTCACCCCCCTCCCCCGGGGACGGACTCAGATTGGCTAACAAAGGCAGTGATTCGATGCCTAAATAATACACAACATAAATATAAATCATACAAAATTGAACAATAGCAATTAATTAAAACAAAATGATTCAACAATCAATTAAATAACATTAAAACAATGTTCAATCCACACATCCAGTTGCTAGAACAGTAAAACCATGTCCTCATCTCTATTGTCAAGCCAGTCCGTTCCAGTTAAAGTGTTGCTATGTCATTGTGCAAAGGCCTGGTCCCACAACCAAGATTTCTTTTCAGCCTTGAAAGACGGCGTTTAAGAGGTGACTTGATCGAAGTGTATAAAATCATGCATGGGATAGAAAAGGTGAATAAAGAAAAAATATTTTCTTTGTCACAAAACACTAGGACTAGAGGGCACTCCCTGAAGCTCCAAGGTAGGAAAATTAGGACTAATAAAGGAAAATATTTCTTCACCCAGAGAGTCATTGGGTTATGGAATTTACTTCCAGAAGAGGTTGTGACAGCTGTCAGCCTGAACAACTTCAAGGCAGGATTAGACAGATTCATGGATACCAAGTGTATCGGTAGTTACTGAACAGGACATTCAAGTGTCACCTCGGAGTTGGTTGAGGTAGGAAGGATTTCCCTGGGCACTGGTTGTGGGGGTCGGGAGCAGGTCAGGGTTTTGCCCTCCCTTCTGCTTGAGATCCCCATGTACAACTGGTGGGCCACTGTGTGATACAGAATGCTGGACTAGATGGGCTGAGGTCCGATTCAGCATGGCTCTTCTTATGTTCTTATGTTCACCTTTCTCTGGAATGCTAGGAGGGATGGGATCAATTGTATCTTGCTTGGTAGCTCACTCCACAGATGAGGGTCTCTCATCCTGCCAGCTGCATTTGAGATGCTGGCGGAAGCGAGAGCAGGGCCTCCCCAGATGATCTTAAGGTGCAAGGTAGGACATAGAAGCAGATGCGTTTGGACAAGTAGGCTGGGCCAGAACCGTATAGAGCTTTATAGGTTAAAACCAGCACTTTGAATTGAGTCCGGAAGTGGACAGGCAGCCAATGGAGCTGACACAACAAGGGGGTGGTATGCTCTCTGTATGTAGCTCCTGTTAGAAATCTGGCTGCTGCCCATTGGACTAATTGCAGTTTCTGAACTGTCTTCAAAGGCAGCCCCATGTAGAGTGCGTTGCAGTAATCTATTCGGGATGTGACCAGAGCGTGGATGACCATAGCCAGATCAGACTTCCCAAGGTATGGGCGCAGCTGGCGCATAAGTCTTAACTGTGCAAAAGCTCCCTTGGCCACCGCCGAAACCTGGGGTTCCAGGCTCAATGGAAATGCAGGGATCTACTCTTAATGGCCAATGCGGCTGTCAGCAGAGAAAGCACTCCAAAGTACTGACATAACATAATTGAAAATACAGAGCATTTTAATTTCATATGAAAGCTAGTCAAGAAACCCATGCCAGCTCCTGATTTGCTGAAAATCTACCCAGCTAGAATCCATGTCCTGAATGGCTCAGGACTCTGTCAGATGCTTTTTCTGATTGGCTCTTAGTACAGCAGGCAATTCAGTAAATTCTCATTGGAACATTTGAAACATCAATCCATTTAATGGTTTGCCTCCCAAAGGGGCGTGATCCCAAAGAAATGCAGTGTGACAATATGCAATGAGTCTTTTGATGGACTTGATGGGTGAGTTCTGGTTCGCACAATAGAGTTAATCCAATGTACACAATGGAAACTTGGGGATGATGACCATGGCTTGAAGCACGGGCCCCAGATCTTTCACTCAGATAGCCTAATTTTATAAATTGGAGTAGAAAATGGATCTGGGGACCTCCGACATACATTGAGTGATTTATCTTGTTTCCCAGTTCATTGTGAGGGAATTATGGACATTAAAGGAAGGTGTTTGTGGTGTGACCAGACAACATTCCAAAAGCAATTCATAACAAAGGTTTAGGTGAGGCACAGGTGCAATCTTGCTGGAACTGGTGAAGTGGCTTCTATTTCATATGTTTCTATATTTTATTATGTACCTTAGTGGCTTGATTTCACAATATCCCAGAGAAGGGGAGGAAAAAGGAGATTGAAGACAAGCGGTGTTATGGAGAGTTTTCTATAAGGGAGAGAATAAAAAGTTGTGGGGAAAAGAGTACAGCCTTAATAGAGGCACATAACACGAAAGGACCAAGACTGTGAGAGTTTTGACTATGGATATAAGGAATAAATAAATATGAGTCTCTTAATCACACACATAGATATGGTCCCACAGAGAGCATGCTTACCTCGGCCCAGAAAGGATGAATACACAGAAAAATATCAGTTGATATTGTCTCACAGATTTTGTTTCATTGGAGTAGTGCTACTCAAAGTGGTAGGATCAAAGTCCATTGTGAGTTTCCAAAAAACTAACATGACATTAATATGGTACAACTATGGTAACGGTACTCCATGCAGTAATGCTGGCCACACGACCTTGGAGGTGTCTACGGACAACACTCGCTCTTCGGCTTAGAAATGGAGATGAGCACCACCTGCCAGAGTCAGACACAACTAGACTTCATGTCAGCAGACACCTTTACCTTTACCTTTACCTTGGTATAGATCCTGGTGCACTGGAGGACACATTTCATTGGAACTTGAATAATCCTGCGGATATCTGCCAAGATATTCTAGCACTGATAAAAGGTGCCAATATACATCTTATTTCAAACATATTCTTTGCAGAGTCTTTGAGACAGGTATTTTGGAACTGGGGTCTTCTGTGATAAGCTCAAAGATATCTTCTTTAAGTACATCAGAAGTAGAAACCCAACTAGAAAAGCAGTTGGGCCACTTGACGAAAATGGTAAGAAAGGGACAATAAGTGAAGACAAGGAGATTGCTGAGCGGCTAAATGACTTCTTTGCCTCCATTTTCACACAGGAGGACAGACAACATATGCCTGCAGCTGAGTCAGTTTTTTCAGGGAGGGAATTAAATGAATTAAACCAGATAGAGATAAACAAGGAAGATGTTCTCACATGCCTTACTAAACTAAATGTAAACAAATCACCAGGGCCAGATGGCATCCACCCCAGAGTTCTTAAGGAACTCAAGTGTGAAATTGCTGAAATTCTAGCCAAAATATATAACCTTTCTCTAAGATCAGGCACTGTACCCGAGGACTGGAGGGAGGCAAATGTAACTCCGATCTTCAAGAAAGGATCCAGGGGTGATCCAGGAAATTATAGGCCAGTTAGTCTAACCTCAGTTCCAGGCAAAGTGATGGAAACCATTATTAAAGAAAAAATTACTAAGCACATAGAAGAACAGGCATTGCTGAAGGAAAATCAACATGGTTTCTACAAAGGCAAATCATGTCTTACTAACTTGATAGAATTCTTTGAGGGTGTAAATAAACACATAGATAAAGGGGACCCAGTCGATATTGTTTACCTTGACTTTCAAAAGGCTTTTGACAAAGTCCCTCACCAAAGGCTCCTAAATAAGCTCTTCAGCCATGGAATCAGGGGACAGGTCTTGTCCTGGATTGGAACCTGGCTAAACTGTAGGAAACAAAGGGTGGTAATAAACAGACATTTCTCTGGGTGGAAAGAGGTGAGAAGTGGCGTACCCCAAGGTTCAGTTTTGGGTCTGTTACTTTTTAATTTATTCATTAATGACCTGGATGTAGGAGTGAATTCTGAGGTAGCAAAGTTTGCAGACGACACTAAATTGTTCAGGGTAGTTAAAAATGAAACTGTAAAGAGCTCCAGAAAGATCTCTCGAAATTGAGTGAATGGGCAACAAAGTGGCAAATGCATTTTAACCTAAACAAGTGTAAAGTCATGCACATCGGGGCAAAGAACCCCAAATACACTTATCAACTGATGGGATCAAAGCTTTCTGACAAACCAGGAAAGGGATCTTGGGGTTTTGGTGGACAGCTCAATGAAGATGTCAACCCAGTGCGCTGCAGCAGTGAAAAAAGCAAATTCTATGCTTGGCATGATCAGGAAGGGAATCGAAAATAGGTCGGCAAATGTTGTATTGCCTCTCTACAAATCTATGGTAAGGCCACATTTGGAGTACTGTGTACAATTCTGGTCTCCACACCTTAAGAAGGATATAACGGAACTGGAAAAGGTACAAAGAAGGGCGACAAAAATGATCCAAGGGATGGAGCAGCTCCCTTATGAAATCAGGTTGCAACGCCTTGGTCTTTTCAGCCTTGAAAGACGGCGTTTAAGAGGTGACTTGATCGAAGTGTATAAAATCATGCATGGGATAGAAAAGGTGAATAAAGAAAAAATATTTTCTCTGTCACACAACACTAGGACTAGGGGGCACTCCCTGAAGCTCCAAGGTAGGAAAGTTAGGACTAATAAAGGGAAATATTTCTTCACCCAGAGGGTCATTGGGTTATGGAACTCACTTCCAGAGGAGGTTGTGACAGCTGTCAGCCTGGACAGCTTCAAGGCAGGATTAGACAGATTCATGGATACCAAGGGAATCAGTAGCTACTGAAATGGACATCCAAGTGCCACCTCTGTGTTGATGGAGGCAGGCAGGATTTTCCCCGGGTACTGGTTGTGGGGGGTCGGGAGCAGGTGAGGGTTCTGCCCTCCTTTCTGCTAGAAATCCCTGTGTACAACTGGTGGGCCACTGTGTGACACAGAATGCTGGACTAGATGGGCTGAGGCCCGATTCAGCATGGCTCTTCTTATGTTCTTATGTTCTTATCCCATTTCAACATCATCATAAGTGATAAAAAGTGCATCATGCAGAGAACAGATATTAGACTTGTTAAATTCATTTCATAATCATTAATGTTATTTCTTCAATATAAAACAAAGAGAAATATATAATAAATTTATTTTAAGGTGCTACAGGATCTGGGTATACATGTGAGCTCTTAGTAAATGAGCCATCATATCTAGCAATTTAAGATTTAGAAGTAGCCAATCATAGACATTAGGCAACTAGTAAAATATGCTAACTTCATGACTATGCCATCTCAGTTCTACATAGAAGGAAAACTAGAAATGGGCATCCGAAAGAGATTTAAATAGGATTTAATTTGATAAAAGGCTGTAGGAATTGTTAAGTCAATTATATCAGAACATTTAGGCCATCTCTTACCAATACTGTATTACAACTGGGAAAAAGGAGTACAGTATCATAAAGACTCAGCATGCTATGCTTCTTTGGTTTAAAAAATCCTCACTGATATAAAAATATGGGTTATGTGTGAAAAAGAAATTATGAGGCTAAACTAAATGCCCAATTGTCAGTCTAAGTAGAATACTTAATATGTCGGCAATTGTGTAGATTATTTTCGTTCAATGCGTTAATCTAGTTCAAATTAACAACTCACACCTATCAAGTAAATTTAGGCAACAGCCCCTACAGTCTCATACTTCATTGAACTCAATCAAGCTTATTTTTGAGTATGCATGTTTAAGTTTACATTTTGTATGCATGCATGCACATGATGGGTATCCCAAAAGCTTCCTGGCACATTTGATCTGATCTGGTCATTGTGAAGAGGACATAGGCACAGTGATCACATACCAAACAAACAAACAAACATAAAAAGAAAAAACTGCTTATACCATCTTTGAGGCTTCATAAAGAAATGCTCACACATTTTCAATCCAGCCTCCAAATATGAAAGCTTCTGTGATTTCAATATTGTCAAGATTTAAATTTTCTACCACTAGTTTCTATACAGTATCCCATTTCTGCATCTGATTGCAAGCTTTCACCTCTGCTTCCAGAAATTCATTTCTTTTTGAAATGCATTTGTTTTTATATGCATATATCAATTGGCTATTCAATATGCATTTTTCAAATGTATTCAGGATTTTTAATGCATCGCATTGCTTGCAAACAGCATTACAGCCTCAGAAATATAGGAATTTGCAACTACATATTATATTTGGGTCTATGTAGTTCAAATGAAGTGATCTCACACTAAATGCAAACCAGTGCAACTGCCCAGTTAAGAGCCAACAGTGAGTACCATATATAAGCCTTTACATAGTACTGTATGTGTTGGTTTCCCCATTTTCAGCTGCCACAGTGTTAACCAAAAGGAATTGCAACCAAGGGCACAGAGTTATAGAACACTGAGTGCAGAACACTCCAGAATGTGGCATTTGATACAGATGAATGATGACACGGATTTTCCAACATGCCGAGGCCATGGGATATTAATGTATCCAGTAAATTTGTATACAAAAGTTTGCCTTGCTTCCAATGTTCTTAGATCAGATGACATCTCTCTTCCAAAAAATACATAGCAGAAAAACTTATTGCAAATCAGAAATATTTTGCAACAGGTTATTCCAGTTTTTACATCAACACTGCAGATTTGGGCTTCCTACAATGTATGCAAAAGTACCCTTTGATTCCCATCATAATGGATGAAAAAGGTGGAAACTGAAATGTTTTGCTTTCAGATTTTAATATTTAATATTTCTGTCATTTCAGTCTTTAATAAATGTTTGGTTTCCGCAATAACTCCCTTGTCTGGGTTCCAGAACAAATGTGCCTGAAATGCTGTTTGATCTTCAAAACTTCTGTTTTAAATCTGTATACCTATATCTATATTTGTATCTATCACATGAAACCTGTTGGAATGGTGAATTCTGTGCCTAATGTAAAATCCTACATTTGTATAACCTGAATAATATGAGCCATGATCAACTGCATATGTAAGTATATTAAAAAGTACTACATAAAGGCTGAAATTCTACATCAAGGAGATAGAGAGTAATTTTATACTCAGAGTTACATAACATAAGTATAATGTTGCTTCTAACAGCACTCCCTAACAAAATCAATTATAAAGGAATCATGTGATTGACAATGGATGGATTTTGAATTATGACTCTGAACTTGGGCTTGGACTTGTCTCTTTTAAGTCATCTTTTTAACTTATGATGTTTTAATTAATGTTTAATGGTGTTTTTGTTGTTGTTGTTGGCATATAATGGTTGCTGGTCGTAAGCCGCCCTGGGAAAAAAATTCATAAATAAATAAATAAGAAAGTTTCCAAACTGCTCTACAGCAGGCATCAATCCCTCTGCAATCCCAGAAATACAGCTTAATGGTATAACACTAGAAAAGGTTGACAATTTCTACTATCTAGGCAGTCACTACTCCACAAAAGTTGACATTGTCTGAGCTCTGCGAGCACAGCATTTCTTGAATGAAGCAGAGAATATTTGAGGATCAGGATATTTGTGGAGATACCAAGATGCTTGTTTATAAAGCATTGTGTACACCTGCAAAACATGAACCATCTACAAACATCACTCTCGAGTTCTCGAATGATTCTTAGCCATCAACTTCACTAGGCTGACCACGTTGTCCGAATGCCTGATCAATGCCTCATGAAGCAATTACTTTACTCTCAGCTCAAGAAGGGAAAATTGAATGTTGTTGAACAGCAAAAGAGGTTTAAAGATGGGCTTAAAGGTAACCTAAAAAAATTGGAATACACTGACAACTGGGAAGCCCTGGCCCTTGAGCATTCTCACTGCAGATCAGCTGTTACCAACAGTGCTGTGGATTTTGAAGAGACACAAATAGAAGACAAAATAGGAGAAATATGCCTATTACAGGAGGAAGGCACATCAAGCAAACCCTTGTTGGGACAACATTCCACCTGGAATTGTATGCCCCCCCCCCTGCAAAAGACCATGCAGATGTTGAAAAGTCATTTATAGACCCACTGCCAAGACTTTGAAAAACAATTATACCTATGATGATATAATGCTGCTTCATTAGTAAAATGCATTAGTGTGCAATTTACTACAACAACAAAAACTTCATTCTTGTATCCCGTCACCATCTCCCCGAAGGGACTAAGGCTGGCTTACACAGAGCACAAGATGCCTAAAAACAGAGCATAAAATAAAACACAATAGAAAATCAATAGAGCAAAACACATAGGCATATAAAACAACTTAGGACTCAATAAAACTGTGCTCATCAACCAATGGCAGTAAGCTGTGGTAAATATGGTCACGCTGTAAACAATAGGGCAGGGGTGCTCATTAGGTAGCTCGGGAGCTACTAGTAGATCTTCGGCCCTCTTCCAGGTGATCTTCAGGCCTCACCAGCCCGATGGGGTGCTCCTGCCATGCACGCACACACCCTGCGTGCACACGCGCTCCTGCTGCTGGCTTCCGCTCTCACGGTGCTTCTTTCGCCTGCGGGGCATTGCAGGAAGAAGGAAGCACGAGGCAGGGCCTCTGGAGGGAGCGCCCTGCTTCTCTCTCGTCCAGAAGGAGCTGTGCAGCCTCCGTTGCCGGCGAGACAGGCAGGGCGGAGCGCTCCCTCTGGATGCCCCACCTTGTGCTTTCTCCTTCCTGCAATGCCCCGCAGGTGGAAGAAGCACTGTAAGAACATAAGAACATAAGAGCCATGCTGAATTGGACCTCAGCCCATCTAGTCCAGCATTCTGTATCACACAGTGGCCCACCAGTTGTACACGGGGATCTCGAGCAGAAGGGAGGGCAAAACCCTGACCTGCTCCCGACGCCCCACAACCAGTACCAGGGAAATCCTGCCTACCCTCAACCAACTCCGAGGTGGCACTTGAATGTCCTTTTCAGTAACTACCGATACACTTGGTATCCATGAATCTGTCTAATCCTGCCTTGAAGTTGTTCAGGCTGACAGCTGTCACAACCTCTTCTGGAAGTGAGTTCCATAACCCAATGACCCTCTGTGAAGAAATATTTCCCTTTATTAGTCCTAATTTTCCTACCTTGGAGCTTCAGGAGTGCCCTCTAGTCCTAGTGTTTTGTGACAAAGAAAACAGTTTTCTTTATTCACCTTTCTATCCCATGCATGATTTTATACACTTCGATCAAGTCACCTCTTAAACGCCCCGTCTTTCAAGGCTGAAAAGACCAAGGCGTTGCAACCTGGTTTCATAAGGAGCCGCTCCATCCCTAGGATCATTCTTGTTGCCCTTTTCTGTACCTTTTCCAGTTCCGTTATATCCTTCTTAAGGTGCGGAGACCAGAATTGTACACAGTACTCCAAATGTGGCCTTACCATCGATTTGTAGAGAGGTAATACAACATTTGCTGACCTATTTTCGATTCCCTTTCTGATCATGCCTAGCATAGAATTTGCTTTTTTCACTGCTGCTGCGCACTGGGTTGACATCTTCATTGAGCTGTCCACCAAGACCCCAAGATCCCTTTCCTGGTTTGTCTCAGAAAGGGTGGAAAGCTGTGTGGGTGGAAAACAGCAGCAGGAGCACACATGGTGGCAAGAGCGCGTGGCGGCAGGAGCGCACGATGGCGGGGGCAGGTAGATCTTTTGGACTTGATTGCTTTAAGAGTAGCTCGCATGCTGAAAAAGTGTGAGCACCCCTGCAATAGGGCAAGGGAATGGGATAGATGCAGAGCTGTAACCATGGAAAGAGGACATGGGATGAAGTGCAAGGCTGCGTAACTATTGCACAGAACAACTAGGGACTAGGTGTTCTCAATAGCTTGTTTGAAGAGCCAGGTCTTCAAGTCCCTACAGAAGGAAGACAGTGTAGAGGCCTGCCTAATCTCCCTAGGGAGGGCGTTCCAAAGCCGAGGGGCCCTATTCCTCATCCCCACCAACCACGCTTGTGACAGTGGCGGGACAAAGATCTTAGAGTCCATGTCAGTCAATAGGGAGGAATGTGGTCACGAAGATAGGCAGGACCCAAACCATTTAGGGCTTTATGGGTAATAACCTGCACTTTGAATTGGGACCAGAAACTTATTGGCAGCCAATGGAGCTGCTTTTGTAGGAGCATCATGTACTCCCAATAGCTAGCTCCAGTTAGTAGCCTGGCTGACGATCTTTGCACCAATTGTAGTTTCAAAGCTGTCTTCAAAGGCAGCTCCATGGAGAGTGCATTGCAATAATCCAATCTAGATGTAACTAAGTCAGGCTTTTTGAGGTATGGTCACGGCTTTTGCGCAAGCTTTAACTGTGTGAAGGCCCACCTGGCCACCTCCAACACCTGAACTTCAAGCATCAGTGCTGAGTCCAGGAAGACCCCCATGTGTGACCTCAGGGGGAGTGTAACCCCATCAAGCACATGAAACTACCTTATATCCCAATCAGCCTCATGATTGACCAGGAGGGCTTCCATCTTGTCTGGATTAAGCATCAACTTGTTAACCCTCATCCAGTCCATCACAGCTGCCAGACACTGTTCCAGGATCTGGGGAGCTACCTTGCATTTCAGAGGAAAGGAGTAGTAGAGTTGTGTGTCATTTACATAACAATGGCACCGTGCTCCAAAACTTTGAATGACCTCAACCAGCAGTTTCATGTAGATATTGAAAAGCACGAGAGATAGAATTGAACCTTGAAGGACCCAACAGGTCCATGGTTAGGGATTCAAGCAGGTATCCCCAGCTTCACCAACTGGGTGTGATCCTCCAGAAAGAAGCTGAGCCATTGGCATGGAATGCTGCCAAGACCCATTCCATAGAGTTGCCCCAGAAGGATATCATGACTGATGGTATCAAAAGCTGCTGAGATATCCAAGAGGACACACTCTCCCTGTCTAGCTCTCTGAGGAGGTTATCTTCCAAGGCAATCAAAGCTGTCTCCATTATCCAATTGGGTGGAAATGACCTCGATCTTCTAAAAGACACTGTCATCCAGATGCTTGGTCTCAGATACATATTGTATGCTCTGCCATAATTCCCAGGCAGAAATGGCTGGGTGATGGAGACCTTAGAAAAATAGATAGCATATAAGAGGGCAAGCAGCGCTATTTTAAAAGTCTTACTAAGAGGCTTAAGATAGTATATCCACCACAATGAGATTTCTTATCACTGACAGGAATTTTTCAGGCTAGATTGTATCCATCTGTCTGACAAGAGTAATAAACTGTTTCTTCATGACCTGCAAGGGGCATTAGGTCTTCAGCAGGCTTGTTGGGCAATCGGGACAAAAGTGGATGCTTGCCCCAATCTGTGGTGGGGAAAGGGGATATAATTTAACATCTGAGTGTGCACCTAAGGCACCCATTTTGGTGATGGCCAGGGATGGAAACCCCACCGTAGCGTTCGGTCAACCAAGGTGGAGAAAACGGAAATGGCTTTGCCTCCCCTATGGGGTATGAAAGGCAAGGTATAAATGAAGCAAAGAAATAACTAAATCTTCATCTCACTTAAGTTTTGAGACTTGGGGTTCCCTTACTAGTTGTTCTGAATACAACTGAAGTGGTTACGCTCAGGGATCTCAGCTGTATCACCCAAGATAGCTGAGGAGTGTGTCTGGGATAGCCACTGCCTCAGCATATGCAATATCAAGTTCAACCCTACTTTAAATTGTTGAAGTTCATGAATAAAAGTTGTCCATAATTATCCCAATGTAGTTGTTTGTTTTGTCTCATTATTTGTGGATGGGCAATGTATTAGTTCAGATGTTGGAAGAAAAGCCACATAAATCTTCCTTCATAATTGTATTAGAAATTAAAATTATTTCATCCTTAGTTGAAAGTTCGTTTGAGTGTATTTTTTCCATTTTTTAAACTTTCTCAGAAGATACATTTTTTCAGCATTTAGCTTAGTTTAATATCCTTTCTTCCACCTTTGCTTATTATCACAGTTCAATGGATTCCTTTTCTGCGTTGGTCTTTGTGTATGAAGCTTGTGCTCTGCTCCCAAGTAAAAGACACTTGGGAGCAACTGTCACCTATTCCTATTCCACAGATCAACTAGGGCATAATCTGCACCAACTAAAAATCCTCACAGCATTTAGGGATCCTTTTGGATCCATTAGTCTCTAAGTTGTGAACTATTTGAATAGGCCGACCACCCCGAAGAGGCTTGAGAGTCACAGACTAATGCTCTGTTCATGGATTAGCCAACCAGCTGCCCGTGGGAAGCCTTCCACTAGGACATGAGTGAAGCTGTGACCTCCATCTTGCACTGCCCACAATCTGATAAAAGAAGTATGTTTCCTTTGATTCTAGTGGGATTTGTTGGTGAAAGATTGCAGTGCCTGATCACCGGAAGAATTCTGGGGGAATATAAATCTACTCCTTCCTTCCTTCGTGAAGCATCTGTTGATAAGTACAAAATTGCTCTCTGCCTACTCCTGTAAATCACTCCTGAGCCCTTGTTCTCTGCTCAGTGCCAGTGGTACAAATTGCTTTATTTACAAGATAATTAAAGAGAGAGAACAAAGTATTGTGCTTCTCATTATATAGAAATTCTTAACACTTTCATCCACATCTCCAGATGTTGATTTCACTGACCAGAGGCCAGCTCTAGGATTCTACCCAAGCATTATTTTAACCTCTGGTTGCCTGGTTCTTCCAGTACACATGTGCCTGAAGATGTTGCTTTCGAATACATTCATATACATCAACAGAATTATCATTAGGAGATGTGCTCTCCTTCAGTTTATTCCTATCGCTACTTGAAGGATGTTATTTGGACATTCTGTGCATGCCCAACATGTGTTGGACTTTTCACTGGCTGCAATGGGGAGATGTCTTTAACTGAACTCTGCTCCCCTCTGAAAAACTTCTTAAATTACCATAATTCCTTAGGTTAGATAGTCATAGTGGCATTTTCCCATACTACTGCCTTGCATAATGTGTGGTTGCATGGAGAGTTTTGAACACTCTTTTTTTCATGTCAGAAGTGACTTGAGAAACTGCAAGTCACTTCTGGTGTTAGAGAATTGGCTGTTTGCAAGGACATTGTGCAGGGGATGCCCGGATGATCGATGTTTTACCATCCTGTGGGAGGCTTCTTTCATGTCTCCAAAAAGACAGGGGGAACTAGCCATTTCTAAACAAACAGACTGGAAGAAGAATCCTAAAGGGGATAGGGAAAATATAAATATAGTACCACAGAATTACCAAGTACCACTTAGAAGTATGGAACGAAATTGTATTAGTATACTAGGATAGAAATGGTGGTAACTATAAGCATTGCATTATGACACAAACTTTCAATTCATATCAATCAATATCATTTCACATATTATTCCCTCATAACATAGTACCTCTATGGAAAGTGAATTAACCACAAAATTCGCAACAGTAGCTTCACAATCAAAGTTACATTCTACATAAGAGCCCAAACATATTTATTTATTTAATTTATTATTCAAACTTGTATGCCTCCACTCCTTGAGGGCTCGGAGCGGCTCACAACATCCAGTAAAACACATCATAATACAGAAAATTTAGCAATTTGTTAAAAACAAAGATACGATTCAAAGGCCAGCCAGAACAGATGGGTCTTACAGGCCCTGCGGAACGCCGACAAGTCTCATAGGGCCCAAACTTCATTAGGCAAAGTGTTCCGGAGTGACAGCACCACAATAGAGAAGGCTCTGCTCCTCGCAGATGTTAGGCGAATGGCCTTGAAGCTGGGTACTTCCAATAGATTTAGGTCTTCAAAGCAAAGTGATCTCTGGGGTTGGTAGGGGGAGAGACGGTCCTTCAGATACACTGGCCCTGGACCATGCAAGGCCTTGAAGGTGATCCAATGCTTGATCGGCAACCAGTGAAGCTGCTGCAAAAAAGGTGTTATGTGACACCTCACTGAGGTCCCACTGAGAAGTCGAGCAGCAGCGTTCTGGACGAGCTTAAGTTTCCTGGTCATGGACAAGGGTAGGCCAATGTAAAGGGCATTACAGTAGTCTAGTCTTGAGACCGTGGCTTGGATCACAGTGGCTAGGTCATCTCTGGACAAGTAGGGGGCCAGCCGCCTAGCCTGCCACAGATGAAAAAAAAAGTGGTTTTGCTAACAGCGGAGACCTGAGCCTCCATTGTCAGCAGGGAGTCTAAAATGACTCCCAGGATCTTTACTGAAGGTGACGGGCATAGTGCCTCACCATCCAGGGTAGGAAGCTGGACCACCCCACAGCCCGGACAGCCCAACAATAGTATCTCAGTCTTTGCTAGATTCACCCACAACCTGCTGGCATGCAGCCATCCAGTAACGGTCTCAAGGTACTGATGGAAATTTCCAGGCATGGAATCCGGATGGCCCTCCATCCTCAGAACAACTTGGGTGTCATCAGCGTACTGATAGCACTCCAGCCCAAAACTTTGAACCAGCCGAGCAAGTGGTTGCATATAGATGTTAAACAACAGAGGAGAGAGGATGGCCCCTTGAGGCCCCCACAAGTTAGTGAGGATCTCTCGGAGACCAGGCCTCCCCTTTCCACTCGCTGACCTCGGTTGTGGAGAAAAGACAACAGCCAGTTCAAGGCTGTCCCCCGGACACCAACAACGGCAAGGCAGTGGGCCAAAAGATTGTGATCGACCGTGTCAAATGCTGCTGTGAGATCCAATAACACAAGCAGCGCTAAACCGTCCTTGTCAAGCTGGCACCGAAGCTGATCTGAGATGGCGACCAGAACTGTCTCTGTCCCATGCTTCCATACGGAAGCCGGACTGGAAGGGATCTAATCCGGTTGTGTCATTTAGAAACTGCTGCAGCTGCTCCGCTACTGCCCTCTCGATCACCTTGCCCAGGAATGAGAGATTCGACACTGGGTGGTACATGGAGGGAACTGATTGGTCTAAATTCAGTTTCTTCAGCAGGGGAGAGACCACTGCCTCTTTTAAGCCCTCTAGAAAAACTCCTTGCTCAAGGGAGCTGTTAATTATCTTCAACAGGGGTTCACGTAATCCCTCTAGACAAGCTTTAACTAGCCACAAGGGACACAGATCGAGGGAGCAGGTGGTCAGTCTAGCTGCAGCTACGAGTCTATCGACAGCCTCGGCATCCAGTGGGGCGAACCGGTCGAGGGTGGGCCCAGCAAGTGGCCACAGAATCTCAAGTTCACTAACTATATCAATTGTGGCTGGAAGTTCCCAGCAGAGCTTTGAGATCTTGTCTGCAAAATAACTCTGAAAAGCATCGGCTGTAAGGGCCTGATCATCATTGTTTGGGATGGTAGGGACCATCGTTAAGGACTGGATTACTTTAAACAACTTAGCCAGGTGTGAGTTTGCAGACTCAATCAAGGAGGCATAATAGAATTTCTTTGCCTCGATGGTAGCATGCTCATAAGTTTCCATAAATAACTTATAAGCTGATCTCAAAGCTTCATATTCACAAGCTTCACAAGGTGTAAAAAGAGGTTAGTACATATGGTACAGTACAATAGCAACAATACAATAGAGTCTTAGAACATCGCAACAATGCAAAATGAAAGGAGTGTTTCAGTTCCACAGAGCATATATTAGCAGCTTCACAGAGCATATATTAGCAGCTTCACAATGGTGGATTATATCAGTCCTAGAGGAACTGGACACCAGAGGGCAGTAATGAGGCAAGAGGACTAAATTGGAGGGAATCTCAGGTGTCAAATAGTGTTCCACAATGAATCCATAAACAGTGTAGACTTGCAATTGGGATAGATAGACCACCACAAAGTGGGAGAGACCGCCAACGGTAAAAATACAGGCCTAAGCAGTTTCGCCCGTTGCCAGACTTTTTCAAGGCGTAATATCTTAAATCCACAGCATATGCATCTAAAGAACAAAGTACATAACGTCAGCATTACTACCCCTATTAAGAAAGGGTTCCACAATGGCTAGACAAAGCAATATAATACATATATACAAAAGAGGACATACCTTCATATAATCAAGGTGTAACATACAACATCCCAGCATTAGTGACCACAATGGTAAAGGTATGATAGTTACTGGTATAATTAAATAGCATAATTACAGAAAGTCACAGGTGAGTAAATACAGCAATCTCACTGGTACCTAAAGGAATTAAAGGGGAACAGGAGCACAAGGCAGTCATACAAACAGGTGAGTAATTCTCAGGTAAGTAGGGCATTAAGGGACAGGGGTTCATTTAACCCCTACGGGGACTTGGTGGCAAGCAGACTAAACAATTTGGCCTCTGCCCTTAACAAGGCATTGTGAATATTGCCATGTGGATGGACAGAAATTCATTCTAGGCCCATAAATTTAAGAGACTCCGGGGAATGTCTCATCTGTTTGCAGTGAGCATAAAGAATGGAATTGTCCATAGAATTTCTGATCCTAGATTTATGTTCAGATATTCTGGTTTTAAGTTGTCTAAAAGTCTGGCCCACATAAACAAGATTGCAATCACAGATTAAAGCATAAACACATCTGTCAGGAGAGCAAATAAAAAAGTGTTTAGCCCTGAAGTGTCTGTCCTTTTTGGAACCATAGATCTTCCTTGCTAACATCACTTGGTGACAACAAGAGCAGTGCCCATAGGGCCTGCTTCCTGGAGTTAAGGCATTATTTTGAGTCTTGATAGTATGATCCGTGTGTACTAGGATGTCCTTTAAATTTTGGGTTCTTTTGTAAGCCAAGGAGGGGGAAGATTCAAGTCCCGGAATGTGTTTGAGAAGACCCCAATATTTATTAACAACGTGTATAATCTGTTTGCTATGAGTCATACACTATCACACACTGACATTCTTACCTTAAAAAAACTCAGGAATCACCCCAATATTATATTTAAACAAGCAGTTATGTTGTTATGAGGGAATAATGATCCTATGTATCTCCATATGTGAAATGATATTGATTGATATGAATTGAAAGTTTGTGTCATTATGCAATGCTTATAGTTACCACCATTTCTATCATAGTATACTAATACAATTTCATTCCATACTTCTAAGTGGTACTTGGTAATTCTATGATACTATATTTTCCCTATAACCTTTAGGGTTCTTCTTCCAGTCTGTTTCTCTCGTGTCTCTGCATGAGAAGCTAGAGCTTGGCAGACAAACAGCTTTTCCTGCTCCCCGAATTTGAACTGCCGACCTGTTGGTCAACCAGTCCTGCTGGCACAAGGGTTTAACTCACTGCGCCATCGGGGGCTCCCGGTGAAGGGGTGCCAAGTGGGGATTTTCTTTCCATTTTCAACTCTTCTCCCTTTGTCTTAACCCTAACTTTCTCACTGTTAACTGTGCAAATGGAAGAAAGAAGAATGAAATGAATAAAAACTTAAGTGGGAAAGAGATGAAACCAGTATTCATGTAATGGGAGTAAAAACATATCCCAGTTGTATCTGTGTTTGACACCATTAGAATGAATCTCCTTTGTGGCCTGATTCCTTCATCCCAATTAATTCTTTCATTCAGCTCTTGTTTTATACACCACTGACTTCCTTAACCATTTGAGGAAATTTTGCAACTTCCTGGTGGTCATTCTCCATGTCTCCTACTCTTGATTTATTGAGCATAAACAATGGAATCAAATACTTCTGCTAAATCATGTTACAGTAGCCTGATTGTAGGGTTTATTTTTGTGTTATGCTTCTTTTTTTCTTTTCTTTTTTAAAAAACAAAACCTTAAGTAACAAAAAAAGCTATTGCTTCTGCAAAAAGATAGCAAGAAACTGAGATAATACTTAGACTATGTCCTCCAGATGTACAGAAAGAGCAGAGGTAACAGCTCATCACCTCAAAAACTCAAGAAGTTATATTGACATTTGGTCTATCTGTCTTTGGCTAGATATTAAGTAAGCCAACCATTACAGTCTTGTCTCACTTATTGCAGGTGTTCTGTTCCAAGACAATTCGCTATAAGTGAAATATTGTGAAGTAGGGATGCTCCTTCCCCCTCTCACTTTGCCTTCTCTTTCCTCTCCTCTTTCCCCTCCCTCCCTCTCTCAGGTACTCATGCCACCCTCCCTTGCCAAGAGGGACACTCGCCTGCACAGCCCTCTTCCTCATCACCTTCCCTCCTTCCTTGCCTTCCATTGTCTGCTGCTTTCCCTCCTGAGGCTGTGGGAGAAAGAAGAGGCAGAGGAAGAAGATGATGCTGTGGAGGAAACACAGGGAGCTGCCGGAGCCGCTGCCCTTGAGCCTGGCAGGGGCCAAGAAGTCCAGAGCAAAGAGCTGGCCAGGCTGTGGCAGCTCCTGCAAAAGCAGCACGAGCCAAGCGAGAGGGACAAGAGGAGGGAAAGCGGAGGAGGAAATTCCTTTCTCCCCACTTTTCCCCCTCTTGTCCCTTTCGCTCAGCTCATGCTGCTTCTGAAGGAGCTGCTGCACTTCAGTCAGGTCTCCTCCACCGGCAGCCCAGGCCAGCTCTTTGCTCCGGACATTTTTGCCTTCGCCAGGCCTAGGGGCAGCAGCTCTGGCAGCTCCCTCCATTTCATACCCAGCCAAAGCATCTTCTTCTTCCCCTTCCTTCTCTTTCTCCCACAGCCTCAGGAGGGAAAGTGGCAGAGGAAGGCAGGAAACAAGGAAGGGAAGGTGAGGAGAAGGAGGGCCACACAGGCGGAAGTGTCCCTTTTGCCAGGGGAGGGTGGCATGAGCATGTGAGGAAGGGAGAGAGGGGAAATAGAAGATGAAAGAGAAGGTGAAGTGAGAGAGGGGGCAAGGAGGAAGGGGGCCATGCAGGGAAAACCACGAACTGAATAGGAGCAAGAGAACACTGGACACTGTAAATATTATCTTTCCTAGGTACTGGAAACACCCACACAATTATTGTGTTTTGAGGTGATCAATCAAATCTAGGACACAAAAAGAAGGTGGGCAGGGCATATGGAACGAACAAAAGACATGTCAAGTAATGAATTGGATACCAAGGGACCACAAGCAGCCCTTGCACAGACCTTGTACTTGATGTAACGAACCAATGGTTAAGCTATTCAACCAGAAATTTGGGGGAGCACAGGACCATATATTTTTGCAAATGGCAGATTTGTGTGACACACAAAGGAGTGTATCAACAACAAATCGGATAGGATATCACATTCATTGTCACAATTCTATCTATCGTATGGAACACTAGTATTTATAGTTTTGTGATTT
The DNA here is from genome assembly GCA_030556195.1 of Anolis apletophallus. NCBI lineage: Eukaryota > Metazoa > Chordata > Lepidosauria > Squamata > Anolidae > Anolis > Anolis apletophallus. Next base: position 60,835,518 of record JARBWK010000002.1, read on the forward strand.
ACATTTACCATCACAGAGCTCTAGTTTAGGGAATGGATTAGAGAATTCTAAGTATATCCCCATATTAAAAGTCCGTAGCATGAATTTATTGATGTCAAACTACTATGATTGTGCAGTACTGATACATTCCAGGAGAAATTCAAGAGTGCTGGTTGTTGTCACAGATGGTCTTCATTATCTGGCAATTGTGGTATCTTGTTATGAAAAATCTGACCATGATTTGATAACAGTAATGCATATTTTTTCTAAAAATATTCTTTTAGTGAACCATCTATTCAAATTATGAATACTTCTAATTTAGGTTTTAAATTTTCATCACCCATCTCAGGGTATCTGAAAATTCTTTGGTGGGTCACAAGAGATGGTACATAGGAAAAGCAGCATAGACCCAAAATGGTAATTGTCCATGACACAGAACAGATAATTGCTTCTTTTCCAACTGTTTATGTTTTGAGCTTCTGCATCCATGATAGTTTCCTTTTAAAAAACTAAAGTCTCAGTAGATACATATGAGACACTTCAATATTTCATGGACCATTAAACTTCTCTGTAGTTGCAGGCATAAAGCTGCTAAATACAAATTAGAATCATTGTGGATTTTAACCCATGAATTATTGATTCAAACAACTCCAGAAGATTTTGAACATTTATAGCAGAAAATACTCTGTGTGAATTGTATGAGTATATCACATAAAGATATCAGGTCTACTTAAGTCTAACTATCAACTAGAAATTTAGCATGGGAAGAACCAATTCCTTTCCTTTGGGGGTGGGGGGCTTCCTCCCAAAAATTTGCTAGGTTGGTCAATAGGAAGTTATACTTCCCAGTACGATTACCTTTATCATCAATTCACAGTAGTAGTGGGACATGTGTTAGTAAGTTTTGTTGAGAAATGTGAGAGAAAATTGTAATTTCTCAATCAATCAAATTGACAAGGCAGAAGATGATCAATAATCAGTTCCACACTTACCCACACACAGAAAGAGTCTAGAAGTCAAAAGAAACAAGCTTAGTCTTCTTTGTGTAACATATAAAGGTAACTTTAGCTATAAGCATTTCTGTAAAATTAAGCACATGGTCTTAAAAAGAGTTTATTAATTTCACCCTCTCCCTACCTCCCAAACAAACTTTTCCTTCTTTCTCTCTCTCTCTTCTCTGGCTCCAAACCCTTCCTCTCTCAAAATCTTACCTTCTCCCTTGCCTTCCTCCATTATCCAAACTTCCTTTCCTCTGGCTCCAAATTCTTTCTTCCTCCCCACACCCAACAGCAGCAACAATGATCCAACCTCCCTTCTCCCTTCCATGGCTGCAATGAGCCTTCCAGCCATGTGCTTTGGTTTATATACAGCAATGGCTGTGATATGCTGCAAACTCCTCCCCTCCCCAAAACTTAACCCCTGATTGGCTGGGAGGCAAGGCTTCACCTCCCAGCAGGCTTAGTTGCATTAAAAATGCTTTATCATAGTTCCGACTCACTTCCGCATCTCTGAAATCACGGAAACATGGCGGAAGTCTCTTCAGAAGGCAAAAACATCTGGTTTCCAAATTTTCAAATTACGCCACATCCGAGGGAACCTATCCAACCCTAGTGAATACTATGGTCAGGATCCTCTAGCATGGTCTACTTTAGATAGATAGATAGATAGATAGATATGTAGGTACTAAGAAATACTGTTTTTCCAACAAGTTATGGGATTGTCTGGCAGTGTTCATATCTGTTCCATATTTTAGTTTGCTAATAATATTATGGAGGACTGTATGAAATGCTTTGCTAAAATCCTGATAAATTTTATCCACAGCATCTATTAACCTAATGGCCCAATTGAGAAAATAATAAAATTAATTTTACAGTATTTTTTCTTCACAAACCTATCTTGGCCCCTTCTGATAATTGTATTGTCATCAAGAAATTTGCAGTAAGTTTCCCTCCCAAAAAATCATACTACTATTTTTCCTGGTATTAGATTTAGGCTTACTGGCCAAAGTTTCCTGGGCATTCTTTTTTCTTTTGCAAGTTTTCAAGCAAGAGACAATAATTGCCCATCTGCAGTACTTTGGCACCTCATCTTCTGCACATCACTTTTCTGGCTCCCCTATGTCATAATGTTATAGCAGTCCCCAATTCTATTTCCCACAGATGTAAGTTCACTTAGACAAAAACATCCAACAGGATTGCAGTCTGTGTCATTATTGTTCAAAAACATTGTGACCACCCACTTCCAACTCCACTAACGTGTGCTCCATAAAGCTAATGGTGAAAAATCATAAACTCCATTCTAGGTGATAGTGTTCCTTTTCTCAAAAACTACTAAGCTCATAAATGCTATGTCTCCAAAATTAGCTGAGAACTTCCAGATGAGAAGTGAGCAAATGTCTGAAATATGTGAGGTAAGAACTTTGGCAGAGGTCTACAATGGCACAAATGACACAACACAGAAAGCGACTGTTTGCTTATTTAGCTCAGTATTATATACTTCTCCTAATTTCCACTATGTGAGCCTTTGAACTAGAAAAGCCATGGACTGCATCTGGCACCTTCTGCACATAAAATCTATATTCTTCCCTGAACTATGACCACAAATGTACTTAGACACTCATGATGAAAAATCTTCTTTATATATGTAAGATATAGATTGGGCAATCTACTACAGATTTTAGTGTGCTTTTGATACCATGTATATGGTCATGCTTTGAAAAAGGAAATCAAAATGCTGAACGTTTTCTTCAAAATTGGGTCAGTACAACAGATCACTCCTTTACATTTCAGACCGAAGCTCAGAATGTATATGTCACCATACTGACATTGCAATAACCAGGTGTAAATTTCTATGAGATGAAAAAGAAATAACTCACATATGCTTTTGCTTTTTCACTTGGAGAACCCTGAAGGAAGAATGGAATATCAACATGATGAATAAGTAATAAAGTTGACCTTCCAAGAAGAAACAAGAACAAGGAACCCAAAATCCTTACACAGAAAGGAAGCCTTAGTCAACTCTTTTGAATGCTTTCTACATTTATGCTCCAGCAGCTTAGTTCAAGAAGGTGATTGCTGACAGAAGTTCAATATCTCACAGTAATAGACAAACTATCCTATATTGAATGAATCAATACCGTGATTAAATGCTGTAGATGCAAGCCAGTTGGGGTGACCAGACCTGTTTGCAGCTATTGATGTTCTCCTGTAACCCACTGAACCATTTGGTCAACAAAACAGAGTGGTGTATTATGGCAGAACAATTACAGAAGCACATTTGGTAATAGATTTACCCTCTCCTGTTACAACCAGAGAAGCTGGTGTTGCTGTTTTTAAACAGCACAATTGGTCTGCTCCACTCCAGTGGCTTCACAGAATCACTTAGAGAGTTCAGGACAATTTGGCTTAACATCTATCAGAAGAGGTACATTTTCAAGCGCATCCACTTGACTGGCCTTGAAACTACTAAGCTTGAAAAACAGCACGTTGGATCTTGAATTTGTATCTTTCTACAGAGACAAATGTTAAGCAGAGATGATACAAATCTTCATGCAGAAAAATAATAACAAACAAAGCAAAATACTAGGGTTGGATATTTCCAATTAAAATACTTTGAAATCCGTTAATAATCTGTATTTGAAATTATTTTGACCCTATATCGACCCTTGGCATCCTTGGCATCCAATCAAGTGAAGTTTCAAAACTAAACCCGGGATCGCCATTTTTTGTAAAGGTCACGTTATTAGTTCGTTTTTCCCCCCTTCTCAGTTCTCAACTCGCGAGAGGAGACTGGAGGGCAGCAGCACTCGCCTTTCTCCTCTCGCCAGCTGACAGCTGAGGTGGGCGCTTTATTCGCAAGCAGGGAAGGAAGGGTGGGGGTGAGTCCCCACCTCCTTCCCTGCTTGGGAATAAAGCGTGACAACCCCCACCCTTCTTTCCCTGCTTGGAAATATAGCGGGACAACCCTTGTTGTCCCGCTTTATTCCCAAGCAGGGAAGGAAGGGTTGGGGCGAGTCCCCACCTCCTTCCCTGCTTGGGAATAAAATGGGACAAGGGTTGTCCCACTTTATTCCCAAGCAGGGAAGGAAGGGTGGGGGCGAGTCCCCACATACCTCCCTGCTTGGAAATATAGTGGGACAACAAGGGTTGTCCCGCTTTATTCCCAAGCAGAGAAGGAGGTGCAGACTCGCTTCCACACTTTCCCCGTACCTCAGAGCCATCCCGTGTTAAATATAATGCGGGATAGCACTGAGGAGGCAGGGGAAGAAAGGTGTGTGTGTGTGCCTTGCATCCACACACACTTCCTTTCCCCGCACCTCAGAGCCATCCTGTGTTAAATATAATGCGGGATAGCACTGAGGAGGCGGGGGAAGAAAGGTGTGTGTGTGTGCCTTGCATCCACACACACTTCCTTTCCCCGCACCTCAGAGCCATCCCGTGTTAAATATAATGCGGGATAGCACTGAGGAGGCGGGGGAAGAAAGGTGTGTGTGTGTGCCTTGCATCCACACACACTTCCTTTCCCCGCACCTCAGAGCTATCCCGTGTTAAATTTAATCCCGATGCTTCTGAGCTGGGGGGGGGGGGAGAGAGTGCAGGGCTTGCCCTACATTCTTCCCTCCCAGCTGGCGTAAAGAATAATAATAATAATTCGTTAGTAATTACGTTTCAATTATGAAATTTACTTAAAATTTTTCGGAATAATTTCTATAATGACCCAGCAATGGAAATCCCCCCTCCACGAGTTTAGAATCATTTTTTATGGATCAACCACCCCTACAAAATACTACTCAATATCAGATTAGGGTTGTGTAATATAAATTCCCAGATATAAAACTGCACATTAATCATGTTATGAAAACTTTGTGTGGATACATCAACATGCCTATGTATCTCTCCATGCACAATAGTCTCACATGTGGAATCCTAGTTCTGCAACCTTGAACTGATTGCAGGTATTGTCCATCAGGCAAACATGTTTACCTCAGCAAGGGAGTTTATATATTGTAAAGACACCAACTAGATTTCTGGCTAAAAATTATCTGTTCTCTGTTCAAATAGCCCTGCCCCACCCCCTCTTAAAAACAAATGTTGGGAAGACTGGCTTTTGAAGATATGTGAATTAGCTAAACTGGACAAACTGACAACATTGACCAAGGAGCAATACTTGAACAGTTTCAAGAAAGACTAAGAAGTATGTTTTAACATCAAAGATGAGGGACTATTTATTTATTTCGGGCTTTTATATCCCGTCTTATCTCAACCTCCGCAGAGGGACTCAGGATGGCTAACAAAAAGGCACCCCATGGTGCCCATACCAGAAACATAAAAATACAATTTAACAGCAATATGGCAATAAAACAGTATAAAACAGTATAAAGCAGTATAAAACAATATAAAAACAATATAAAACAATATAAAAACAATCAAGCAGTCAGCAGTCGCCGGTTTGAATCATCATCCAAGGGGCATTCAGTTCTATAAAAGTCATTATGTTAGCAAGTCAACCTAATCTACAAACCTAATGTCCCATAGCCAGGATTTCACTTGTTTCCGGAAGGTCAAGAGGGATGCAGCAGATCTAATTTCACTTGGGAGGGAGTTCCATAGATGAGGGGCCACCACAGAGAAGGCCCTGTCCCTTGACTCCACCAGACACAATTGCGACAATGGGGGGAGAACGAGCAGGGTCTCCCTGGATGATCTTAGGGCCCTAGGTGGATAGTAGTGGGAGTTACGTTCAGACAGGTAAACTGGGCCAGAACCGTTGAGGGCTTTATAGGCCAAAGCCAGCACTTTGAATTGTGCGCAGAAGCTGATATGCAGCCAGTGGAGCTGGTGTAGCAAGGGCATTGTGCGTTCCCTGTACCCAGCCCTGGTGAGCAACCTGGCTGCCCAACATTGGACTAGTTGAAGCTTCCAGGCAGTCTTCAGAGGCAACCCCATGTAGAGTGCATTGCAGTAGTCTATTTGGGATGTAACCAGAGCATGGACCACCATGGCCAAGTCAGACTTCCCAAGGTATGGGCACAGCTGGCTCAGCGATGAGTCCAGGATCACTCCCAAGCTGCAAACCTGTGCAGTCAGGGGAAGTGTAACACCATCAAGCACAGGCTGTAACCCTATGCCCTGTTCAGCCTTGCAACTGACCAGGAGGACCTCTGTCTTGTCTGGATTAAGTTTCAATTTATTTCCTCTCATCGAGTCTGTTACAGCTGCTAAACACCAGTTCAGGACTTGAACAGCCTCCTTAGTAGCAGGTGGGAAGGAGTGACAGAGCTGGACATTATCTGTGTACAGATGACACCTCACCCCGAAACTCCGAATGAACCCCCCCCCCCAACGGCTTTATGTAGATGTTAAGCAACATAGGAGATGGCACTGAACCATGTGGGACTCCACAGAACAATAGCTGTGAGGTCAAGCAGGTGCCCCCTAACAACACCTTCTGGGAGCAACCCTCGAGGAAGGACTGGAGCCACTGTAAAATAGTACCTCCAAGGCCCATTCCTGCAAGGCATCCCTGAAGGATACCATGATTGACGGTACTGAAGGCCGATGAGAGGTTCAGTAGAACCAATAGGGACACACTCCCCCTGTCTAGTTCCCAGCGTAGATCAGCCACTAAGGTGACCAAGGCTGTCTCAGTACCGTGTCCCAGCCTAAAGCCAGACTGCGCCGGATCAAGATAATCCGTTTCTTCTAAGATTCCTGGAGTTGCGAGGCCAGCACATGTTCCAGGACTTTGCCCAAAGAGGGAAGATTGGAAACAGGCTGATAGTTGTCGAATTGAGTGGGGTCTAGTGATGGTTTTTTTCAACAGCAATTTTATTATAGCTTGTTCTAAGCTCACTTGAATCTTGCCTTCCCACTTGGCTAATCCCCCTCTGGCCTTCTTCAGAAGCCAGGATGGGCAGGAGTCTAGGATGCATGTGGTTGCTCTCACTCCTCCAATAATCTTGTCCACATCCTTAAGCTGAACCAATTGAAATGAATCCATCAAAACTGGACAAGCAGGTGCTCTTGTTACATCCTCAGAAACTGCCATTAACATGGTGTCAAAGCCTGAGCGGATCAAAGCAACTTTGTCTGCAAAGAACTGAGCAAATGCTTCACAGTGGGCTGCCTAGTCGATAGGGGACCTGTCCTGCAAGGCAGGGTTCAACAACCTGCTGAGTACTCGAAACAGCTCCACTGGATGGTTCTTCACAGATATAATATTGGTTGCAAAGAAAGAATTCTTTGCAGCTTCTATTGCCACATCATATACCCTTAGGTAGAGGTATAGCCGTGCTTGATTAGACTCAGTAGGCTTTTTCTGCCACACGCACTCTAGTCTCCTCCTTGTTTGCTTCATCGCTACCGACTCCTCAGTAAACCAAGGAGATGGCTTAGCTCAGCTACTTAAGAGGGGATGTTCTGGAGTGATCGTGTCTATTGCCCTGACCAGCTCCCCATTCCAGAGGGTGACCAGAGTATCAACAGGATCACCTACCGAGGCAGCGGGAAACTCCCCAAGAGCTGTCAGGAATCCATCCGGATCCATAAGCCTCCTGGGGCAGACCATCTTAATCGGTCCTTCACCCCTGCAGAGGTTAGGGGGCGCAGTGAGTCTAAACCTGATCAGTGAGTCTAAACCTGATCACTAAATTCTACTATTCTGATTTAGAAGAATTTTATTAAAAGTAGAAGGGTGTAATACTTTAAGGGAATAGAAAATTGATAAATCAAAACCAAAAGGCAGAAGGTGTGAGGCTTAGGTTTTTTAAAATTAGTGTTTATTGTTGTATGTGCAAGATGCTTCCGATCAGTTTTAGCGTCCTGTTGAGACAGAAAACGTGCTTGCTTTCTTCTGTGTCCGTGCATATTTAGTGAATGGTTCTACTGCATTTAACGGACACCTCTAACACACAGCTCACTCGTTTCAAAGTGTCCTGTCGAGATGGCAGGCCCCACCCACTTTCCTCCTAAAGTGGAGATGAAGTGCCAAAAGGTGCATCACCCTCCACTATGGTGAGTTAAGTGTGATACCAAAAGCCTGTGTGATGGCACAAAGGGTGGCAGAGCAACGCATGTTGCTGCGCGTTGCCAACCTTTCTGCCATGTGATGGAGGTGAGAAAAATGTGCCAATGCACCCTTTCCTGACCTCTATGTATGATGGGAGGAGGATGGAGGGTGCACGGGATGCCATGAGTTGACCTACGTGCTTCCTTTCGCCGGCAAGACAGAACGGCCCAGTTGGGCTGCGTGACAAGGTACTAAATGTCATTTTTAAAAAATATGTCAAAAATGCTTCTTCACACATTGTCCTCTTAGCCAAATGTGATTTTAATATATTGTATAGGCACTGTGGGTTGCCTGTTGTAATCTGTTCTGAGTACCTCTCCAGAGGTGAGAAAGACGGGGTAGAAATGCCCGAAATAAATAAATAAATAAAATCCCCCTCCTCATCAAACCTACCTTAACAGCTAGTGTCTGCACCAAGACATAAAGGACTATATTTCTGGTGGTTTGTGTGCAACTACATGGCATTTTCAGCTTTCTCACATACTAAATATCCAGTGTGATGAGGAGCTGATTGTTGCACCAGATATCACTGGCAGGAAGGGGTGGAAACTACATACTATAGCACCCAATCACCACCAGAATGAACCTCCATCTCTTGAGTGCAATTGCTGGCTATTGGGACAGGCTTTCGGGTGGGCTATTTGTTCCAAAAAGTCATCCAAGTATACATGAATACCAAAGAGTTAAAAATATGTAGCTGTTTGACAGAATCCAGATGATATTGTCTATGCTCATAGATTCTGCTGCTGGTAAAAGAGTACTAAATTATCATAATGGATATCTAAGTTTGAATCTGTTCTGAGCCTCTAGTCATCACTTTGTAAATATTTTTTCACTTCACTTTAAAAGCTTGGCTCCCTCCCTCCCTTTTTTCATGAAGGGAAATGCTTCATTTTCAAGTGATAATTCAGACCATAAAGGTGTACAATACATGCTCAGTTCATTTTAGCATTTCTTGCTAAGCAGAAAAGATGAGTATATGAAGTGACAGCCCTCAACCTATTGTCAAACAAATTACTACTTCTTAGTGGGCATTACAGATATATATTTGCAGTCAGCATCACTGTTTCATTTATTGTTTCTCTTGCCAGTGTTCACAAAATGATGTAAGATTGAAAGGGCAGCAGTGCTGTAGTCCATAAATTCTTTCTCATACTCTGGGGAAGTCACCTTAGAGCATCCTAGAAAAGAGATCTCAGCTGTATATAAAGTATGAGAATGAGTACATATTTGGATATATCTTTCTACTTTTTAAAATTGAATTTTGATGCAAGATTGAATCTGGAAATATTATGTTCTGGATGGTCTAAGCTGATTTATGTGCTGCTTTGAGAATATTTGCTACTGTAATGTCTCTAGATCCCCCTGCATGGCCGAAGAGATAGCACAGTGGTAAGAACAGCTGTGCTTGCAATCTGAAGGTTGCAAGTTTGATTCCCGAGCTGGCTTGGACACCCAGCTGTGAGTCCTGTCCACTGTTCACCCAGCAGTTCGAAAACAACTGTGATTAGATGAACTGGGAACCTGCCAAAAGCGGGGGAGGTTTCTTTTCAGTAAGGACTTTACAACACCTGAATAAATAAAGATCGGCTGTCAGAAGGTGGAATGCGGAACAGAGGAACAGAGGCCCTCCGTCATGAGGATGAAGCAACATCACCCCCTTGTGACGTAATGACACACCCTGTGATAGCCAGAAGAAATTCTTCAAAAATTGTATGTGTGGTATTGTAACTGTATGTGTTCCAGCAGGGATTGTCTGCCGTATGTGTGATGTAATCCGCTCTGAGTCCCCTTCGGGGTGAAGAGCGGACTATAAATAAAGTGTATTATTATTATTATTATTTGGCCCCTAGAAGTCATTGAGTAAAGCAGAATAACAAAGCATCTAGTTGTTTAGACTATGTGCTGTGTGAAATCTCAGCCCATATTTATTCCAATGTTCCACTATGTCATTTGCTACAACAACAGAATAATTTGTTAACTGCCTGATTGTACAGTTAAAGCCAAAAGTGTGGAGTGAAATATGTTATCTTTAACATGTGGTCCAAACAGATAATTTGTTAAGGGAACAAAACAACCAGAAACATGCAGTGAAGAAAGCTGACAGGAAGAAAATAAACTCATTTGAAATGGAGTGGCAGGGATGAGTTCTATAGACCAATGGATTGCAGAGCAAATTGACCCTGGACTAGAAGCCAAGATGACTAAACTGAAATTGTCGTACTTTAGCTATATCATAAAAAGACACGATCAATTAAAAAAGATTTTTTTGTAAGGAAAAAAGGAGGACCATATTCTAGATAGACAGATTTTATAAAGAAGACCATCGCCCTGAGTCTACAAGGCCTGAGCAGAGCTGTTGATGATTGGATGACTTAGAGTTCTATCATTCATGGAGTCACCATACATTGAAATCACTTGGAAGGAGGTTAGCAACAATATCTACCAAATTAGTGAATGTCGCACACTAGGTGAGAAACACCCAGCATCAAACAGAGTTCGGTAGCTGCTAACTACAGAAGTTTATTTACAAAAGGCATATACAAAATGGAAAAAGGTATTTCCCAAAAGGCAGTAGAAAAAGTGCTATAAAATAGCAATAGTCCAAAAAGCAAAGATCAATAGTCCAAAATGGCAATGCCCATAAAAATCCAAGATATCAAAATACAGGAAATTCAAGAGCAAGATACATGCAAACCAAAATAACAAGGTGCATGAAAATCCCAGGAGTTAAAGCATAGTCAATAATCCATAGCATGAAAACAGAAACTTGAGCAAGGCAAAAATCCATTCAAAAACATAGACAAACTTGAGAGCTGGTCATGAACTAGATTTTTTAATGAAGTTGTCTGCTCTGAATATCCCTGAGAATGAGAACCTAATTTAAACTCAATCCTGACCCAATAAACATGAAATCATCTTTTTTGCACCTGTGTTTGAAGGACCATGTTTCACAAATCCTTTCTGACCTTCATATTAACTTTTCCTTAGCTCTCTCTGCACGGAGCCCTGATCTCTTATCACAAAGTAACTCCCTATCTTATTGTTTTGATGTTGATGTATTTTATTTTATGTATTATGTATTTATGTATGGCACTTTGTGTGCTATTTTGCAAGCCGCCCCAAGTCCCTATGGGAGATAGTGGTGGGGTATAAATAAATTATAATCATCAAACTCTTCTTCTGAGGGCTGGAAAGGTCTGAGAAACTGATTCTCAAGAGCAACTTTCTCTGTTTCTGTGTAGCACAGCAGTTCTCGTTCGTGCCTGGAGGGCAAGGAATAGGTCCTGGGGTTCCATTAGCATTAGGGCCTGCAGCAGCAGAGGTGGATTCTGAGGATGAGCTAGATGACTGGGGTGAAGCACAGGGCCCTTCGGATGGGCCGCAGTCTCCCACAGAGAGCTTGGCATGGGATGAAATGTTGTTTGGGCCCAGCTTAGATTCCGATCACCAGGTGGAGATGGGAAGCAGCGAAGGGAGTTATGAGCACCCGCGGAGGAATTCCCAAGAGCCCGAGAATGTAAACATGGACGAATCCGAGTGGGAAAGTGCCAGGGAGGAAAGTTCTCAGGAAGATAGCGACACAGCTGCCGAGAGGCAAGGTCGCTCCTTCGATAGGAGAAGAGACATTGAGTCTAGCAGGAGGGCTTGGTCAAGAGTCCTAGATCGACCGAGGTCCGTGAGCAGAGATTGGAGACGAAGGAGCCTAGAGCGTCGCGGACCTCGGCCGACGGATTAAGTATAGGGGCCGTGGGAACGCATCCTCAGTTCTCCGGCCACGTCTTTCCTGAATAGGCGCGAAGCGGAGTGGGACCACAAGCCAGCAGTGGTCATCAAGCCTTGCCTTGCCTTTGCCTTGTTTCTTGAGCCGCAGCGGTTTGCGGCACCTTGCCCTGTTTCCTGATTCGCATTGGATTGCGGAACCTTGCCCTGTTTCCTGATTCGCATTGAATTGCGGAGCCTTGCCACGCTTCCAGCTTATTTGCTACGTTACTTTGGACTACTTGCTTAACACCTTGAACACTTGCATATTATTGGACTATTTACTCTTTGGAACTGTTTTTATATACTCAATAAAGTAGTTAGCCTTCAGTACGTCTCTGTGTGTGTGATTAAGGGGCCCGCCAGGTCCGTGACCGTGACATTCTTCTGCAGCTGTAGGCCCTGGCCTGTCTCTGTGATGTACGGCCTAAATTTCTGTCTGTGGTTCAACCTGAGGAACAGACTCAGTGAAATCTCATCTTCTGAATCAGAAGCCCCAACATCCCCAGCATCTAACTGCTGAGCCCCAACAGTGAATTTATTAGCTCATGTCATCTTCGATGTGAGCCTACTGAATCTTCAACAGAGCCCCTGTCACAAATCAGGGGTTAGTAAGTATACCCCTGAGAGGGTTAGTAAGTATACCAGGGAGAACTTTTGTGGAACAGTCCATCAGTTATGATGCTACTCTCTAAAGGTAGTTAGGTTGGTAACATCCATCAACAGGTAGTAGAAACTATATTATTCTGTATAACTTTGGCCTTTTTTACTAAATTTATAATTGGCTTTTAAAATAGAATTAAACCAGTTTTAAAATAATTTTAGCTTTTTAAAATGGGGTTTTAAAACAGTGTTTCAGGGATATTCTTATAAAAAAAATGTGCATAGTTTGTGGTTATTCCTTTGCCTTGCTTTGGGAACTTTTGTGGTCAGAAAGGGAATATAAAAATAAAACCACACTATTGTTTCATTAGTCTCATTAGAGTTCTGAAATTTTCACCTCTGAAACATTAGAAATGAAGCCCCAACATCCCCTAGTTTTTATGGATCACATATGCCATATAGATAGATAGATGATAGATAGTTATTACAACATCCTTTTATAGTTTTAGCTTATTTGTTTTTATTGCACATAATTCCATATCCATCTGTTGCACTACAATTATTCTCTGACGGATTGATCCCAAAGCCACATTTTCATTCTCTTTCTGAAGGTCAGGAGGGAGGGGAGTGATCTAATATCACTGGGGAGTGAATTCCACAGCTGACGGGCCACCACTGAGAAGGCCCTGTCCCTTGTCTCCACCAGTTGTGCTTGCAAAGGAGATGGGACTGAGAGCAGGGTCTCCCCGACAATCTTAATCTCTGAGATGGTTCATGGGGTAGATACATTCAGACAGGTAAGCTGGGCCAGAACCATTTATTTATTATTTATTTCCAATATTTATAGCCCATATGGCGACTCAAGGTGAGTGAAGGCTTTATAGGCTAAAGCCAGCACTTTGAATTGTGCTCAGTAGCAGACAGGCAGCCAGTGGAGCTGATGTAACTGGGGGTTGTATGTTCCCTGAATGCCACTCCAGTGAGCAATCTGGCTGCTGCCCATTGGATCATTTGCATCTTCCAAACAGTCTTCAAAGGCAACCCCATATAGAGCTTGAGGCAGTAGTCTATTCGGGATGTAACTATAGCATGGTCTACCGTGGCCAAGTCTGAAATCCCAAGGTATGGGCACAGCTAGCACACAAGATTTAATTGTGTGAATGCTTTCCTGGCCACTGCCAAAACCCGGGGTTTCAGGGTCAGTGATGAGTCCAGAAGAACTCCCAAGCTGCAAACCTGTGTCTTCAAGGGGGAGTGTAATCTATAGGCTATAAGTAAAACCCTATACCCTGTTTAGCCTTTGGACTGACCAGGAGTACCTCTGCCTTGTCTGGATTCAATTTCGATTTGTTCACCCTCATCCAGGCTGTCACAGCTGCCAAGCATCAGTTCAGGACCTGAACAGCCACTCTAGCAGCAGGTGGAAGGGAGTGAGAAAACAGTATGTCATCTGTATGCAAATGACATCAAATGGCAAAACTCTGGATGATATTTATTTATTTATTATTTATTTATTTATTTATTGCGATTTCTGCGCCGCCGACTCCCAGGGGCTCGCGGCGGCTCACATGCTACTGGCTCAGCGCCAGAGGAACAGCACAAAACATAAAGCACAAGTAATACAATTTAAAAGCAAGTAATACAGTTAAAACAGCTAAAACAGGTTAAAAGTGGCAGATTAAAACAGCAGCGGTGCAGGGGCCTACTCCCCAAAGGCCTGCCTAAACAGATAAGTTTTGCAGGCCCGTCTGAAGGGGAGTAAGTCCCTCAGGGCTCTGGCCTCAGCCGGGAGGGCGTTCCATAGCGTAGGAGCTATCACTGAGAACGCCCTCCGGCGAGTAGATGTTAAACGGGCTAATTTAGCAGATGGAACTGCCAATAAGTTGGCCTCTTCAGACCGCAGTGATCTCGATGGGCAATATAGGGTGAGACGGTCCCTCAGATACGCTGGCCCCAGGCCGTGGATATCTCCCAGCAGCTTCAAGTAGATGTTAAACAACATGGGAGACAGTATTACTCCCTGTGGGATCCCACAGGACAATGGCTGAGGGGCTGAACAGGCATCCCCCAACAACACCTTCTGGGAACTGCCCTCCAGAAAGGACTGGATCCACTGTAGAACAGTACCTCCAAGACCCATTCTCACCAGGCGTCCCAGAGGCTATAATTGTCTATGATATTGAAAGCTGCTGAAAAGTCCAGGAAAACCAACAGGGACACTCTCCCTGTCAAGTGCCCTTTGCAGATCATCCAGTAAGGCAACCAAGGCTGATTCAATTCCATGTCCCAGGCTAAAGCCAGACTGCATCGGATCCAGATAACCAGTTTCTTCTTGTATCGGTATAGAACTATATTTTAACAAAGGACGACATTACAATAGAAACTTAGGTAGCATGAAAACCATTCAGTCTGGATTTAGTTCTAGTATAAAAGCTATAAAAGAGAAATAACAGCTGGTCCTACAAGGCAGGGGATTGGACTAAATAGTTCATGCAGCCCTTTTGCATCTCTATGATTTGCATCTTTCTGGCGATTATTCCATTCCATTGTATTCCCAGTGTATAAATATGCTTTATAACCCGAGGTGTTAATTTAATTCTGTACTTCATCTGAAGAACTAAAGGCATCTCCATGAAAGCTTATACTACTTTTTTGAAAAAGTTGCTCTTAAAGGTATTGCCACATTTCTTTTTTTCTCTCCTGTCCCTCTTTTTTTCTATGATAGATTCAAAGAATCATAATGTTGGGAAAGGCTCCAATAGTCATCCAGTCCAACCTCCTGCCATGTAGGAAGAAACTATGAATTCTATGTAGATTAAATCAGAAGGGGAAATCCCAGATTGATTTTTTGGGAAATTACATAGGGTTTATACCATATATTTCATCACATGGTAGTAGTCATTACATAATCGTCACACTGTCATTTTAGGGGTCCTGATTTGGAGGTGTTAGGTTTTTTCACTAATAATTGCACTCCTGCCTGCATGACTGCCCCTTAAAGCAGCTCTTGCAGCTCTGTGGGGCAGGTGTGCTGGCACATGAAGGCATGAGAGTTAGCAGTCCTCCCTCTGCTGCCACCAGCTGAAAGAGGCCTTTTTAGCTCTGGCCAGCAGATGCACTGGTGGGTAAGCTGGTCAGCAGCTGAAGGAGGTCCTGTAGGCTTTGCTTGCCTATATGGGAGGAAGAAGACTATGCAGTATCCCTTGGGGGCTGGCTGAGGGGGCCTTGTAGGGTCCAAATATTTCACCATATAATAGTTGCACACACTTTTTTTTACTATTATGCAGCGGAATATGATAGTTATGTTCAGTGAATTCAGGGAAGTGACTGGCACCAAACTATGTATTAAAGCTGGCTCAGAATGCCATTCTTGGCATCTATTGGTACAATACTCAAAATATTTGTTTGTGTGTCACACTGCCTTTCATCTCCCAACAAAGTTAACAAGCTATATACACCAGGAATTGAAGGGGATCTGTAAAATACATCTGTGTCAAATAAGTGTATTCTCTATTTTTGCTTCATAGTCCCTGAGTGCCAGTTTCACAAGATTCATAGACTTGACCTGCTCTGTCAGTGTCATTTGTTGCCTAGAGCTATGGAGTTATAAAATGTGTCGACTCTGCTCCTTTGGACCTGTGGTCACACACAGTGATTAAACTAGTTGGCCCCAAAGACTGAAAAATCCTCTGAGCAATTTTTCAATATAAAAAAAGAATCTGCTGTCTGTGCTACATCAACCAACAAAAAGAAACCTTGAATGAGGATGCTCATTTTTTAAAAAAATAGTATGGCTTCTTTTAATGAGTTACTTACACCTTCACAAAAATCTGACAAATAAAATAGAAACATTTGCCCATAGCAATTTAATTTGTGAAGATATGGTTCTTCACAGCTAAAGATGTGCTATGAAGTTAATTAATTGTGCTAAAACAGAAGGACAGAATTCAGTCCCTATAGCAATGGAGATATGAACCATGTAATAGCATTCTTTCTTCCACCTTCGGGGAAAAAAGAAGAGGAAACTCCCCAAGTTTTACATAATGAAACTTCCTTCAGTTTTTAAAAATGTATCTATCTGAAATGAGCAGATGTATTCTTCTGGTACATTTATGATGTAAATTAGTTCTCAATAAAGCTGTGATGAAACAATTCTCTCTCTCTCTCTCTCTCTTAACTTTTTGTTGTAATTTGTATTATACTTGTCAGGGAGTATATCTCACAATGAGAGAATAGGTTTTACTTCTGGGCAGACATGTAAAGGGATGTATTTTAAATCATTGTCCACAACATAATCATGCAAAGCTTCATATGCCGCAGCTCGCTTGCTAGCAGGAGTGCCGGCGAGAGAGCATATTACACCTACTCTTCGGCAGCTGCACTGGCTTCCCATTGAGTACCGGATCGCCTTCAAAGTGCTGGTCTTGACCTTTAAGGCCTTGCACGGCCTGGGGCCTGCGTACCTGAAGGACCGCCTTACCCCGTACGTTCCCCCGAGATCACTGCGCTCAGATGAGCAGAATCTGTTGTTGATTCCATCAGTCCGCTCCTGCCACCTATCGACGACCAGACAAAGGTCTTTTTCTGTGGCGGCACCAGGGCTCTGGAATGCCCTCCCGGAGAGTGCCCGAGCCATTTCGGAATTGGGCCCATTTCGGAGGGCATGTAAGACGGCCCTCTTTGGGCTGGCCTTTAACTAGGTGCTCGAGGTGATAAATCCCGATGTATGTCATCCTAACCCATGCTTTGACCTCTGTAATCGTTTTAATGTGGCTTTTGATTTGTTTTTATGCTTTTATTGACTGTAATTGGCCGCATGTCGTATGTTGCGCCGTGCTGCTCGTGTAATTTTGATGTGATCCGCCCCGAGCCTGCTGGGAGGAGCGGAATACAAAAATGAAATATAAATAAATAAATAAATAAATATCCTTTTAGAATATGAAAAGTGGCCAAAATGATTAAAGTTCTAGAAGCCGAGCCCTGTGAGGAGTTAGGAAGCTTGGTATGTGTAATTTGGGGAAGAGAATGTTAAGAGAGAACTAAAGAAATTTGTATATGTGGGAAAGTGAAAATGATATATTCATCAAGCTTTGGGAACTTGTATGAATGTCGAATCCCACTGTTGAATTCAAAATCTTTCAAATTCATCCTCATGTTCTCATGTTTGTGGTGCTGAATTAGAGTTGCCACTGCTATCATCAGACAGATGTAAAACCTAAGGGCCATCTACACAAGCCACAAATTGTGAAGCTGATCTGCAGTGGGGTACTCCAGATCAGTGTTATTGAAGTCCATATGGTCAGCTGCAGAACCAACATGGCTGGATGGTAGAGAAGTGCAAGAACTGGTGTGATGCCACTGGAACACCACCCTTACCTTCTCTCTGTTGATCTGGTCTTAGTGGAAATTATAGGACACAATACTGGAGTGGTCACCGTACAGCACCTGTAGTAATACTAACTGTGGTGATGAAACAATGCAAGAGAGGGGAGGAGGAAGGGGAGAAATCACTCCTCTCTTATCCCCTCTTTCCCCCAAACACTTCATCACTCTGGCTAGTATTGCTACAGGTATCAAGCAAAGACCATCATCAGTTTTGTGCCTGGTGGCCTCTGCTAACCCAGATTGACAGGAGAATGGTAGTGCCATCCCCTGTCCCCCAGGCTGCTTGAGCCCAGGGAAAACAGGATGGTGGTGTGAGTGTCTGTGGCTACTTCCCAATATGAAGTGGCCCAACTGTTCATACTGACACAAAATGTGAGTGAGTTTCCAAGCTTCAGGGAAGCTCCAAAGCATCCCATGTTTTCTTTAATGTGGGAGATGACCATGTTAAGTGAATTGGATCCCACGCGTCATGTGGCCACCATGGTGTTCGTTAAACCCTGCACTTGCTCATTTGGTCTATGTAGATGGGCCCATAGATGGTAAGCAGATATAATATGGGTCTATCTAAGCTGAGAATAGTTTTATCTGTTGAATTTGAGCAGAACTGTGGTTGAGAATTTTCTTCAGGTCATTTTAAAAATAAGAATTTACCAACATATGCATTTGTTTACAACTAGAAAGGAAATAACTTGCATGTTATTAGAAGGGTCCCCCCCCCCCCCTAATTTAAGCATGTCAATGTATAATTCATTCTCAGATTAATTTGCTGCATGCACGATTCAGATCGACAATGGTATACAGTGAAAAACAGTTGTGCCTGACATCACCATGGGAATAGGAGATAGTCAAAATATAAATTAATGGCCAAATGTAGCTCATGAAGATTAATCATGCTTCCTAGAGGCCCTTTGGTATTTTTCTCATCTTTTCAAAAAAGTTGTGAAATTAAAAAGTTATGGTGAGGTAGTATAAATAGACTACATCACCTTCAAATGAGCAAGGAGAACTAGGAAGATTGTGATTTGCTTTCTCTCCAGGCAAAAAGTGTTAATTTCTTTTTTTTAAAAAAAAACTTCTCTTTTTCAGTCTGGACCTTTTAAAGGAAAAATATTAAAATGCAGGGCTGTGCTTTATTCAAATTGCAACTCTGCCAAATAGTCAATGTGGCAGAGCAAATCTTTCTACTTTCTCCAAGAACCATGAATTGATATCCTCAATATTTATTTATGTGGCACTAACCTTCTGCCTGCTGATTTACTAGCAATAATTGTGTAAAATTTCTGTCCTGAAGGACTAATAATCTTAATATAGAGAGGTTTTAAACTATTATTAGAAGTCTGTTCTGTTGGCATCATTATATTTATTAGGTTGGCTGGCTACTGAGAGGAAAACAAATATCATCAATTTCCTTTAAAGAGCCAAAGGATCCCAAAGACATTATAATTTGTTTTGAAACTCAAACAAATAATACATAGAAATTGGAAGAATATACCAAATGTTGGTGTAAGTAGTTCTTAAATGTTTAGAAGTAATAGAAAGAATCTGGAATGCATTTCTCCCATTTTCTTGGATTTAAAGGGGAATTCGCATTCACAGCTTTTCAATAGTTATGAGACATAAATGTGCCATGAATTCACAGCCAAGGTTGAGGAATGAAAACATCTGAGGCATTATGTGGGAAAGAGGCTGATAAGATGAACTGGATCAGACTGGAAGACCTAGAGGATGTGTAGATAACCTTTGAGAGCTGAGTGGGTGGTAGTTTGGGGGTATTGAATTGAGACTTGCCAATATTTTCTTCATTCATAGCTTTACTGTTTAGTAGTAACCTAGCATTAAAGAAACTTCCAATATTTCCTTGTGGGCAAATTTAATTGCTACAAGGGGCATTCCACACAGGACTTTAACCCAAGTGCAACTGGGTTTCTTAAACCTGATTGGGCCAAGGTTAAAGTACACACGTCTCCCTGCAACACCCACACTTTCTGGGGGGGGGTGTGTCCAGATGCCATACCAGGCCTTCCAGCAGAGCTCTCAGACACAAAACACACACCCCCCCCCAAAGCCTTTAAAAATAAAATAACTTACCTGGCTACTATTCCCCCTTCTCCGGAGCTCTCCTGGTGCATAGAAATGATGAGTCAGGAGAGGAATGAGGTGAGGGCAGGAGTGATTTTCCTTCTCCCATTCTCCTGATCTATCATTTCTATGTGTAAATAAACAAAAAGTTCAAAGGTAACACCAATACATTATATTGTATTGGTCAACAATAATTTCAACAATGCATTTATCTAATATGGGACAATGCAACGGATATTTGTAATCCAATATCGTCAGGTAGAGTCCTAAATTCACATTCAAAAACGAAAGGTCCCAGAGTTGAAATTCAAAGTAATTTCAATAAAAAATCATTCAAATTGTAATCCACGAAATAAGGTTTGGCTTTCAAACTCTGTAGCGGTTGATAGACAAAGGTTGTCTATGCGCTGAGCCGTTTTGCCCCACTGGGCTTCCTCGGGACTGTGGACGTATCCGTTTAATTGTTGTAACATAAAACATTGAACATAAAACTAAAACCTTTTATGCTGGAACACTCTTCTACTTGAAGTCTGTACGCTCCAAGACTTACTAGCTTTTTGGAGAGCACGCAAGACTTATTTGTTTAAGCAGGCCTTCCCACCCAGCTAATCAGTTTTATGTTTACTATTTTTACTGTTTTATTGTGTCACTCATGTCTGATGTAAGCCACTCCGAGCCTCCAGGGAGTGGTGGCCTATAAATTAGAAATAGAAATAATTCAACTGGGCTGTGATCTCCTACTGTTGATGGGAGAACTGAAAGGTCTTTAATTTGATGGGTTATAGATGATTTGCACCTACTGGTGCATAGAGACCCACTACCAGGGTTTTGATCCCCTGAAGTAGTAACTCAACCAGTATAAATTGACCAGTCACATCTTGAAATACTTTTTGGCCTGTTGTTTCTTATATACATAAATGACCAAATCTCTTTTTCTTATTCATTGAAGCTGCAAAATGGGGGCCTAAATTTGGATTGATGAACAATTTCTCATTCTATCTCTTGATCCGAGTCTCTTGCAGGCAGATAATATCATTTCACATCTTTCCTCATTATTGAAACACACATCTTTTGGGGTGAGAAGGGTAGAATATAAATAAGGTGTTATTATTTATTATTCAAACATGCCAAATTCCAAGACAGTGTTTTAAAATCCATCATTAAGATTTAGTTAGATCTAACAAATTATAATTGAACAATATAGATAAAATAGAAAATGTTATAATAATTAAGAGTATGTGAGATCCAGTTAATAATTATTTAGAGAATGTATTCAGAACTGGAGTGGAAAAATTAAGATTAAGACTGATATTTAAAATGTAATTTCTATAGTTTATTGTACAAACTGTATGGCCAGGGAAGATTAGAGTGGGGTAAAACAATGAACAATAAAAATATTTTAAAAATTAAGACTTAGTTAGATCGAAGTCCATGTTGTTTTTATCTTATTATCCGGTCCAGTCTGCCTTGTGTCTATTGACTTTCTCCTTTTCCTCTTCCCTTGTCATTCCTCTTTCTTGTTTTTGATTTGTTTCTTCTCGCTTAGCCATCTGGATGAAGACCAGTTTGTATCCAAGTTTCTTCACAAATTCTGTAGCTTTCTGAACCGTGTTTATTCTGTATTTCTTTTGGTTGAGTGTAAAGGATAGGCTTTCCAACTTCTCCCATTTGAACGTGATTCCTTTCATTTTCAACTTTTGTGTCAAAAATGCACCACCTTTTCTTCTCTTAAGGATTCTAGGAGGAATATCCTTAACAGCACCCTTTGACCCTCAGTTATAAATTTGTTGTGATAATGTTGTTGTAGGAGTACATTTTATCTCCCTACCTGTCAGGGGAAGTTTCTTTGTCTTGCAGTATAAGATTCTCAACTAAAGATATTATCCATATATCCACTGAGCTCTTTGCAGGTAATTTTCAGAAAATCAGCAAGGTTATTAATAATTTTATTCTGGATATCTTCATTCTGTTGTTCCTTGGTACCTCTGATTATGATTGTATTCTCTCTCTGTCAAAGATTAATTAAAGTCATTGCATCTAGCATTTTCTCATTGTCTTGTTCCATGTTATCTAAAAATAAAATCTAGTTTCTGGATTCTGGAATCCAACCGAGCAGCGTTCTCATTTACTTTATTTAGTTCTCCTCTCATTTTATCCATACAGTCCCTTAACTCTTTGAATTCAGAGAGGTAATCCTCTCTCATAAGTTTCATTTATCGTGTGTTTTTACCCTGCATTTTGTATTGCATTTTAGAGCGTATATGCTTATTGTGTATTGTCTGCTTCTGGCTGTGAGCCGCCCCGAGCCGGTTTGGGAGTGGCGGCATAAAAGCCGAGTAAATAAAATAAATAAAATAAAATAAAAATTTCTTTTAAAAATCATGTTAACAATAATAGTTTAGGTGTACTTTGAGAGTCACGACACATAATTTGCCTCAACATCATTTTAGGCTGTAGCAATCCAGTCAAACATCTGGTGTCTCTTGGGTGTTTTTTTAAAAAAACTTTTAAAAAATCACCAAAAATCTATGGATAAGTTAAACATCATGGAATTTTGTGGTCTAACAATGATAAATGTGTTCTACCACTGTAACAAGTTTAATCAGGATAGCTAAAAAAGAGGGAGACAGGAGCCCCTGAAGTTTCTGCACTGCCAGTGATGTTTTTCCTATTGTGCAATCGCAATCGCAGTTAATGAAGTACTTACAAAGATTCGTAATTTTGATTAGAGTTCGGAAACTTTTACCCCAAAAATATAGAAAGAACTTTAGAAACAAAGTGCCAGCATCCCTTACTTCTGAACACAGTTTAGAACCAATTTAATGGGTGGCACATGTCTAATATATATACATAATACATAATATAACATATAAAGATTATTGGGGCTCCAAAAAAATTTTTGCTTCAAAAAAGGCTCAGTGGCTGAAAAAGTTTGAGAACCACTGATTTAGAAGCTTGAATAGTTCTCTTTTAAATTCTTGCCAAAGTTTTTGAAGAAGCGTTTATTTACCCACAAAGCCAGATGAACTGGAAGGAGAGTTTCCAAAAGGTGAAAAGTGATCAGTAGGCAGGGATATGAAACAGAGGTACTCTCTAAAAAGTTATCTTCCTTAAAACCTGTTCATCCATTGGTTTTTCTCTCATTCTTTTTGACTTCTCCAACTGTGCACAGGGTTGTCTTCCAACTCTTATGCCTTCTTAACCCCAGTTTCTCCTGAGCAGCTTGGGTTGCTGAATGCGAATTTTTAAAAAAGCCAAGTGAGACTGCCTCAGATTATTCTGTGGCCAGAAATTTTTTTTCATCAGTCACAGAATGATATTAGTCTGGTGTGTGTACAACCGAAGGTTATCTTCCTCCACAGCTCTGGGTCCCACTATCTTACCACCAAGCACAACACAAGCACTTTATGAAGAGGGGAAAAAACACCTCTTGGTAAAAGGGCCAGCAGAAGAACTATCTATGTCCAAGATCAGAGTAAAACTTTTATCAAATAAAAATGAAAGGCAAACAGGCAATTGTTCTGTTTTAAAAATAGTAATATTCCTGCAAAAGGAATTACTTGGAACAAGAGCACTTGGGAAGATAATATAAATGCTTACGTGCAATTCATATTAGTTCTGGGGACAAGTCTAATGAACTACAGCTGTAATTGAATCTATTTATTTATTTATTTTATCATATCAGAATGGAGAAAGAGACCCTACCTTCTTTGTGGGGAATGTGGAGAACAGGAGTTCTTCAAATCAGGAAAAAGTTACATTGAAGAATATATTTGACCAAAGAAGATAAGATGTAAGAAAGAGGAAGACTGAAAATGAAGCACCAGAAAATGATAAAAGAAACAAAGATGGAAAATGTCTAATTGTGAGGAAAGGAACACCAGACAATCAAAAAGTTGGAAGAGGCCTCATGGATCTTCTAGTCCGACCTCTGCTCAGTATAGGATCTCCAGGCAAAGATCCCCAGCAAAATGTCCAGAGAAGGAACCCCTTCAGCTTTCTAGACAATTAGGTCCATCGACAACCACTTTTCATGTCAAGAAGTTCCTTCTAATGTTCAATTGAAATCTATGCTTTTGTAACTTTAAATTATTAGACCTACCTCCTGGGAAACAGAAAAGAAGCCTGCCATCAACTCTTGATGAGAGCTGTTGACATATTTAGAGTACAATTATGCACTCCCTCAGTTCTGACCAAGTAGAACATGTATTGCTTCTTCAGTCTTTTCTCATATGCTTTGTTACTCAAATCTCTCATAGTCTTTGTTGCATTTCTCTGAACTTGATCCAACATGTCTAAAGGCTTGTCTACACAAGCCTCAAACCCTGTAATCACCTTGAATGTGAGGTTGGCTGACATTCTACCTCAAGTGAGTATCCCAGTGTTTTTGTCAGGTCCAGGCTACCTTAATCCAGAAAATTAGCTCACTTGAGGTAGCAAAACTTTTTTTTAAAGCAGATGTTAAAAATATTATGGCTGTCAGGACTGTCAAGTATTACAAGTATTACAAGCATCATAAATTTATAGATAATGTAAGTCAAATAATTTGAACGCATACATAAAATTTGTCAGTATTCAGTATGCTACATCTTTTGTGGTCTTTTTCCTTGTCAAAACATGTTTTGGTACACCTCTATTGATCTTCACAGGAAAGCTCTTGGACCATAAAGTTTCCATAGTGGGCCCAAATGTCAGCTTAAGCTAACTAATGAGGCTTTGACTTATCAATCTGCAACAATTAATTACTATTAATATGGTATCACATAGCACCACCCATTATCTCATATGCATGGTATTACAACCATGAAAAAGCATATTAGTTAGAGGATACACTGATACCATATAATGCAATATAGATGTACTGTACATACATTATATTGCAAAAAAGTATGGCATGGCTTAACCATCATCCTAGGCATGTAAACTGGTTATGAATCACTTCGGGCAAATTTGAGGATACTCTGGATCTTACAAGAAAGTGTGCAGTATCGTGCAGCTTCAGGGCATTCAGGACAGCTGGATAGGGTCTTATTCAGGCTGATCAACTGCCAAGATGGGACACCAGTGTCATCACTCTATCTCCGTACTGGTTATGGATCATATTTGTGTCATAACTTCTGTTATTAGCCAGTCATAGAACACCCTGCAAGCTCCTGGCCACGCTGGGCACCACTGTTAATGTCAAAACAGGGCACCTATGTAACCAGCAAGAAGGGGGAGAAGAAACCTACATACCTTGAGACACAGTGTTTCACAAACTTGCCTCAAGTACGAAGGAATGAGCCCAGTACAATGGTTTATCGAATGAAATATCTATTGCCTTTTCAGAATGAGTGTATGAGAGAGGATTTTGAAAGAAAATCTGGACCTTCTCTAGCTCTCTTTTATTCAAAACGTACTATAACACACACTTGAGTGGAAATGTATATTGAATATGTAATTGGGTCTCCCAGTGTAAGAAACAGATTTAGATGTTAATGATAAATGCAGTGAGAAATGAGGAAAATGCCTCCCAAGAAGAAGTTAGACCAGGCAGTCAATGGCTGTATCAATTGTGTTGTGTTTTAAAGAAAGAATTGTACATATTCCAACTAATAGCCCATTGATGACACATTTGGTAGTCTATATTCTATTTACTTGGCTGCTTTCCACAGCACAATTGTTCCCAGTTTTCTCTGTTATATTTACAGACACTTTTTGAATCTTATAGTAATTGTGTTACCCTTGAATAACATGGAAACAAACAAACAAACAACAACAACAACAAAGAAGATCAGGGTCAGAAAATAAATTGCTATTGTTGCCTTAAGGGAATTGTTACAAAAAAAAACCTATACTCATTTAAAAAGTGCAAAGATCCTTGATAAATAGCAAAGTTTGCAAAAAGTATTCCCCTATCTCTCTATCAGAAACCAAATAAAATGCCACAATTCCTATTCTGTTGCAAAACTGATATAAATGTCAAGATCTTTGGAGATTTGATACCAAAATGCAAAATTCCTAGAGTTTTCAGATCAAGCTGACCAGAATGGCTAAATATTATATCCAATTAAATATAAATCCAAAGGTTAATCAAAGTAAAAGAGTAAAAAAACTATTTCCCTGGTTAATTTGCTTCTCATCTTAAACCAAATTGTTTTCCCATGTCATCTTCTCTATATTTTGCGTACTGATTTTCGTGTTGTTCTCTGCCTTCCCTTCAAACTTTCTTAGACCTTTCACATTGTAAGCAAACTTCTTATTTGTAATATTTCTCTACACACACACATCCCCTAATGTAAGATAGCAATGGGTAATGTGTGGCCATCCAGATGTTGCTGGTCTGTAATTCCAAAGAGGTCTTGCTGACATAATTAATAATGCAAGATGATGGGGATTGAAGTCCAATAATATTAAGAGGGCCATCTTTGATTCTTGGTCTTACAAGTAGAGGTCAGACAATTTTGACTCACTGTCATGGCCAACATAATATAAAACAAATTTTTTGAACTGTGGTGAGCCCAATCTTTCCAGCAATTCCACAAACAGAGCTTAAAGATAGTTGTGCTAGTTCAAAACCTAATGCTTGATAAACATGGGGTTCCCCCCTCCACCCCCACTGCAAAAACATTGTGCAGGTAACAGAACATAACAGATGGCTGTTAGATAAGATAATGGTTATGCAACTTGTAGCCTATCAGTTTGCAGTAGTTACTACTGATGTTCATATATCTACTTCTTTTTCAGATGCTATCTGTATTGATTTCTCTGACGATTACCAGATGCAATATCAGAGTACATTAATGGATCCATACATGTTCTGAATACACATGCCTGGCACGGATCCTCTAAAATTGGCCAATAGTTTATCGGGCAAATTGGTTTCAAAACCCACAATTCATAAAGAACTGTATAGGACTCTCTAAAAAGAGGATTTTATTGAACATGCAGCATATACATAATATTTGCACTAGGGAATAGCAAATGCCGTGGTAGAACTGTACAGATATCAAAAGTACATGTAGAAATAGCAAACTTTCAAGGCTTTGAAGGTCTGGAATTCAAAGAACTTTGAAGCTGTAAGAGCTGCAGAGAGGGGGGGGGGGGTTAAAAATTAAGGTCTAATACAATGCTTTCCCTAACTCACATGTGCAGGAAAAATATTTCTCAGAAGATAGATGCAAGTTAGACTTTCACTATCATTGCTTACATACTTTTTGAGTCCTTGAAGAGACATGAATTCACTACTGCTCATGAAGTAACCAAAATGACCCATTTTTCTCAGTAGCAGTGTTCCCCACAAAACTGTCCTCTTAGTGGAGAGTGATGGGCAAGGAGAAGACAATTGTCCAGCTACTTCTCTATACTCCTTCCTATTTATTATGACTTGCTTATATTTCTAGTGATTTAACTTTGATTTGTTATGTGTTTTATTATCATTGACACTATTGTCATGCTGTAAGCCACTCTGAATCACTTTGGGAAGTGGAGCAAGATATAAATAAAGCTTTATTCATTCATTCATATTGCTGGACACATAGTGGTAGGCTTTTGCTGGATTCACAGGTGGCTCCTATCATTGATCTGCATCTAGTAAAGGTAAAGTTTCCCCTTGAAATTAAGTCTAGTTGTGCTTATCTCCATGTCTAAGCCAAAGAGCCACCATTGTATGTAGATGCCTCCAAGGTCATATGGCCAGGATGACTGTAGAAGCGGTACCTATTGATCTACCCACATTTGCATGTTTTCAAACTGCTAGGTTGGCAGAAGCTGGGGCTAACAGTGAGAGCTCACCTCACTCCCCGGATTCAAACTGCCAATCTGTTTTTGTCAGCAAGTTCAGCAGCTCAGCAGTTTGACGCACTGTGCCGCCAGGAATCTGCATCTAGCTGCAGGAAAATAGTTTGATGCTTATTTGCTGCTTACACTTCCCAACTAACTAGTAAATGATTTAGTTTGGGTTGGTGGTGGTATGCCATTGAGGCAAGATGGATTTTATCATATGGAGATGGCAAACTGGCATAGAAACAGAAATATCACCTTTGGTGACAGTTCCTATTGCATAATGCTGTTCACAACCCATTACCAGTCACTGGTTGTTGACAAACCTGTTCCTTGCTAATGATGGCTTCGTGGGATGAAGTTCTATATCTTCTGATGCAGATTATGAGCCAGACTATGTTTTAAATGAACTATGAAATTAAACTGGAAACACATTTTAAACATTTAGATAGTATTTCCAAATAAAGATTAGAACATTTGTGAATTTTCTTTACATATGTAATAATAAAGAATAAACACAAGTATATAAGCCAACTACATTATAGGTTTGTGTTATTAAGGCCAATTGTTGTCATGTGTGGTAGACTATATTAATAAAAGCTGAAATCCCAATAATATTAATTAGGTAAACCATATGTTTAAGATGGGGGTAATCAATTTTCTATATATTAATCAAACCAATAATGTTTCTGCTGCAAGACGAACACTGTCAGCAGGTGAGTTTCTAGGACACAGTCCTAATAAAACATAGCATCTTAGGTTTTCATTTTGAAGAGAGGATGATAAAGAATCCTTTGTGGAGCTATAAATCTTCGGCTTCTAGTATTCATTTAATCTTTAGCAAGGACTTTTGTGTGACAGTGTGAGGGAAATTGAGTTGCCTAAGCACAAGTTGGTCAATAGTTTCCTATAGAAAAGGCTCATGCTTCCCATTAGCAGACTCATTAAGTTGTAGTGTCATCAAAATGTTTGACATTAATTCTCACTGGCACAGGACAGGCAGAGAAATGAATGCTAGATCAATTCTGTTCTGCTCAGACATCAAAAATTAAAAGGTGAAGATTATTTTTCCTCCACACTCTCCTATCTCTAAATGTAATGCAAAGTGTCATGGAGACTATTTGATCTACCTAAAATTTCCCAAAGGAACTTTCTTGTCCCAGAACTACAACAATGCCCCTCCAATCACCATGTGTCTTGAAATTGCTTACTACGGTTGCACTGTAGCATTAATGCACTTTGATACCTTTTTAACTGCCATGGCTCAATGCTATGGAATCCTGGGATTTGTAGTTTAGTGAGTTACCAACATTCTTTGGCAAAGAAGGCTAAAACTCAAATCTCCACAATTCCATAACCTTGAGCCATTGCAGTTACTTCTGTTGTAAAACTACATTAACACCCTTGTGGATGCACCCCTGATCCTATAACTTCTTTTTCCTTCTGGCATGCTGGTCTGCATATTTTCAACATATATTCTAAGCTCTACATCTTGTTTTAATGTATGCAGATGCTTTATATTGCCATGGAAAATGCTTGTAGGTGATATGTTTGAGCCCTGACATTATGGACATTGATCAGCAGAAAAGTATCTGGTTTGTTAACAACTACATTAAGTAACATTTATGCAACCCCTGTGAAATTGGAGGTAGAAAAGTTGATATAATTTGGTATTTCTGCATTGGGTTGTCTTCAAAAAAATACAGAAAGATATGCATTTTTATATGTTGTCAATGGCATATGTGCAGCCAGCTTACCTATAACAGTCTCATCATCATAGGTGATTCTAGTGGCTGAGTATCATTGCCTTCTGAGTGTAGGGTCTTGGTGCTAGGTCCGTAGGTGACTGAAGAGATCTATTCTTGATTTGCATGTTCTTTTGCAGCAAGGACATTGATTTCCAGATGGAAGGCTGCAATAAAACCTAGACGACAGGTATGGGCACACACAAGGGGCACACACACAGGCACACACAAGGAAGGAAAATGGGATGCCACCACTGTATATTATATTTTTCTTTGCTGCCACCAATTAATTATTAAGGTTTCTTTTGCTGCCACCTTTTATTGATTCATAGGCCACCTCCTTCACTAGAATGCTCAAGAAGACACATGAACTCTTCAGGTGAAATGAAACAAGAATATGTTGTTTATTTGGTTCTTGAATAATAAAAAATAATAATAAACTTTATTTGTACCCCGCTACCATTTCCCCGAAAGGGACTTGGAGCGGCTTGCATGACGCCAAGTCCACAAATACATATCAATACGATAACATAAAAACATAAAACAACATTTCAAATAGGAGCAAATAGTACAGATGTGTAGTGGTTTTGATAATCTATCAGGTTTTACTTCTTACAGAGAAAGCTCTTATAACTTGAGTTCCTTAAAAGCGATGTTACACACACAAGTTATTCTGAACCTTTTGAATCCCCTTTCCACACCAGGATTCTAACACTATAGAGGCCTAACTATATCTCTTGCTTCTTCTCCCTGAAGGATTCAGCTATATTCTTCAAAGAGGTATCTTTTAACAACAGTTCCCCAAATTCTACTTTCCTTCCCCTTCAAAGCTCCTAACTCTGCAAATTCCAAACTCCCAACTTCAAAACCAAACTGACTAAACTATGGCTGCCTTAGCTCCTTTCTTTCCCTCTATGGCTCCACCCACCTCTGGTTGTTAAGGAACTCCTTCCATTTTCATCAGCCCATCAGACTGCATTTCTAGCTATGAAGCTGCCTGATAGCTCCACTCTCTTGCTCACCTTAGCTTTTCCAAGCCAGTCCTGTTTACTGCCTTTACACCAACCCTGAAAGGTAGGCCAATCAGTTACAAAGGCGGTCTTGACAAGGGCTGGCTTGATGTGCCTTTCTCTTGACACATTTTTCCTTTTCTCCTTCCATTTTTGCCTCTTCGAATACCACAGCACTGATGGTAACAGCTGGTCTCCAGTTAGAATCATTCACAAACATCAGCCCTTGAAGGAAAAAATGGTTCACAACTAGTTTATGCTGTAGGGGACACTGACGATTCACCCTGAAGTGATTCCCCCCAAGGAAATTATTAGTGGAAAATGGGCTTTCCAAAATCCAAAGGGGATTGAGGTCTGTTGAAAGTTAAAATCAATGCTTCAAAAAGGAAAATTGGCAGTGGCAGGCAAAAGAAGAACACTTCTCCCAGCTGCCCTGCCCTTCTTCCCTCCTCACACAAAAGGAAGCCTCGCAGGCAAGGGGCCTGCTTCCAGCCGGTTTCCCCAATTTGTTCCCAGCCCTGTTGTTCCCTTGCAAAGCGGTGACGTGGGACCTTTCCCACCCAAGCTGCCTAGTCCCTTCCCATTCGCATCCCCGGCTTGCAATGAGCCCACGAGGCGTGAAGGGCCTTTGTAAAGGGCAATGGCTGCCATGCTGAAACCCTGTCCATCCCCACATGGTTTCCCCTCATTGGCTGGAGACAAGCATCCCAGCATGCAAACTGTTGCTTGACTCCAAACGCTGGGTCTTTTCCGATTCACTTACTGAGTCAGAACAACGATGGCGACAGTGGCTTCGAAATGGCAAGGGTACTTCCGGTTTCCCAAATCGCTTCGAAATCGTTTAAAAAAGAAATTTGATCCAAATTTAATCCAAATGACAAAGATTCCAACTGGACCTAACCATGCCTACTATACACTTCTGGTCATCTGAACACCATTTCTCTCTGTGGGACCCAGACACCTCTCTGCCCCATGGCAGCTCTCATTCCCTGATTGACCTTCCTTCTGGCCAAATCGATCTTCTTGGGATAACAATTTCCCAGCCACCTCAACTGTGGAACAGTGTCAACCAAGCAATCTGAACTCCAGGCAACGTTGCCTAATATATCTTAAACTCTTAGAGCTTGCACAATCAGTGCCTTTCCCTTTAACATACCCAAAACATTGCTCCCCAATGCTTATGGCAGATGGCAAAGCATGCCCCATGCTCTATTTTCTTGGGATTGCCATCACTGTAACATGTACATGGAGGAATATTGCCAACCAGACACTTATAATTTCAGTCAAATGCTGGAAGGACCCCTCCTGTTGTCTCTGGGTTTGATTGAGACTTGCAATGATGCCTTATGGCAGATGGCAAAGCATTCCCCATGATCTATCATCCTTACATTACTATTACTGTACAGCTGTATATGGGAGAAAGTTGCCAACTAGGCACTTACAACTCCAGCCCAATGCTGAAAGGACTCCTCATGTTTGCTTTGGGGATGGGGGTTCCCTCACCACAGTAAATGAGATAATATTATCAAGCAGGCACTTGTAACTCCTATACAATGCAGAAGCACTCTTGGTCAAGACTTGCAGTGATTCACCCTGGGTTTGGCAGCGGCTAGCAATGGATGCGCATGTCAAATGGCAAAAAAGCTACCAAGAGCCTGCATAGGATTGCAAAAGAAAAGAAATAAGATTTGATTATAACTGCAATTATAACTGGTGGCACAGTTGGTTAAAGTGCTGAGCTGCTGAACTTGCTCACTGAAAGGTCACAGGTTCAAATCTGGGAAGCGGTGTGAGCCCCTGCTGATAGCCCCAGCTCAGGGTGGTCCACGAAAAGGCCTTACTGGTACATTATTTAAACTGTTATGTTTATTCATATCATGATCTGATCACCATGCTCATTATATCCTACATTAATGGGGTTATTGGGATAACAATACAAAGGTTTGCTAGGGTAGACCCTCTT
Source organism: Anolis apletophallus (assembly GCA_030556195.1). Classification (NCBI taxonomy): domain Eukaryota; kingdom Metazoa; phylum Chordata; class Lepidosauria; order Squamata; family Anolidae; genus Anolis; species Anolis apletophallus. The sequence goes on from JARBWK010000002.1 coordinate 60,867,872, forward strand.
CCACCCAGTCTCAGCCCCCTTGAACCAAACTCGCCCCCGACTCAAAATCCTGGCTACGGCCCTGCCCATAGTGAGACATGACTGGACTTAATGTCATGGGAAAAACTTTACCTTTACCTATAACTGCAACATTGCAGTTGGCACTGGCAGACAAAGCCCCAGTTAAGCCCACTGAATGTCATTATGAGGCAAAAATCATACACCTTTCCCACACTTTGGAGAAGAGGAATTATCCTCATATTAATTTGTTTCTCTACACTATGATTTTTGTTCCTGGGTGATAAATGTCATTTCCTGATTGGTTATATCATACAAACATGGGGAGAGTTTATTAAACTGCAAACACTTTGTCTTTGTGGAAGGGACATTGTGCTATAGCATGATTGTTTTTCAATGAATATCTCATCATCAATCTCAACATAGTTTGTGCCACACAAACAAAGTTAATGAAGTAGAACAAATACTTTAAAAGTAAGGAATAAACCATTAAACAGGAAACAACACATTCAAACTAGGAACATATTTTCTTTATTATTAAAAAATGTTGTTTATAAAAACTTTGAAAATTCCCCAAAAATCTTCAGATAAGTAAAAAGATCTGAAATTTGGTGTGTTAACAGTTGTAAATGTGTTCCACCATTGTACTAAGGTTCACTTGAATAGCTGTAAAATGAGGGATAAAGAAGCCTAATTACTTTTGAATCATTTTAATGGATCACACGTGCTCTCTCTCTCTCTCTCTCTCTCTCTCTCTCTCTCTCTCTCTCGTTAGTTAGTTATGACAAGATTTACCTACCTTTTCCCTTCTGTGCTCAAGATTGCTCATGTAATGAATCATAGTATGTCATTTTCAGAACCCAAACTCAGCGTTGATCCAGCTATATTTGGTGTCAGATCCAATCCTTCATCACACTTACCAAATCAAGCATTCTAGGACACTTCCAGCCTGCTTTGAGAACAGAGCCCCATGCCTCCCATCCCATAAAAATATGTGACTTCCAGCAGAGGCCCTGCCCTTAACCAGGGTAGAAGCATCCTTAAATGCTTCCCTCCAAACACGGGAGCCTTCCTGTGTTGTGCTGGTTTCACACTTCGGCCCCGGTTGGGCAACACTTCACTGTGTGATTGGGAAAGTGTCACCATGCTGGAGAAGCACATGGGGCAATGGAAATGGCAAGGGGGGCTTACCCATGTGATAAGGTCATTAGTAATGAAAGAGAATTTGTGGTGAAGCAACTGGAATATGCAAGGATTTAGAAGAGGGCACAAGTCATGATATTAAAAGAGTCTGCCAAGCAATATTTAAGCAATCTGAATGAATTCAGGTCATCAAGGTCTAGTGGCATTCAATTGCCAATCCCAAAGGAGCTAGATGAGCAAATCTCAGGCACATTAGCTGTAATACAAGCAAACTGATGGATAATTTAACTGATCTCAGAAGGTTAGAAATAAGCAATTTTAGTGTGTGCCTTTGAAGGGAAAAGCTACATTTTTAAGCACACCTGGTTGGAAGTAAATGTCCTATTGAAACCAGTGAGGCATGCTTCCATAACATTAGCTTTAATACGGAGGGAAGAATAAACAAAAAGTGAAGACTAATTAACTTAATTTCACTAACTGAAGAAAGTCTAGGAGAATTGCATAGAATTGCAGACTGCTAACAAACATGAATGGGGTGAGAAAGGTCACTGAGGCTCCTTGCTATAAGCTTGATCCAAAAATAGCAGAGGAAAGTGGAAGTTAGTTTTGTCTGATTCAGTTCCCTGATGCTCCCATTTTTATATACCTGACAATAATTGTATGCTGCCAAGAGATTAGAAAATCAGAGATACAAGAGCTTTCATGTTGTGCTTATAAGAAAAAAAAATTATTATAACATTTATTATTTTTATTTCGGGATTTTACCCCGCTCTTCTCAACCCCCAAGGGGGGACTCAGAGCGGCTTACAGTACGGCACAATTCGATGCCCACATAATAACAATATAAACCCCAAAACACTTCAACAATTAAAATACATTAAAAATACATTAAAATACAACTACATTAGCACCATACACATTCACTCTGGATTAAAACAATGTTCAGTCCATAAAAACATTGGCCATAATCACCCACTTTCATTAAAAACCAATCTAAAATGCTGCCTTGTGCTGGTGTACGAATGCCTGGTCCCACAGCCAGGATTTTACTTTTTTCCTGAAGGCCAGGAGGGATGTGGTGGATCGTACATCAATAGGAAGCGCATTCCACAGGCGGGAGCCACCACCGAGAAGGCCCTATCCTCGTCCCCACCAGCCTCATCTGAGACGTAGGCGGGAGCGAGAGCAGGGCCTCCCCGGATGATCTTAGATTACGAGGTGGGACATAGCGGCTGATGCATTCGGACAAGTAAGCTGGGCCAGAACCGTATAGAGCTTTAAAGGTCAAAACCAGCACTTTGAATTGAGCCCGGAATTGGACAGGCAGCCAGTGGAGCTGACACAACAGGGGGAGGGGCTTCTCTCACACCCTGCATGGGGAGGTGGAGCTGACAGAGGGAGCTCATCCATGCTCTCCCTGGATTTGAACCTCCAACCTGTCGGTCTTCAGTCCTGCCAGCATAAACATGGTATTTCAATTTATGTTACATTACTATACTGAAACCCTTAACAAAGTGTAAGTGAAAAACCCAATTGATTAGGAAAGAAGGAAACAGCTGGATGAACCTTAAAAACTGAAGGGAAATGAAGTTAAAAAGGAACACACTTTCTAAGAAGCAGGTGGAAAGAAACAAATTCTCTACCTGTTAATCTAAATGATAGCACAATGTGTGCAACAGCAGGAGCAATGACTTTCTGAATATCCATACATTTATAGCAGTTTGATAATGCTTTGGCTGACTTCAACCTATGGTGTGCTGGGATTTGTTCTTTTATGAGATGCCAAGTCTCCACTGCCAGAGAGAACTAATGGTATGTTTCAGAGGAGGATATGAATGAATTTTGAGAACTTCACCTGACTAAAATTTGCAGAGTCCCATAGGATGGATATGTCGCAGTTACAGTGTTTGTGAGTGTGGGTGTGTCAGGAGCGACTTGAGAAACTGCAAGTCACTTCTGGTATGAGAAAATTGGCCACCTGCAAGGATGTTGCCTAGGGGATGCCTGGATGTTTTACCATCCTGTGGGAAGCTTCTCTCACACCCTGCATGGGGGGGGGGGTGGAGCTGACAGAGGGAGCTCATCCATGCTCTCCCTGGATTTGAACCTCCAACCTGTCGGTCTTCAGTCCTGCCAGCATAAAGGTTTAACCCATTTCACCACTGGGTATTAAGCTGCTTTAGATTGTTCTGTGTGGATGCAACCTTGGAAGAAGAACAGGCACACATATGGGTTTCTTACCATTAGCCTTGCCAGAGCCAATCAGAACAAGAAAGTGGACCGCATTTCCTTTTGCAAAAATGTTCTATATATACTAGGGCAAGCTCCACCATTTTTCTGTGACATCCTGGTGTTTGAGAGATGGAGATGGTGCTAGCTAGGTCTGTGTTCTATCTTGGTGCCATTGCTGCTTCTTAGTGCTGATTAGGAATTGCTTTTGAGAATTCCGAACTTATTTCTTTTGCATTACATTTTCTTAGTTAATATTTTTCTTATAGTCCTTCTGTTATTTTAATAACTTCACTAGGAAGAAAAAGGTGGGTATGGATTTGGGGGGTGTGAGTTTTAAAGGGGGCATTTTTGGTGTTTTTGCTAACTTGACTGAGTGTGGGATAGGTTTAGGGAATAGCCTGACTCCTTTCTGTCTTTATGGGAAAATGTCACCAGCCTTACCTTCACCAGCAGCCTAAGTTCCTCCCATCCCCCAGTAACCACCTAAGCAACGGTGGCATTGGGTTGGAAAGAACATAGAAAATGGGAAGTCAAAAATGGTTAAAATATTTAGCTGATTTCATGCTCCAGGATTACATCCTTGAAATGAGAACCAAATACACATCAGACCAAATCAAAAAGAACTGAACTGGTGTTTGACAGCTGTGTTGGTCTCGATGACAGTGAACAAATTGAAACTGAATCCAGAGAAGACAGAGGTACTCCTGGTCAGTCGTAAAGCCAAACAGGACATAGAGTTACAGCCTGAGCTGGACGAGGTTACACTGCCCCTGAAGACAGTAGTTTTTCTGGATTCATTGCTGAACCTGGAACCCCAGGTTCTGGCAGTGTCCAGGGGAGCATTTGCACAATTAAAACTTGTGCACCAGTTCTGCCCATACCTTGGGAAGTTTGACATGGCCATGGTGGTCTATGCTCTTCTTACATTGAGAATAAACTACTGCAACATACTCTATGTGCAGTTGCCTTTGAAGACTGCTTGGAAGCTTCAAGTGGTCCAATGGGTGGCAGCCAGGTTCCTCACTGGTGCTGCGTGCAGGAAGTATACAACCCCCTTGTTACGTCAACTCCACTGGCTGCCAGTCTGCTACTAAGTACAAGTCAAAATGCTGGCTTTAGCCTATAAAGCCCTAAATTGTTCCAGCCCAGCTTACCTGTCTGAACATATCTCCATCTATGAACCATTGCGATTAGGACCTTCTGGGGAGGCCCTGCTCTCGGTCCCACCTCCTTCGCAGATGCAGTTGGTGCAGGAAGGACTCGCCCCCTTTCAGAGGTTGGATGTGTCCTTCGAGCCTGTGCAATGGATTTTTCTGGTGGAGCACAGCGTACACAGAACTAGCCTCACCCTTTAAACCAAAAGTTCATCTGCTGGGGCCTAGCAAGCTTGGACGGTGGCAGCGAGATCCTCAGGTCGTAGGCTGGAAATTAAGAGTTTCCCTTCTCTTAGGATGGTTGCCAAAAGGCTAGAGAGCCCATCCTGCCCATTGACGCTCTTTGTCAGACCCTTCGGTTGTGACCTGTCTGGCAGGGGAGGCCCTACTGGTGACTATTATGCCACCGCCAGCATAGCTCACAACTTCATTAGGGTACGCAAGCCTCTCCCCCACAACAAGGGGGCACCAATGGAAAGGTGAAGATTTTATAAATGTAATAAAGTGTGGTTGTATTTATTGTACCATTAGTAGTTTGACACAATCTTTATATTGATTATGTGAAAGCAGATAGAGGAACCTAGTCCAAACTGAGCTTGATTAAACTTAATGATTCTGATAAAATTTATTTTAATCTGATCAAAAAGAGTCAATTTTGAATTGGCCCCAACCTTAGATATATCAAATCAGGTTCCAAGCTCACAAAATTTGATATACAGTATCCAATTTAGATTATTACTACACATGCACACAGTTTGGTTTTGGGGGGGGGGGGGATGAGACTAAAGCCAATTTTATATGGGAATGGCTTTCATGGGCAAGGAGAATTTCAGTGGTTACAATTTAAAACTGATCTGAATTTGCTTAAAATTTGTGATCTGAAAATGAAAATATAAATGTCTGAAAATCAAGGGAGATTGCCTGGAGTCTTTCATATTAGAGAAATGCAGTTCAGCATTTGAGGAAGTTGTCTTTAGAATATCTAAATAAACCTAAACGCTCTTGCCATTGTTTTGAAACATACCGCTGTAAGGCTGGAGCTGAAAAGGAATGAATGAATCTACAGCTTAGTATTAAATCACTGCTCTTTCAGGCTCAGAGAGCTTGTGGCATATAAATAAGAATCACAACATGGTAGAATCTTATCCAAATGTGTTTTACAAATACATTATAGCGAATTACATTTTAACAGCTAGACTGTTGTGTGTAATCTTGTTGACATCAATGCAGGTTTTATGAAATGAAATTAATTTTAGAGTGGGATGCTCTCCTAATGGGTGCTTGTACAGCAAATTCTGTTTATGTTACCGTGGAAGTTGACTTCAGTTTCAATTACTCAGTACATGCTTCCCTGTGGCCCGTATGATCTATCTTGTTAAAAACAGCAGCTCTCTAGGGTAGTGGGTGGTAATATATAGATCTGTCTCTTGGTAATTTGAGCTGGCAAGTTATTTGAATAAGACAGGAAAGGCTGTGGAAAGAATTGTTTATTCATTGTGCATAAAATGCATAGATTCAAGGCAGGATGGCTCAAGGCTTACAAGCTACTTATGTCTTACTTACTCATCCACCAACCAGGGAAAGCAGGGAGGGGGTCATCAGAGAAATAATAGTACCAATCTCAAGTATTCTATGGAGAAATAATTGGCTGCGAGAACCCTGGTTGTTTAATTGAATGGTTTCATTTTGCTTGTGTGGACCTTACAACAAAACCCAAAGGGAAATTGTTTTGTCCTCACTGTGCTCTGGAGAAGAAGTAAAAGAAAAGAATGTATTGTCTAAAATAAGACATTTCATATATTCATACCCGTTGCAATATTTTATCTCCTTTTACCCCCTTTTAAATAGCAACTTTGAGAAAGGTACTAAATACACATGAGGTAACTAGTAGGACTGTGCATGGATCGGCTTTTTTGGCCAGCTGTAATGGCATGGGAACTACCTTTTTTCTTCTTTTTCTTTTGCTGCCATAGACCTAGTGGCTGCTGAAAACGGTCACTTTCCTTCCCAGGTCTAGTTGAAGGATAATAGGGAAATGACACCAGAAAAAGTGTTTATGTATGATACCTTAACTCACATCTAGTTGAATGATATTAGAGGAAAAAACACCAGGAAAAAGTAGTTTCTTAAGTGTGATGCCTTAGGCCAGGTCTAGTTGAAGGCTCTTAGAGGGAAGGACCCCAGAAAAAGTCTGATGCTTTTTTCTTTGTTTTTGATATTTGACCTAGGATGTGTGCAGCCAAGAGTGAAAATTGTAGTGGAGAAAGAAATCCTACTGGTTATAAACTCTTTGAAAGATATAGGTTGTATTAACTCCATTCAACACTAGCAGAAGAACAGGGGAAGTTGTTCTGGAATAGTTTTATCTCAATCAAGTAATCAGTTATTTGATGAGATACATATGTTGCCAGTTGCTTCAAGGTAATCAAACTTGAAAGCAATTTAAAACCACAGTATAAAAATGCAGAAATACTATTGCAACAAAACTCACAGCAACCCAGAATTATACACATTTTAATATGCAGGATCCAAGGCAAGAAAAAATATTTAAAGGACTAACGTGACCAGAAAGGCTTTTAGCTGACACTAGGAAAATGGCAGGAATGGCATCCAATGAACACTGAGAAAACTGTCCATAATCGTGCTGTCATTACTAAAAAGGTTGAATGGCTTGTGGAAACATGTTTTTACAAGTGAATGAGGGTGCATCTGCACTGTAGAATTTATACACCACTTCATCTGACGTGTCTCAATGCTATGGAATCATCGGAATTTAGCCCTCTGTGCCAAAGAATGCTAGTTCCTCACCAAACTACAACTCCCAGAATTCCATAGAATTAAGCCTTGACAGCTGAAGTGGTAGCAAACTGCATTAATTCAGAAGGCATATTTTCATGTGAATAATCCAGCTCCAATAATATAGGATCAAACCATAAAGAAATGATAGCCCCTTCCACACAGCTGAATAAAATCCCACATTATCTGCTTTGAACTGGACTATATGGCAGTGTGGACTCAGATAACCTAGTTCAAAGCAGATATTGTACGGTTTTCTGCCTTGATATTCTGGGTAATATGACTGTGTGAAAGGGGCCTAAGTTTTTGCTGCTATAATCTATATTACATGTATGGATTACATCCGAGAAAGAAAGGTGCAGTCGCCTTTTTTCAATCAGATGGTGAGATGCTGGGAGAGAGGGATAAATGGGGGGGGGGGGGGGACAGATTCTTATTGTCTTGAATGTGCAGGAATTCATTCATTTAACAGTACAGGTTCATGTTTCAGATTCATAAGTATTATCCCAGTTGTCAAAACCACAGAGGTTTAACAAGACCTACTATTATTACAGGTGAAAAGCTGAAAGCTGACCTTCAATTGCATCTTTTTGCCTCCCTCTCACTCCAGGCCTGCTAAGAGTGTCAGAAGAAAGCTTTGCCAAAGCTGATGTGCTGGCAGCTGCCACTGTCTCACATGTTAATGAAATTGGTTGTGATTACAGGGCAGTGTAAATCATCATCTCCTCCCACCTTTTCCACAACAGAAATGTGTTGAACAAACTACTGTTAACATCAGATTTATGTGAGTGTTTATGTCAACAGATTTGCTGGAACTGGTTACATATTCAGCCACCTACGTAGAAAAGATTCTTGGCTAGCGCATGCTTGTGCATTCATTACAATATGAGATAAAAAGCTCAGTTTTGTCACAAGCTCTGTTTGCAGGAGGTGTCATTGAGTGCTTAGTCATCTTGAACATCATAGTTGAGTCATACTATTCTATGGTTGCTAAGATAAGATAATATATAATCATTAAGATAATATATAATCAAAATCAAATTAGTAAAAACATAAGCCATTAGCCTCCTTGTTAAAAGCATTGTCCAGTCACATCATCCAGTCATGCCATTTTCCTATGTCTGTTACGCTGTATTTGTCTTCCAACCCCCCGAAATAACGAGACAGACACAAAATATATACCAGTTTCAACTTGGTGTGTGTAAGCTGAGGTAGCGTCTCCTAAAGTCTACCCCTCAGCTATTCAGGCGTATTACCTGGGTTCCCTGTATATTTCAACCCGGGCAACCCATAAGGGAAACATCAGGAGAAATCTCTCTCAACTTTTGAGACTAGACTCTCCCCGTTCCTGGGACATTTGCCATCACCTCACCCCTAAAATTAACCGTCTAGGAGAGTGTTTGCATAATGCCCCACACCCTTAAGGGGTGCCTTAAGTGTATACAAACCTTTGAATAACTAAACTATTTACGCTAAGCTAGTTTACTAGCCAACCATTCCATCTAAGCCCCTAATAGACAGGATAGGATAGGCAAAACCCTCATGAGCGAATTCCTATCCGCCCCCCAAATGTTAAACCATTTGAGCGATCATTATTATACTATCCATGGGCGGGAGTGGTGGGCGATGTCCTAATGCAGAATGAGGGAAAAGGGGCTGGCAGCACATTATGCACAGCCCCTCCTCCCTTCCAGTACATTCTGCGAAATTAACCAATCTCTTCTCCGAGGGGAAGAGACAAAATTGCTCCACCCTCCAACATGTTGGATGGTGAAGTGTATTGTCTTCCAACCCTCCGAAATAACGAGACAGACACAAAATATATGGTTTCAAATTTTTGGGCAACTTTTATTAAATAGTTACCTATTTAACTTGTAACTCAACTAACCTTTTGGTGTCAGTTTCAACTTGGTGTGTGTAAGCTGAGGTAGCATCTCCTAAAGTCTACCCCTCAGCTATTCAGGCGTACTACCTGGGTCCCCTGTATATTTCAACCTGGGCAACCCGTAAGGGAAACATCAGGAGAAATCTCTCTCAACTTTTGAGACTAGACTCTCCCCGCTCCTGGGACATTCACCATCACCTCACCCCTAAAATTAACCGTCTAGGTGAGTGTTTGCATAATGCCCCACACCCTTAAGGGGTGCCTTAAGTGTATACAAGCCTTTGAATAACTAAACTATTTACGCCACGGATTGGGAGCAAATGTCCTATTTAGCTCCCATCTCCCACCAAGCCATCTACTATTAACCGAACACCTACCATTAAATCCTGCAGAAACAATGAATTGCCCATATCCGACAGATGGATTCCATCCGATCTGTAAAGGTGAGGGCTGTCAAGCAAGATCTGCCCGTGGAATATGTAGAAGCCCCTACCTCTTGCAAGCGCCGTGCGCATGGCCCGGTTCACCCGCTTCCTAGCCGATTCCATTTTTTAACATCCCCACCATCTGACCACCGGAAGCGAGGGATGATCGCAGACCAGGCGATGTGCACCCGTGGCCATGCATGCCATATTTTACAAATGTTGTTCCAAGCTTGCAAGTACAGGGCCCTACCCTTCAAAAGGCCTAGATCACTGCCTCCGAGGTGTATCACCAAAACATCCAGAGGGGGCCCTCTCCTAGACTGCAACAAAAGCGGGAGCAAACCATCCCAACGCATATCTCTGATCCCATGCCACTCAACTGTAGCGACGGATGCGAGGCCCAAATGCTGACCATAATGAGTCCTCATGGCCTGCCTTAAAGCCCAGTGAATGAAACTGTGCCTGCAGACGAGGATCCTCCATCTATGGTTCAACAACGCAGGATCTGAAACGACAGATCAAACAATTGATTATGACAACGGAGTACGCACGTATTTCCTGAAGGCATTTGATTTCCATCTGCTCAGGGTGTTTATCTTCTCCGTGTCATATCCCATCACATTGGCCACCGAAGCTGCTCCAATGCAGAAAGAATGGGTTGCAAACCTAAATTGTCCTAAACCCATCAACTTCAGCGCTTTGCTGGTAACTGCCCAGAACTGGTATTTGGATAGCGGAGTGCCATCCTGGTGCCTAAATAAGTAACCTGACCCTTGCCTCCTAATCCCATTAAAATGCACCAACGCTGCAACTGGGCATAATTCAGGGTCACTACACTTTGACAATTTTATAACTGATCCCTTGGCCCCCTGGTGTGTCTTGGACGAATGAACCAGCAACTCAATACCAGTCTGAGTAATGGTTAGGTCGGAATGTATCGGGGCCCGCATGGTCTTATCAGTTTTGGAAGCTGGGACTAGCTCACTAATCCTCAGGGCTGCAAAGAAAGCTGTCAACGCTGCTGCATGGAACATGATCTGTTCATAGGCATCAGCACAAACCTTGGGCCATACCAGCTTCAAGCCTTTCAAGATGGCAGGGGTAATAGGTTCCCTGGTATCTCGAAGCTGCCCTTGACTACGCGACCATCCAGCCAGAATTTTATGGAGCCGGAAGTCGTTGGTAGAATCCGGAAGGCCCTGTGCCTTGAGCCAGTAGGCCAATGCAGCCAAATGCACCCTGATTGAATGGGGGGCCAGACCCCTTCTCCTACAAAAAACGCAAAACTGTGCTATATGCTCATAAGGTACAGGGATAGCCTGCGGCATGTTGTAATCCCTCCTAAACTCCTCAAAATCCTTAACAGCCCTTGCATAAGACTTCATGGAGCTTGGGGCCAAAGCTGATGCCATACCAGTTAACGTCTCGTGCTCCCAACCTTCCAAAGATGGTCTGGCATGCACTGGGGCAGGACGTCGGCGCCGGGTTCCAACTGCCGGAAATGCTCCATCTGCATACAAGATAGTGCGTCGGCAAGTGAGTTATTAATCCCAGCAACATGGAAGGCACTAAACAGGATATTAAATTGCAGGCAATGGAGTGTGAAATGTCTAAGTGCATTCATGACCCTCTGCGATTTAGATGTTAGGGAATTTATTACTTGCACTGTCGCCAAGTTCTCACACCAAAAATGGACTGTAGAGTTTGCAAACCTCTCAGCCCATATTGTGACCGCTACCAAAATAGGAAAAACTCTAGAAAAGTCAAATCAGCCGTGATGCCAGCATCGTGCCAAGCTTGTGGCCACTGCTCTGCACACCATTGGCCATCAAAATAAACCCCAAATCCTATAACCCCTGAAGCGTCTGAGGCCACCTTCAGTGCGTCCATAACGGCCAATTCCTGTCTCCAGAATGAAATCCCATTAAAATTTGATAAAAATTCGAGCCAAATTAGCAGGTCTGCCTTAATGGTGACGATCTCGGTCACCTAAATTGACTTAATTGACACTCCCGGTAGTCTGCCACCAACCGAATGGGTCATTAGGATTTTCTTTACAATTAAACTCTAATTAAATGAAGTGTCTGTAGCGTTTGGCCTTTACAACAACCCAACACCAAGAATGTAAACTGAGGAGACCGAAAGATGACTGAGGCTTCTTCTAAAGTTAATAATAAAAGATTTATTAACAAGAACAAGGCTATTAAATAGGCACAGATCGTATTGGTTCTTCTCAGAGGCAACTAGCGTACGGTTACAACAATGATAGACTTGGATAGTGTGATGGTTACAAGATTCAATATATGTGCTAGAGCGTAGAGGTTACTGACTAAAAAGGTTATTATTACTTCTTAAGATGGTACGTTCAGTTCCACAGACAGTACTGAGACTTGTCTCCCAACTAATAGTTCCACTAGATGGTTGTTGTTCTAAACTTCTGGAACATCTAATCCTATAGATCGTTCCCTGAGTCTGGCTACTACTGGGTTACTCATAACCCACACAGTCTAAGAGTCCACTACCTGTCACTCTATCTCCAGAGATGACCAGGTATCCCAACTGCCTATCACAAGAACAGCTCTTCCAACAGCGTCCCCACTAGAATGACTACTGGCCCTAAGGGCGGTCAGAACTGAGTCGTGACTCCCACTAGTCCAGCCTATTCCTTCGTGGTGAATTGCTTAGGACAGACTGTCAGTCTCTGTTGCCAAGGCTCTGGTGATACTCCCCCAGAAACCTTGCTCAAGACTGCCTCAGGCGTAGATGCCGAATCTACAGCCTGACTCTAAACAGCAGAGGCTGGAGATGTGCGTCTGCACAGCCTCGCTCTAAACTCCAAACTCCAGACTGAAACATTCTCTGACAGGACTTTCTACTCTGTCAGCTCCAACTCCTCCCCCTCTATACTCTAGCCAATCACAGCCTCTTCACTGTAACTAGGCACAAGCCTGCAAGGCCACGCCTCCTTGCTCTGGCTTTCCCTTCCGTTAATGGTTGCTGGCTGCAGCCACCTCTCCAAGATGGATGCCAGCACAACCAAAACAGGATTTCTAAACCCCTTCTAAGCAGGCCTCGACCCTGCTTAAGGCAGGTGAGTCCTTACACGCGCGTCACCCGCAAATGATGGTGAGGCAGCTCAATGCCGGAGATGGCATCACACAGCCCGCACAAAAATGCACGTCCGGGTGCCACCACCCTGCATGCAAAATTTAAGTGTCCAATTAACTCCTGAAATTCTTTCAGGGTTGCTTTCTTGCGACACAGGAATTGCCGGACCCTAACTGTTAGACTGGTTACCTTTTCTACGGGAAGCCTTGAAAACTGATTAATGGTATCAAACTCAATCCCGAGAAAAGTCAGAACCGTACTAGGACCTTCCGTCTTTTCCTCCGCTAATGGGACCGCTAACTGACTGGTCAGTTCCTGGAATGAGCACATAAGAAATCTGCACTGTCCTGTCCCCGCCCGTCCTATAAAAAGAAAGTCATCTAAATAATGGAACACCCCCTGAAGGCCTGATTGTGCCTTCAAAGCCCATTCTAAAAACGTACTAAACCTCTCAAATGCGGCGCATGAAACCGAGCAGCCCATGGGCAATGCCCGGTCCATGTAAAAAAGGCCACGGAACCGAAATCCAAGGAGATCAAAATCCGCCGGGTGAACCGGGAGCAGACGGAATGCTGACTTAATGTCACATTTTGCTAAGTCGGCTCCCAAGCCCAGACAACGTACTACCCGTACAGCCGCATCAAACGAAGTATATTTAACTGATGTCAACTCTTCAGGGATAGCGTCATTCACCGACCCGCCCTTGGGATAGGACAGGTGGTGAATGAGGCGGTATTCTCCCTGCGTCTTCTTGGGCACAATCCCTAACGGAGAAACTCTCAAATGAGAAACCGGTGGTGTAGTGAACGGCCCAATAACCCTACCCTCTTTAACTTCCTTATCTATCTTCTGTTGAACTAAATGCTCTAAACCAATAACCGACTTCAAATTCTTTGCTAACTGAGGTGTACGCGGTCCCATAGTTGGGATCTGGAAACCTCGTGAAAAACCTTCCCAAACATAACTCGCGGCTTCCCTATTGGGATATAACGCCAACCATTCCCTTAACTGGTCCAGCTTAATTGGACTGGGGCCCTTTGGGAAGGGATGATTGCCTGGGGGCTTTCTATATTGGTTGTCCTTAGGCCCTCCTTTATTGTACCCACCTCGGGAAGAGTTACGCGTGGCATGAGCTCCCAAGCAGATGCCACACGCGTGCTGAAAGCGGCAGGGGTTGCGGTTGCAAACCCCTCTAGCCGCAAAGTCCCAGCAAATATTTCCTCGTCATTGGGCCTGCTGCTGCGGGCCCCCTTTCCGAAAGGACTGGGCATTCCTGCTGACAATAGTCTGCCCGCTGTCAGCCTTCTTCCTAACCCCACCTTTTAACATGCCCATGATTTCGGACCACAATTGATTATTAATCAGGTCCCATCTCATGTCCGGGTTAGATGCAGCCTTCAAGCGAAAATGCTTGTCATAATCAAGCCATGCATCACCTGGGCCATCAAGGTATGCGTGGCGTATTAGGTTCTGATATTGGAAAAGAGCTGGGCCCCTATCAGGGTGGGCCTTTGAAATGATGGCTGCGTACACTGAAAAGCATGCATGCCAATTATCCCAAATCTGATCTACCTTTCTCTTTTTAAACTCATCTTTCCTTTCTTCATCCAGCTCTTCTTTTTCCTTCTTATCTAACTCCCTAAAATAGAGGGAGAAGATATCCACATACTCGTTACGCAGAATCTTGTCAATAACTTTCTGCATAAGATGGGACCCTAACTCGACCACTGTCTTACTCGGGGTCATATGGGCAGGCCATTTTTCAGTTCCCCAGAACTTATTTGCACCGCTAGTCCTGGCCATCTCAAGGGTGACCGTGGACGGTGTGGACTGCTGGGGAATGCCACCCCCTTGTTCTTGGCTAGCTTGGGCTGAAACTACCTGCGCTACACTGCCCTGTGTGTCATGCGCTGTGAGAGGCGTTACCTGGCCCTGATCCCAGGGCCAAGATAGTGTGGTGTTCGTACCTTGAGACGTCGAGGTACGTATTACTCTTGTGCAAAGGGAAGAACTAAGGCCCGCTGTTGGAGGGTGAAGTGTATTGCAAACACTTGCTCAAAAAGCCAAGTCTTGACTTTTTTCCAAAGGCGGATTGAGAGCAGGGCCTCCCCAGATGATCTTAAAGTTCTGGAAGGTTCATAAGGGGAGATGCATTTGGACAGGTAAGTTGGGCCAGAATTGTTTCGGGCTTTATAGGCTAAAGCCAGCACTTTGAATTGTGCCCGGTAGCAGACTGGCAGCCAGTGGAACTGGCGCAGCAGAGGAGTTGTATGCTCCCTGAGTGCTGCTCCTGTTAACAATCTGGCTGCCGTCAGTTGGACCATTTGAAGCTTCCATACAGTCTTCAAAGGCTGTAACTGTATAGTTATGATACAGATCCTGTCCAATTTTGGAAACATTTTAGAAGCTGTTTTTCCCCAAGCCACTAATTTTGTAATGAGTATTGAAATAGTATTGGAAAAAAATTCATTGTTTTTTTCCATTGATTGTAGAGGCCTACTGGACATCTAATCTATTTTTGTTTTCCACCATCAGAACTGTTGTTTCCAAAATGCTACTAACAGATCCCAACTTTACATCTTTACCAAAAGAAAAAAAATCTTCCCAATTATTTCCATGATGCTTTCATACTGTGCACAATATGTAATAATGAAGAAGATACCTCAAGCTAGTTCCTAGGGTTCAATTTTTATTCAAGAAGTAAAGAGAAAACAATTCTTCCATGCTCTCCCTGTTCACACACATGCTACAAATGTTATGAAGCACATCCCAAATTGCTATTACCACATTCATATCATCTCCTATTATCTCTGCTCACTGACTGTGAGGAGCCGTGATCTATTCTTTGCTATACAGAGCATTTCATTCTAGCAGTCAAATAGCATTTCCCATTTGGCTTCTCATATCCAGTGATTGACTCATTCATTTTGATAGAGTTTTTGCATGACTTACTTAGAGCTGACATTTTGCAGCCACTGAATTTAAACTCTCTCCAACACTGGCAGAGTAACCCTTAGAAAGAAATAAAACAAGAAAAACACCAATTGGCAATAGACACAGATGACTTTGGGTGGCATTCAATTAATCCACCCACTGACAGAACAGCTCCTTGTTAATGGAACAGAAAACAGGTACTTCAGTGATTTGGGAAAATGTGCAAAGCAGAATTTGTGCAATGGCCTTGGATTATGGCCTCATATTGTTGGGGGAGCAAGGGAAAATCTATTTGAATAAGTGGAATAATAGTTTAAAGGTTTTACCTGGAAACTTGATGGCACATGACCCAAAAGACTCCAGTATATGTTACATAAAAGACATAGAGTGCATCTATATTGACAATTTAGGTCAGTCTAAAACTGGGATAGAAGAAAGCAGTTTCAGCATGTGGATAATTACATTGGTAATACTAGAATTTCTTCAAGCCTCAGAGTGTGATTACACACACTACAGAGGCTGATCTTGAACCAGTTCCAGGATCTGCAATATTTACAGCTTGATAGTTACGGATAATGTGACTTCTAAAAATTTCCCTCTCTGGAAGGTCAATTTTGATGTTTTATACTGTTTTACATTGTTGGCACTGAAATGTTGCCAACACTGTGGACCGCCCTGAGTTCCCTTCAGGGTTGAGAAGGGCACTATACAAATACTGCAAATAAATAAATACATAACAAATGTTCACATTCACATCAGTATTTTGATTCACATTCTCTGTATCCAATTTATCCATGCAATGCCGATTACACAACAGCACACTGGTGTGCATTAAGGGATATCATAAGATATCCCCACAGAACACCTGAGTTAATCAAGTGGTTGTGTTCTTTTTTGCTGGATTATTCACACAGAGATCACACTAATGCTAGAAAAAGCAGTGACGGCAACTTGTGCAAGAGTTAAACAAGTGGTTGTGCAAGGCAACATGTGGTCAGGAATGAAACCTGTTACTAGACTTGTAATGTGCCCCTCCCGTCCCCTGTATTGCCCCCCAGTGCTTTGACCCCTCCTATCAGAATTCACCCCCCGCCAGTTCCATACCTGCTAGTACATTAACCTGTGTTTTTAAAATGTGATTTCAAACTGTTTTATAACCTTTTTTTAAATAACTGGGGAACTGCATTTCCCCTTCCCAGGGCATTTTTGCCCAACTCATGTTGGTCATAAACCATAATAAAGAAAGATTGATAGAACAAGTGGTTGTGTTTTTTTCTAGATTATGCACACAGAGATAGACAACTTGTGTCAGGGTTAAACAACTGATTGTGTGTGGTTTTCCCCTTTTGCTTTATTATGTACAGATCACACTAGCACTAGAAAATGCAGCCAGAGTTAAACAACAGATTTGGTGCTTTTTTCTGGATTATGCACACAGAGATCACACTAGCACTAGAAAATGCTGCCAAGGCAAGTTGTGGCTGGGTGAAAAATTGTTGTGTGCTTTTTGGCTCTATGCACACACAGCACACAGAGAGCAATGCAGGCCAGGCAGTAACCTTCAAAGATTCCCTAAAATGCAGCAAAAATTCAAGTTGTAAGGCAAAAGATGCCACCCATTCCTCAAAAGAATAAGTAAGCCCCAGTCTGCAAATGTCTGTCTCAGTGTCTCTACAATGTGCAAGGCTTCTCTCTCATTTTTTTCCCCAGTACGAAGAGTCAGCTTGAGCTACAATAAGCTAATAACAATAACCTAAGCAGCAGCTAATGGTATCTCCTTCTTTCTCTTGAGTGCAAACTTGTGCCCTATGTCTGCCAGCCTGAAAAGCTAACTGGACCTGGAGTTCCTCTCTCTTTCCCTTCCAGATTGCAAGTGTAGGGTGGGGCGAGGCAGTGGGGAAAAAGAGCAATGGCCATGTTCCACCTCCACCTCCCCCCCCAATCCTGATTGGCTGAGAGGCATGGCAACACTTTTGGCTTTGCCTCCTGGTAGTGTTTGGTTGCTCTGTGTTATGACGTTGACACAACTTACAAAAAAATTACAATGCCAAAATTTCAATTTTTAATTTTTGGAGCAGAATATGCCCAAGCATAGAATATCACATCATTAGTAAGAATTTGATCTGAATTACAATGGGGTACGAATTTTTTTCACAGCCCCACCTGTTAGCTATCATCCCTAAATGAGTGCCATCTTTTAAGGCCTCTTCTAAGAAGTTTGAGTCAACTTCTTTAGCAAAATCCTTGCCTAACCCAAGATGGATTTTGTGAAATAATAAATGCAAGGGCCATATGATTCCCAACCTTGGAGTATAAGCCCTACAAAAAGGTAAACTGCTAATAATAATTTTGTCTATTTGTTCATTTGTTTTGAAATTTAATAGGTCATCTTCTAATAAAGGTATTTTCAGAATCAGTAACAAAATCCTAACTAATATTAACAAGTATTTGTTTGCTTTTAACTACCTTATATTGTGTAGGATGAAACTCAACCAACTAGTAATGATATCATAATACATATATCAACAAAGTACAGTTTTGACATTCTATCAGTTCTACTTTTTAGAATCTAGAATTTCCATATACAATTATTTTCATTAAAAGGACAATAGAAACCAGCAGAATAGGAACAAATGTTTACATTTGTCTTTCATACTGGATTTATAATGGAACTACAGGCTTTCCTGTCCAAGGAGGTTCACAGTAACCTACTGTAGGACAGAAGCAGAAAATGAAAACAACTAAAAAAATTAAAACAGTCCCTCAATTTGCCTTGCCTGCTACACTTCTCTGACACCATCATTAAAATCACAGTGTGCCCATCAGTCACAAACATTATTTGGACCAGGAAGCTGTCAGAGTTCATAGTCTCACGCAGTTATTTCCTCTACCACTCCAAATAAATGTTCGTTTTAATAAAAGGAAAGCAATTAATAGATAAGGCTGTTCCCACCTCCGCTGGATTTAAGGTCACCCAAGGTCTAATTTAACACACATGAAAAAGTACCTTCAATCATCTAGTCAACATGCTATTGTGAAGGGCATAAACTCTCCAAGCTCAATTTTGGATTGACCAGAAAGAATTGGTATTTCATGGTCCACAAAATGCTGAAGAAGTTTCTAAATAGCTTCCTTCCTATAATTTACTCATGGGGCAGCATCTCATTACAGAATAAGAAAACCAACTCATTATAAATGTGCTGCTGGATGCGAGCTCTATGGATACTATCAGGGTTGGACAGATTTGCTCAGATGTGGTGTAATTTGGAAAAAAAGCAGATGTTTTTGCCTTCCAAAGGAACTTCTACCATGTTTCCATGAGGCTGTAGTCCCCTATGGTTTCAACTCACCTTGTGTGATTGATTTCAGGGATGCTGAAATGAGTCGGAACTATGATGACGCATTTTTAATTCAACTATGCCTACTGGGGGTGAAGCCTAAGATGGCTGCCTCCCAGCCAATCAGGGGTTACGTTTTGGGGAAAGGAGGGCTTTTCAGCATCCGGCAGCCATTGCTGTATATAAACCCAAGCACATGGCTGGAAGGCTAATTGCAGCCAGGGAAGGGAGAGGGGAGATTGGACCGTTACTGCTGCTGCTTGTTGCTTTTAGGTGTAGGATGGAAGAAAGGGTTTCGAGCCAGAGGAAAGGAGTTTTGGAAAATGGAGGAAGGCAAGGGAGAAGTGAACATTTTGAGAGAGAAAGTGTTTGGAGCCAGAGAAGAGAGAGAAAGAAGGAAAAGTTTGTTTGGGAGGCAGGGAGAGGGTGAAATTAATAAAGTCATTTCTGGAAACTTCTTTTTTGCTCACAACTAAAATTCTGTTATTTTTTATTGGGTCTCTCCCTTTTTATAGGGTGTGTTTTGGGGACTTGACACTACATTTCCCAACCTTGCTGGGCTGCAGTAGCACAAACGGTGACTTCCAACAGTATGAATGTGTCTGAAAGTTGGGGGGAGTGATCACCTATAACCTTTTAGCATTTCCTTAAAAAGTTTCCTTAAAAAAATCTTTTATTTAAATTTTAATAAATTAGTTCTAAAATTGTTTTTTATAATTATTAAAAATTAGTGGATCATCTGAACTTGTTGGAATTGGTGTGTTAAAAGAGGAGGATGTGTTCTAGCAATAAATCAAGTTTCATCAAGATTTGTGTAAAAATGAGGGAGGGAGAACACCCTGGAATTTCCCCAGTGCCAGTGCTGTTTTCCGCATATTGCACAGTCACGTCTGCCATTAACAAATCAATTTGGAAGTTTTGAAAAGTTCTGACTTGTTTTGGAAAAAATTGGAAGTGACTTTAGAATCGAACCACCAGTGCCCCCTACATCCAAAATGAGATTTTAACCTTTTTTTATCAGCCAAGTCTACATACTATGGATCTCTAAAAAAACAAACAAAGAAATTATGGAATAGGTCAGACCTAAATTTTCACTAGAAGCCAAGATAATCAAGCTGATACTGTCGTATTTTGGGTATATCATGAAAAACATGACTCACTGAAAAAGGCAATAATGCAAGATCACATTACAGGAGGATTAATTCAATCAATTTACAATCAAGGGATTAAATTACTTAGTCAAGATCTAAGCTGAGAAGTTGATAAGTGGGGCTCTTAAAGGGCTTTCTTTCATAGGGTCACCATAAAACATTGCAGAATTAATGCAGATTGAAACCATTTTAACTGTCATGGCCAATGCTGTGGATTCATGAGGATTGCATTTTATAAGCTCCTTAGCTTTCTCTACTGGTGCCTCACCAAACTACAACTCCCAGGATTCCATAGCACTGTAAGCTGTTGTGGTCCTAAACTAGGGTCTATCGTCAGTAGTGGACTGAATGAGAGCAAACAAATTGAATCTTAATTTAGACAAAACAGAAGTGCTCCTAGTAAGTTGAAAGGCTGATCAGGATAAAATATTTTTATTCAAGCAGGCTTCCAAAACCAAATGTTTTAAAGAATTGGGCAGAGGGTTCTGCATTGGTTTAGTAAATTAACATTTACTCTGTGCATTTTTAATTGTATTAATTTTTAGGTGTGAGCTGCTTTGGGTCTCAACTCTGAGAAAAAATCAGGGTAAAAATAGCAACGTTAAGTTTAGTTATGTAGAATGATTATTAGTTATATATGTTGTCTTATGGTTAATATCTTAGATTGAAATGATGCATTAGGTAAAGTATGTCTCACTAAATCTACATGTGCAAGACTTTGTTACAAAGCAGAGTCTTATTTTGAAATTATCAACTTATTGTCATGGGCACATATATTAACCATACTTCTGCATTTGGTTCTTGTTTAAACTCCATCTCACTTGTGGATCAATCACTCCATCCTTCTCTCTCTCTTGACTTGCATAGGATATTCTTCCTAGAATTCCATTCTTGATTAAGAATTTTCTGCTTGCTAGGATGGCTTTGCCTTTCCCCCCTTGCTGCGCCATCATCTTAGAACCACCTTTCTGGATGTATACGTGGACTAGTCTTTCAATTATTATTTTTAAATCTCAGTTACGTTTGCTTTGTTTTGCTTTGCCATATGCTCTAAAGTCACAGAATTCCAGTTTTATTTTATCCTCAGAATTTTCTATTTCCAGAAAATGTCTATGAGAACTGTTCAGGAAATAGTCATGTGGAAAGTGTTTGAGTGCATTGAGCCATAGCAGTTTAAGTGGTATCAAACTGCACTAATTCTACAATGTGCACACCTAGTTTGCCAGTTTTCTCCAAAATGCAACATGAATCCACTACATACTGAAGTAGCTTATTGGCTCATCTAGTTAAGCATTTTCCTATTTGAACAAAACAGAAGGGCATCAATGTGACTTTTTACAACAGGCACACATGCAAAACTTTCCATAACACCAATGAAGGGAAATTCATGAATTGCCTTAAGTTTGAAAACCATGCTTTCCCCTGAATTGTAATTAAGTTGAACGAACTATGGGTTCCAAATCCTAAACACCTCTCTAGTGAGACATCAGGGGTTAGTGTAAAGATTAAATAATAGATTCCTCCAAGCGAGATGCTTGATGCCTGAACCACTGTAGATAATTACATGCTAAAAAGCATGTATCTGTGAATAATGGGTGCCATCATACTTCCCTGGGTGGAAAGCAGAGAGCTGGCAGAATGGCATTTTTTCTCATCCTTGTTCATCACTGACAGTAAATGGAAGAAAGTGGCTCAATAAAGCATATAACAGGTTTCATTAAAACACCCACAGAGTGGAATAAAAACAATTAGTCCCCCATTTCTAGTAGGGCAATGGTTTCTAGTAAGTTCAGTGTAGTTTGGGAAAGGATACATCATAATCATGTGGGCTGAAATTACAAGAATGCAAAAATGTAGCAACAGGGTTGGGCGGCAAATGAGGACTTTGTCCTCCAAATATAAGAATTCTGCCCCCAAATTAATTTTTCCCACAATCCACCAATTTGCAGCATTGCAGAAATTGAGACATTAAAAATGGTTTGCACTCATATTTTTTTTTTAAAGAGTTTTTATTGTTTAAAAGAAAACAAACATTATACAGCAGACCAACAGCATGTGGGCGTACATAATCGCCCTACAGGACACTTGGGGATGGGGGGGGGGGGGGGGAAATGGGGACATATTGGGAATATACACAAAAATTTCACACCACACAACATAAACTAAAAACAGGTTGACTTCACCCGGTGATACTGACGCTAGTTTGTTTGCACTCATATTTACTGTGTTTACTAGGCATGGTTTAGAACCCAAAAATAGGAAATCGAAAATATAAGGGGGGGGGATTTTTTTATTAGTAATAGAAAGACTTACAAAAAAAATTCCAAAAATTTCTAAAATGTAACGTAATTACTAACAAAATTCGTTAGTAGTTCGTATGCCAGCGCATGCGCATTCCAGATGGTTTTGGCCTACAACTCCCAGAAATCCTAACAGCTGGTAAATTGGCTGGGATTTCTGGGAGTTGTAGGCCAAAACTTGAATAAATCACACTGAATTCTAGATGGGACTCTCCAAATAGGAAGGAGGGAGGGAAGGAGGGAGGGAGCGGGTATCTATTCTTGGAAGCAGAAAAAAGGAGGAGGAGCCCCCCATCGCTCCTCGCTGCTTCTCTCTCACCCCGATCCTGAGGGAGCGAGGGCCCAAGTTTGCCCAGGCTGAGAGGAAAAGGAAGAGGCCTGAGGCTGTGAGGAATGGTGGGAGTTGAAGTCCAAAACACCTGGAGGGCTGAAGTTGGCCCGTCATGAAGCCTCTTCAAGGCTTTAGATCCTGGCAGGCAGAAGGGGCAGGGAGGTCCACTCCTCCTGCCCTGCCAGGATCTAAAGCGCATCAAGGCTTGGCACACTTTAGATCCTGTGAGAAACCAACCTAATGTATAATAGAATGAATGCTAACTTATAGAGTAAGTGCCTAAATATTATAAGTATTTAGGTTGGTCATATACCTACATTCCATGCACATGCAATAATACAGCAGTAATAACAATGGGTATAAGAAGAGGTAAAATTCAAACCGAAGTATTCTGACTGGTCCCTCCTCAAGCGGTGCAAACGGGCTCTTCTCTATGAGCCCGGGATTCTGCAGCAAGCAAACGCTGTGGCCGGGCTTTTGGCTTTTCCCGGGAGAGGCTGCCTCCTGTTTGCAGTTTGCACCGCTTGAGGAGGGACCACAGTCAGAATACTGGTTTGAATTTTACCTCTTCTTATACCCATTGTTATTACTGCTGTATTATTGCATGTGCATGGAATGTAGGTATACTACCCCAATACTCTTTGATGCCTTAGATCCTGGCAGGCAGGAGGGGCAGGGAAGCCTGGAAAAATGTAAACAGAGAGGTTTACTCAGAAGTAAATCCACAAAGGAGGGCACTTCATCCAAAGTGCCCTCCTTTGGATTTACTCATGAGTAAACCTCTCTGTTACTTCCTTTGCAGATTTACTTCTGAGTAAAACTATCTCTTTGCAATTTTGTACAGAGGGGGGTTGCCTTTGCTTTGCTCTGAGAGATAATGACTTGTTCATGGTCAACCAGAGGGTAACCATTCCTTGTACCTCGAGTCATATTCCACCACTTAAACCACTATGCCACAGAAAATGTGTTCTACACAGAAAATTGTGTTTTGTGTGTAAGTCCTTTTTCTGTGTAGAAAATGTCATTTTTAAGCATGTGTGAGTGTATGTATACATACTGTATACCTACATGCATTTTTCATGCAAAATAGCTAGAACTGTGAAGATTCTCACCTTAGCATCAGGGTTCCTTGTTGTTTCAATATTTTTCAAATATCTTCAATTTTTTTCCCTCTCCCACCTGGTGACTACATTGAATAACATAGACAGTTATGAAGTGCTTAGAGCAGAGCTGAAAACATAGTTTGGAGCCCCGGAGCCCAAAGCATCATCTTAATATGATTTAGTTAAGGATGGCTTCAACATGTTGTTATATTCATCCATTTTTTTAAAAAAAAATTCTGGCCAGGAATATTTTGAATACATAAATGAAAAATCATACTTTATGCTTCTGCTACTCTCCCTTCTGTTAACTTTGAGAGTCTCTTTGTATTTGTAGCTCTTTCTATTACAGGCTTGATTCTTTTAATAACTTATGGCAGATTCACATACTTTATGACAACAAATAGATATCTCTCCTGATCTATGCTGAAGGATAGGTCTAACCAATGCTGGCTCTGAAAGTGATATCATAGCTGCATTTGCCACATTTGTAGTGCATGTTTTATGCATCCACTTCTAGATATAATGTCACATTCATGATTTGTCTCATTCACTTGCAATCCTCCCCATCAACCTCAACTTATGTTGACACCAACTCATTTCTCACATATCATCTTTCCTTTCTAAAACCTTCAGTGCTGGGACAAAATCAGTACAATAGTACTGTATTCATGCTTATTCAATGTGATGGCTTCTGCCTTCCATTTAACAAGAATGGATTTTACTTAAAATTTAAGGGAATAATTCAATGTGCTTAACCTATTTTGTGGATAGAGTTCAGCACCACAGATAGTTCCTTTAAAGCAACTTTTATATGTAAACCGCCCTGAGCCTCGGGAAGGGCGGTTTATCAAATTGAAATAAATAATAAAATAATAATTGTCAGGCCAGCCGAACGCCAAAGATGAACCACGCGGACTCCTTCCGGTTAATTCAATTTCTTTATTCAGGAACATAACAGTTGAAGCCAAAAAGTACTGTCCCAACCCACCCCAGCCCTTTTATACCCCTACCCTGGGAACCATCCCTTCTCCCCCATCTCACGGGGAGGTGCAGATCCGTTGGGAGTGGCCCTATCTCCTTGCTCCCAGCCGGCCAGCTGGGGATTGTTATGGCTAGGGTGCTGGTCGGGATCCGGATCCCATCAGCCTTGTTGATGGCCGTGGGCATCGATCCCTGACAAATAATAATAACTGACTTTCTTTGCTCATCTATTTGGGAATTATGGTAAGAAAAATTCATTTAAACATGGTAAAAATACATATGTGGTTAAAGCAGATATATATTTTAATGTGTATACATGATATGCAAAAGAAAACTGCCCAAACAAAAAAGTCCAAGGTATAAAAACATGACAGATTATACTAATGCTTCACCTACACATAGAAATTATGGTCACAATGTTGGATAGCTTGAAGAGCTGGCTGATAAATTTTCCAGAAAATATCTGTCAAAGTCCACAAGCATTGATTATTTTATGCTGTCTTCAAAAACCCTGAACCCTAAATAAAAGAAAGAAAGCAATTATTAAATTAGATCAAACTTGAATTCATAGAGTCATAGAGTTGGAAGAGACCTCGTGGGCCATCCAGTCTAACCCCCTGCCAAGAAGCAGGAAAATTGCACTGAATTTCAATTTGTACAACTGAAGAAGTCTCTCAGCATTTGTTAGTTCTCCTAAGCTGTTTATGGAGATTCATAAATGGGCAAATCAGCATCCTTTGTCTGCTCACTTAGTTCATTTGCTCCCATAGTAGCTTGTTGAAAAGTGATCAGGAAAGGAAATTTTAATACTTTGTTTGCAAATAAAGCTACTAGAAGAAATTGTTACACATGACCTAGTTTATGATTATTCTGTTCAAGCTTTTATAATATTTTTATAGTGGAAAATAAGTAAACAATATTATAATATATTTCAAGATGGAAGGTGCGGTGAAGCTACGTTCAAATCAACCGGCTGGACAGGGTGGACCCTCTCTTAAAGATCCCACCGCTGCCGCCAATATGTGACCACTCCACTTCTTGACCGGCCTCAGACTGGACAATCTTTCTATGTCACACTGCTGACCTCCAATCCAAGGAAACCTCGAAGTTACCTCAGCAACTTCACGTTTATTGGCAGGGTACTGTCTCACCCCTTCACCATTTAACTGACTGGAGTTTTAAAACTTCTCAGTGACCACTTGACCACGCTGCCACCATTTATCCGGCTGACCACTGACTTTGAGGGCCACCACCAATAAAAGAATCAGGAGAGGTGTTTTCCTTTTAAGATGCAAACAATTTATTTTGACACAAATGGGTACAATCTTGGTTGGTTTCAAACTTCCTTAGAGGCACAACTTTTTCTGTTACATAACACAATGGGGACCTATTATAGGGTTTCCACTAAACCTCTATAAACCCCTGCAACTTTAACTAGGGTCTCTATACCCTTTAACTGGACTGCTCACTAGCAGACCTTAAGACACACACTAACACTGGACCGTTCTCTTTCAGTCCTTAGGACACTCTCCACTAGAACATAACTCCTCCCCCTCTCATTTGGCAGTTGGCTTCCGCTCTTTTCCAACTGTAGAATTCAAACCTGAACATTCTACTAGCCTCTAGCCCTGGTTGCCATGGCGACAGCTCTTCTAAGCTTCTGCCATGCCTCCCTTCTGTTTCACCCACAGAAACAAACCATAGAACATTCAAAACAACATACATTTTAACACATGTCACACAACATTTACACACAAATAATCAACATCATTACATTACCTTCCTTCCTCCCGAAATTATTTTTAATTCTCTCTGTCCAGAGTGAATTAAAAATAATGCCGTTAGCAAGAGATTATATAATCTTATACATTTCACATATACATTTATACTTACACAACTATATACAAACCATATCCATTCTGTAATCTGAATTTAAGTAACTCTCGATAAAGAGTCAGCTACTACATTCGATTTGCCTTTCACATGCACTACCTTAAAATCGTAGTCTTGCAAGAGTAAACTCCATCTTAAGAGTTTGTTGTTAGTACCCTTAACATTACTCAGCCATTTTAATGGCGCATGATCCGTCTGCAAAACAAACTTCCTGCCCCACAGATATGGTCTCAGTTTTTGAATCGACCACACTATGGCGAGACATTCTTTCTCGATGGTAGAAAGACTACTTTCTCTCGGCAATAGCTTTTTACTTAAAAACATTACAGGATGCCTTTCCCCATCCTCGTCAGCTTGACTTAAAACCGCTCCCAAACCTGTTTCTGATGCGTCGCACGTTAATATAAATGGACGATCAAAATCTGGAGCTTTCAACACTGACTGTGATGTTATGGTCTGTTTTAACTTGTCCATTGACTCCTGACATTGTGGTGTCCACACTACAACATTTGGACATGCCTTCTTGGTTAAGCCTGTCAATGGAG